>JARBWK010000004.1:198173449-198528368 GCA_030556195.1 Anolis apletophallus | reverse complement strand
AACATCTAAGACAATTAAACAGTTAAAACAGCAAAATACAAAACCCCCAGGTACAGTTCAGAAATTAGATAGCGTGACACCCCAGGACAGCGGCTAAGCGGAACATGGGCAGGACCTACTCACCGAAGGCCTGCTTAAACAAATAAGTTTTGCAGGCGCGTCTAAACGGGGGCAGGTCCTTTATAGCCAGCGTTCCAGCCGGGGCGTTCCACAGCGTAGGAGCTATAACGGAGAACGCCCTCCGGCGAGTAGATGTCAGTTTAGCCGATTTCGCCGAGGGTATCTCTAACAAATTAGCATCCTCGGAGCGTAGTGATCTCGGGGACAGTGTGGGGTGAGTCGGTCCCTCGCACGCTGCCCCAGGCCATGCAAGGCCTTAAAGGTAAGAACCAACACCTTGAAGGAGATCCGGTGCTCGATTGGGAGCCAGTGCAGATCCTGCAAAACAGGTGTGATGTGGCGGCCTGCTGGGGTTCCAGACAGGAGCCGGGCGGCAGTGTTCTGCACCAGCTTGAGCTTGAGTCGCCGACAAAGGAAGGCCAACGTAAAGCGCGTTACAGTAATCCAGCCTTGAGATGACCGTAGCTTGGATCACCGTGGCCAGGTCATTCCGGGAGATAGGGGCCAGCCTCCGAGCCTGTCGCAGATGAAAAAAGCAACCTTGCTGACCCGGAGACCTGGGCCTCCATGGTTAGCTGGGAGTCCAGATGGACCCCCAGGCTCTAACGGAAGGTGAGGGGGCATAGCGCCACACCGTCCAGGGTCGGAAGCTGGACATCTACACCACCCGAGCGGCCCGACCACAAGATCTCCGTCTTCGCCGGATTCACCCTCAACCTACTGGCACGCAGCCATCCAGTAACGGCCTCGAGGCAGTGTTGGAAATTATCGGGATGGATCCCGGCCTGTCCTCCATCCTCAGAATGAGCTGGGTGTCGTCAGCGTACTGGTGGCACTCCAGCCCATAACTCCGCACCAGCTGTGCAAGCGGCTGCATGTAGATGTTGAATAACAGAGGGGAGAGAATGGCCCCTTGCGGAACTCCACAAACTAATGAGGAGCCCTCGGAGACCACCTCGCCCCTCCTCACACGCTGAGACCGCTGGTGGAGGAAGGAGGTCAGCCATTTAAGAACTGTCCCCCTCACTCCAGCCATGGCCAGGCGGTGGATCAGTAGATTGTGGTCGACCGTGTCAAACGCTGCCGTGAGGTCCAATAACACGAGCAGCGCAGACCCGCCTTGGTCGAGCTGGCAGCGGAGTTGATCTGTGATGGAGACCAGGACCATCATATACCCATCTCCCCCTCTTCTCAATTTCCTTATGAGAATAAGAAAATAAAGCTTCAGCAGAGAGCCCTTTCCTCCTTAATAATAACTTTTTCAAGAGTGTATTTCCCTTGGTTCCAAGTGGAAAATTTCTCTCACTTCCGGTTGTCTCAGCCCCATTCTTAAATGGGAGATGTTTGAAAATTGGATGTTTGTAACTCTGGGACTCCTGTTTATCCTTCCACCTAGCTCGCAGAAAGAACATTTTTGTGTCTAATTCCTATGGCTACCATCTCAGGCCCCTTCTACGCTGCCATATAAAATCCAGATTATTTATTTATTTAGCACATTTGTATACCGCTCCCTCTCAGCCCGAAGGCGACTCGGGGCGGTTCACAAGGCAACGAATTGAATGTCAACAGCATCATAAAAACAGCGTTTAAAACAGTTAAAAACATTAGCAAATTAAAAACATGACAATAATAATAACAACATTAAGTCTCCAAGATAAAACATAATCCAGTCTTGTGGTCCAATTGTTCAAGTCCTATGTCAGATACAATACCTTTTCAAACACCTGCTCAAACATCCAAGTTTTGACCTTTTTTCGGAAGGACAAGAGCGAGGGGCCTGATGTAACGTCCCCGGGGAGGGCGTTCCACAGCCGAGGGACCACCACTGAGTAGGCCCTGTCTCTCGTCCCCACCAGACGCATTTGCGATGCCGACGGAATCGAGAGCAGGGCCTCCCCAGACAATCTTAATGTCCTAGATCAGGGGTGGGCAAACAGCGGCCCTGGGGCCGGATGCGGCCCTTTGGCCGATTCTATCTGGCCCTCCTAAGGGCCCCTGGCTTGCCTCCCCTGCCTGGCCTCTGCATAAAACTCTCCAGAGAAGGGGACTACAAGGAAGCATTATTTTATTGTAGTGGTTCAATTATTATTGTATAATAATTTTATAATAATAATTAAATAAAATAATAAATAATATAATATAATGTTATATTATATTTTATAATTTCAATATATTATAATGTCTATATATATATATACTATATTATAATAATTATGATATTAATACTAATAATATATGAATATATCTTGATATATTAATATGTTAATATTAATGATGTGTAATATATAGTAAATATAGTAAATGAATAAATAAAAAATTATGTAGATTAGCATGTAGTTCCGCCTTTAGGTGAGGCCCTCCATAATATTTTTTGGCTAACATGTGGCCCCTTGGAAAAAATAGTTGCCCACCCCTGTCCTAGATGGTTCATAAAGGGGAGATGCGTTCGGACAGGTAAGTTGGCCCAGAACCGTTTAGGGCTTTATAGGCTAAAGCCAGCACTTTGAATTGTGCTCGGTAGCAGACTGGCAGCCAGTGGAGCTGACGCAGCAGAGAGTTGTATGCTCCCTGAGCCCCGCTCCTGTTAGTAATCTCGCTGCCGTCCGTTGAACCAATTGAAGCTTCGAACAGTCTTCAAAGGCAACCCCACATAGAGCGCGTTGCAGTAGTCTATATGGGATGTAACCAGAGCGTTGACTACCGTGGCCAAGTCAGACTTCCCAAGGTACGGGCGCAGCTGGTGCACAATCTGCTTTGAACTGGCAATGTAGACTCATATAATCCAATTCAAAGCAGATAAAGTGGATTATTTGATAATCTGGATTATATGACAATGTAGACGGGGCCTCAATGTCTGCTATATGCTGATCTGTTTTAGTGAGCCTAATGAACTCTCATTTGACATTGATGGATGCCTCCCCCTGGCCTGCATTATTTGCTGAGCTCTATCATTTGTGTGTTTCTAGAAGGGCTGTAAATGCAATATTGGGTGCTGAACGCCAACAACTTGATGCCAGTTCCAGACCCTGGGAACATCCTTTTAAACAACAAACAAGCTCTGGATTCATTTACCAAGCTCTGGTTACATAAATATGGGCATTAGATATTGCTCATGCACACTTTGTCTTTGTATATGTAACTCAGGAATCCTACAAAATACTGATTTGTTGTCACAACATGTTTGGTTTTTATACCTACTTTATATACCTACTAGCTGAGGACCTGGCGGTGCCCGGGTTATTTGAGGAAGGCATTGTGTGCCAAGGTTGGTCCGTATCAGTTGTTCATTTGGCTCGCAGTGCTTTTGGGAAGTGAGTGAAGGATTATGGACCATGGACCATAATCCATGGTCCATCCTCCTCCAAATTGCACCAGGATGTAGGGGGTTCTGTGTGCCAAATTTGGTCTTGATCAGTCATTGAATGAGGATCGCAGCAGTCTCGGGAAGTGAGTGGAGGTACTTCAAGTCCCATCATCCGTGGTCCATCCTCCTGAAAACTGTAAAGTGGGTCATGGGGGCTCTATGTGCTAAGTTTGGTCTTGGTAAGTCACTGGATGAGAGTTGCAGTGGTCTCAGGAAGTGAGTAAATGTACTGCAAGTCCCATCATCCATAATCCGTCCTCCCCCAAACTGCACCAGAATGTTGAGTTGGCCATGGGGGCACTCTTTGCCAAGTTTTGTCAAGCTGAGGCCTAGTCTCGAAAATCAAGTTGAGGAAGCCTTACAGTCAATTCAGGCTGAGGCCTAGTTTGTAAAATCAGCTAAATGAAGCCTTTTGTAAAGAACTCTGTCTGGCACCTTTGAGATTTGGGATGTTGGAATGCTGACCTATCCATGGTCCATCCTCCCTCAAACTGCACCAAGACGTGAAGTGGGTCTTGGGGGTTCTGTGTGCCAAGTTTGGTTTTGTTGTCTCATTGTTGGGGGCTGCAAAGTGTTTTGGACTGAAACTCCTCAGGCCTTTTCCTTACCCCCCTCTGGCACTTTTGAGTTTCGGAATGTTCGTGTTGGCTGGCCAATGGGAGTTGTTTATGCAAATAATCCCACAGTGGGACCCAATCAGAAAGCCCCATATCCTTCCGCCCTCCGGATACAAACATACATACATACAAACATTCCGCTTTATAAAGGTATAGAGATATACATAAATATTTCTCAGGGGGAAAGAGATCACGAGTGGAAGACGTTTAAAAAGCCCTGCGTTAACCCAACCGAGTTTCAAGAGATGCAGCCTTCCCTTACTTCATACTTACCCCGTGGTGGTTGCACTTAGAGAAGCTGCAGTTGTACTTCATAAAGCCCATATCAACACAGGCTCGGTTTATACATATCTAGAGCAAGAGGCAAAGGCATTAACTTTGTACAGTACATTGGCAATGAGGAAGCTTAAATCCTGCTCATTTGAGAAATGATATCCCTAGGCCAGGGGTGCTCAGAATGGTGATCGCGATCACCAGGGTGATCTTCGGGCCTCATCCTGGTGATCTTCAGGCCCCTGACTAGGTTTTTTTGCTGTTGGTCCTCTTCATGCGCCCCTGCACACTGCAAAGAAGTCCTCTGTCGTTGCTCCTCCCCACTCCCTGCTCGTGTGCCGCCTCCATAAGCTCCAGAGTCCAAGAGGCAGAATGGGCCCCCTCTTTTGGATTCCTCCTCCTCCCTCTAAGGAGAAGAAGAAGAACGCTTTGGGGTCATTTCCTTACCGCATCTCAAAGGTCAGTCTTTTTACTTTGGGGTGGGTGCTTGATTGTTCTGTGGCATGTCTCTTTGTTTATTTTTAATGTTTAAAAATGGCCTTTTAGCTCCAAAGCCTCTCTGCTTGCTTTGTTCCTTGAGAAATATATGTTGGGGAATATGGAAATGTGGGAGAAATGGGGTGGTTGGATGTATTTTCGCATGCCCCTTTGTTTACCTTGCTGAGTATTAAATGGCCTTGCAGTTCAAAAGCCTCTCTTCTTACTTTCTGGCTGATAATATGTGTGGTAATATGGCAGTGTGGGAGAAATGGGGTGGTTGGATGTATTTTTGCATGCCCCTTTGTTTACCTTGCTGAGTATTAAATGGCCTTGCAGTTCAAAAGCCTCTCTTCTTACTTTCTGGCTGATAATATGTGTGGTAATATGGCAGTGTGGGAGAAATGGGGTGGTTGGATGTATTTTTCCATGCCCCTTTGTTTACCTTGCTGACTATTAAATGGCCTTGCAGTTCAAAAGCCTCTCTTCTTACTTTCTGGCTGATAATATGTGTGGTAATATGGCAGTGTGGGAGAAATGGGGTGGTTGGATGTATTTTTATGCTCTGTTTTATATTGTTGTTATTAAATTGAAATGTTGATGTTTTATAACTTCATTTTATGTAAACTGCCCTGAGCCTGCTGGAAGGAGCGGTACATAAAAATGAATAATAAATAAAAATAAATAAATAAATAAGAAAATAGTTATACGTTTTACATTTCTGGGCAGGTGATCTTTGGGACTTGGTTTTTTAATCAGTAGCTCCCATGCTGAAAAAGTGTGAGCACCCCTGCCCTAGGCTGAGCGGGCATGGTCTCCTTCAAACAGGAGGGCGTTTCCCTATGTTTGCTTCTCCCAGCCTTTCCTGCAGGACTGACATAAGATGCATCAGGCCCTACCTCCAGGTGTTTTGGACTCCAACTCCCACAATTCCTAACAGCCTCAAGCCCTTCCCTTTCCCCCCTCAGCGGCTTAAGTGGAAAGGAAAGGGAAAAGGAAATGGAAGGGGGCTGAGGCTGTCAGGAATTGTGGGAGTCCAAAACACCTGGAGGGTTGAAGGTTGCCTATGCCTGCTGTAGCATGCCCAAATCCTCCATTGGAACAAAACAAGTGTAGATGCAATTCCCTACCCCAAAAGCTCCAGATATCCCAAGTGCTTGGCATGGTTTTCAACATCAACAAGACCAAAGAGCTCATAGTGGACTACAGAAAGAACAGACCAAAAATTCAGCCCTTGGTCCTAAATGGAGACAAAGTGGAACAGGTGGCCAGTTTCAAGTTCCTAGGTGTCCCTGTCAAGGAAGAGCTGACCTGGGGCAATGTTCAAACAGCAGGTAGCTCTGGTTAAGAGGGCTCAGCAGTGACTGTGACCCCAAAGCCATCCTGTCCAACCCACAGGAGATAGATAGTAGGCCTGTGCAATCATGCTTCTAAATGTTTCTAAAGTACTTACAAAACTAAAATTCTGAGGGTGAAAACTAGGTGGTGCTGGTACTTTGTTTCTATAGTGTTGCTAATGTTCTGATGGTGAAATGTTCACCACCAGAACTTTAGCAACACCGTAGAAGCGAAGCACCAGCGTCATCTAGTTTTCACCCCCAGAATTTTAGTTTTGTAAGTACTTTAGAAACATTTAGAAGCATGATTGCACAGGCCTAATAGATAGACAGACAGACACTCAGAAAGGTCAAGAGATAGATCAATAGGCAGGTAGATCGATGGATGGATTAGTAGATAAATAAGTCGATAGGTAGGTGGGTGGATTGATAAATAGGTCGATACATAGTTATGTAGATGGATGAACAGATAGATAGATAGATAGATGAATGGATAGATAGATAGATGGATGGATGGATTAGTAGATAGATAAGTTGACAGGTGGGTGGATAGATAGAAATCTAGATAAATAGATGGATAGGTAGGCAGATAGATAGGCCGATAGGTGGGTAGATGAATGGAGAGAAAGAAAGATCAATAGATAGATAGATAGATAGATAGATAGATAGATGATGGATGGATAGATGGATTAGTAGATAGACAGAATGATTGATAGATAGATTTGTAGATAGATAGATGGATGGATGGATGGATAGACTAATAGATAGACAGACAGACAGACAGACTAATAGATAGATAGGCATGTAGGTAAGCAGGTGGGTGGATAAATGGATTAGTAGATAGGCTGATAGATAGATAGATAGATAGATAGATGAGCAGATAGATAGATGGATAGACTAATAGATAGACTGATAGATAGAGATAGATAGACAGACAGACAGAGATAGATAGATAGATAGACTGACTAATAGATAGATAGGCATGTAGGTAGGCAGGTGGGTGGGTGGATGGATAGATAGATGGATTAGTAGATAGATAGGCTGATAGATAGATAGATAGACTTCTAAGGAACCAATAACTGAATGGAAAACTGCTGGTGACTTTCTCCCGCTATGCTATAGAGTGTCCTAACTTACTACCTCTGTGCGTGGTTTGTTAACTGCATAGAAGCAGATAGGAAATCGCTCCAAAGGGTCTTGACTTCTGGACAGAGAATCATGGGTTGCCCACTTTCTTCCCTCTTTGGAAGAACTTTCTAGGTTCAGCTGCCTTAAGAAAGCTCAGGGCGTTCTTGGGGATCCACCTCACCCTGTATATACTTTTTCTGAATGATTGCCACCTGGCAGATGGTGCAGGGTGACAAAGGCAAGGACAAGCAGACTGAGGGATAGCTTTTATCCTTGAGCTGTGGCTATGTTGAACTTCATGGTTTTGTACTGATGTGTCATTGGGGGCTGTACAGTGGTGGTTGGCATGTGGAGGGATGGGTGTGTTGTTTTGTGGTGTGTGAGGGGGAAGGCATTTAATTTTGTACAATGACAATAAAGCTATGCTATTCTTTTCTCTTTTCTATGGGCACTTCTGATACCTGTCGCAGGTCTGGTTACCTTGCCAGTGCCGCAGGCGGTCCCATCCTTCACAGCGCCGAGGTCGGGAGCGTCCAGGTCCGGGTGGAATTCCGTCCCCCAGCACAAGGTGTTCTCCACTGGCGTCTGGATGACGCTTTGCCCGGTTGACATTTTGGGGACTTTCGTAATGTGAATGCACTGCAGCCGTCCACAAAGGACGTCTCTGTAGAGAAAAGCAAAGAAGGAAGCATTTGCACCTCTTTCTGCTCCCCTTGATGGCCAATGGGGCATTATTATTCATGTTATTGTTGTTATCTTTCCCAGCAAGTCAGAATTTGAGTTTCTTCCGGAACATCAGGAGGGAGGGGACAGATCTGATCTCATTAGGGAGGGAGTTCCACAGCTGAGGGGCCACCTCTGAGAAGGCCATGTCTCTCATCCCCACCAAGCGATGACGGACCGAGAGCAGGGCCTCCTCGGATGATATTAACATGCTTGGTGGTTCGTAGAAGGAGATAAATTGGGACAGGTAAGCTAGGCCATCCAGACAGAAAAGAGAGACAGGTTGCGCATAACTGCAGCATGGAAATCAAATGGGCTGCATGGATGCTTAAAATGACCGAAGAAAGGGAGGAAAATCAGCAGATGCATCGGACTGCCAGAAACCCTGGGGTGCATTTACACTGCAGAATGAATGCAGTTTGATACTGTCCCAATTTTATGGAATCCTGGGAGTTTTAGTTTCACAAGGTGTTTAGCCATGTTGCCAGATGGGTAGGGAGCCAACTAGCTTCCCAGCTGACCAGCATTGGTTTGAGCAAGCAGCACCCATGTTAGATGCATGTGGTGGATAGGACAGGGCTTGGTCGCTTAGCTAGATCCCTCCAAGGCCAAGAAGGTAGGCTCACTTGAGGTGGAGCCACCCCAGGACAGCATTTGACTGTTTTGCAAACAGGTTTGGCCCCAATCCTCTAGAGCAGTGTTTTTCAACCTTTTTTGAGCCGCGGCACATTTTTTACATTTACAAAATCCTGGAGCACACCACCAACCAAAATGACACAAAATGACACTCTAACATAGTAATACATATAGTTAATATGTTTTTTAATGTATTTATACACTCAGTGTGAAACCTGGGCCTGTTTCGATGAACACAACATAGATATCCTGGCAGGAATGGCAGAAAGACACACACGAAGGTCTTGCTCAACAGCTGCCAGTCTCTCTCTGTGTTTAGTTTTTATCGCAGTCAAGCTAGAGAAGCTCATCTCACAGAGATATGTGGTTGAAAACGAGAGCAATGCCAAAATAGCTTTGTTGGCCAGAATGGGGAACTCCCTGGCAACAGATAACCAAAAACTGTCCAAAGGAAGATCAGCAAATTTTAGCTTTAAACTACGATCTTGTTTCAGTTCAATTTATAGTTAACACACAATCAAAGAGCATCCTGAACTCTTGCAACAATAGAAGTGAACCAAACTTGGCATATTGAACTCTCATTACCAACAGAAAGCACTGAAAGGGTATTGGAGGTTCCAATTTCCCATGGCACACCTGATGATCACTCATGGCACACTAGTCAGGGTTTCTGACTCCCCAGGACAGAGACACCTTCTCCCAGATCCAACCTACTTTTCATCACATTTCTTGTACTTCTCTCCATCCCCGCCACAGTTGCCAGACTGGTCTCCTCGCATGTTCACTTCCTTGAAACAGTTCAGAGGAGCCTCTTGGGCGTCTGATGAGAGGGCAAGAGAAAGGGAATGAGGGAAAAGGAAAGAAGAGCTGGTCAGACTAAATAAATAAAGGGGCACGGAAAGCAAATGGCACCTGAAGAAAGGGAGGAAATAGAAAGGAGGAAGGTAGGATGCCATAAATGCAAAGTATGCAAGTTGGAGACCTAGAAAACCCCATGATAGACTTGCCTTAGGATCACCAGAAGTCGTAAATGATTTCAAGGCACACAACAATATATACAGTATATACTCAAGTACAAGCCGACCCGAATATAAGCCAAGGCACCCAATTTTACCACAAAAAACTGGGAAAACTGATTCACTCGAGTATAAGCCGAGGGTGGGAAATGCAGCCACTACAGGTAAATTTCAAAATAAAAATAGATACCAATAAAATTACATTAATTGGGACATCAGTAGGCTAAAATAATAACAATCATAAATAGAGTAAAATAATAAATAACCTTGACTCGAGTAAAAGCCGAGAGGGACTTTTTCAGCCTAAAGCAAGGGTTGAAAAACTAACCTTATACTTGAAAATTATTGGTTGCTTTCCTGTAACCGTAGTTCCCTGAGTGGTCACCTGTGAATTCGTACATATGGTATTTCCCGCGTCTGCGCAGACAGTTCGGAATCTTCTAGAAACGTTATTATCACTTTAAATGGTAGCCCCGCCCACACTCCCCTTGAATATATATCTATATAGCCAGTGGGAGGGGCTGCCACTTTAGATCCTTTTATCCGCCACCATTGCGACAGCTAGGAATCTTATCTCATGTTTCTTGGACTAGCGTTTAAGGACTGCAAAAAAATTCACTTTAATTTTAATTGGATTTTACTTTTTTTTCTTAAGTTTGTTCTTAAATTATTAATATTCTTCATCCTGGTGGTGATTGGTTACCACCACTTGCTGCTTTTATAGCTTGATAACCTTGCTTGGCTGATTTCTCTTTGTCCTTCAGTCAGAATACCGTTAGAAGCAAGGTTTAGGAACTCAAGCTGGTATAATTTGTGGGGTTTTACCCCGCAAACGGGGAAAAACTGAGTCCACACTCAAAAAGGTTCTTTAAATGTTTCTTTAAAAAAAAAACAAGGGCTGAAAAACTAGGCTTATACTTGAGAATATACAATATACACACGTACACACACACACATTTTCCGTTCGTGGTACAGAAATTAGCATTCATTTTACAACTGTTCTGTTTTAGAATTGATGTAATACACTAATTTGATTTTCAAGGCAATCAAGCTTGGTTATTTCCAGATTTCTGGCCAGCCTCCCAATGGCACAATCACAATGACCATCACAGTGTTAACACATCGGGCATTGAAAATCATGGCATCATCTCCTGCCTCAGCTAATTCTCATTAATGCTTCCTGCAACGTATGAGAATCCAATTCCTCACTCTCTTCTGTAAGAATCTCAGGCCAATGGTACCCACAGCAGATCTTGGAGTCCCGATATCAGAACGACATTTCAAGTACCAAGTACGCCAAGTAACCCTTCCTAATTTAAATTCAGAAATCCTAAAATAGGGCTTGGACCTGCAGAGGTGCTCTTGCATTGGATAAGTTGCCAAAGGATTTAGGGAAGATAGAATACCATATGTTCTACTCTGGAACCCATTACCCGGAGAGATTAGGAAAGCCCCTACCTTAGAAACCTTTAAAAAGAACCTTAAGAAGCTGGTTCTTCTGCTGCGCCTTTGGTGAGTAGGTACACAGCCTCACACTATGTTTATGCGCTGGAGTACACGTCCCGTTCCCCCCTCGTGGAAAAGTTTGGTTCTACGACCCTTTGTATGAGCTCTCCTTTACAAATAACCTCTTCCTCCTTTATCTCTGAGTTTTTAACATTTTATCCTGCGCATGCGCCCTGCCCGTTGTCATTGTGATTGTGTTTATTGTAATTTTATATTGCTTAATGTATTCATATGTTTCTATGTAATTATGATGTTGTTATTTGTTGCTTAGTGTATTTGGTTTTATTTAGCTATAATCTGTTGTTCAGGCTTGGCCTCATGTAAGCCGCACCGAGTCCCTGTTGGGGGAGATGATGGCGAGGTATAAATAAAGATTATTATTATTATTGCTTTGTAATGAAAGACGCCAGCCTTACCTTTGCCAAAGAGAGCCACGCAGTGCTTATGGAGGTCGAAGCAGTTGCCGAGAAAGCAGTTGTTGCTGTCACTACAAGGCATCCCGTCCTGCTTGTAGACATCCACGGGGCATTCGGCAGATGTCCCATTGCAGTATTCGGGGAGGTCGCACTCTGTCACAGCTTCCCGGCACACAGTCCTCTCTTTGGAAAACTACAGGGAGAATCAGTGAAAGATACTGTGAGTCTATCTGTTCTCCAGCAGCATAAAGATAAAATGTTTGTGTTTTCCTCCAGAAACCACTGTCAACCTAAGTGCCCAAAATCCTTTTCTTCCCTGGAATAATTATTGTGTCCAGATCAAGACACTTGGAACTGAGGAGACAAAGCATGCAATAAATACAGACTTGCTTTCCCAGAGTCTTAGGGATAAGGAGAGGAAAAGCAGGTGTATGTGAAACGATGTTATGAGAAGGATTTAGGCCTTTTAAAGTGGTTTCTGCTGGTACAATATCTTGGTGAGAGCAACATTGTATTCAGAGCTCTTAGTTTTTGGTCCTATGTTCTAGATGGCCGTTTGTTGGGGGTACTTTGAATGCGATTTTCTTGCTTCTTGGCAGGGGGTTGGACAGGATGACCCACAAGGTCTCTTCCAACTCAAGAATTCTATGATTGTATAATTCTATGATTCTGGGCAAAGCAATTCAAGAAGAATATGGGCCAGCTGTCCAAAGAAGAGCCACCAAAATTATCAAAGGTTTGCAAGCAAAACCCAATGAGGAACAGTTGAGGGAGCTAGGAATGTTTAGCTTGGAATAAAGAAGTGTTTCATGATAAGACACTTTGGGTTTTTCTGCACCCACCCATCTTATCTTTTCCGGGGGAACCTAGACTTGTAGCAATTGCTTGAATCTGAACTGTTTTCCTTTCCAAAGTTTTTTTTTTAAAAAAAACCCTGAGATCTGGTTTGCTTAATGCAGTAGCACAGCAGGTTAAACCGCTAGCTGCAGAAAAACTGCTGACCAGAAGGTCAGCAATTCGAAGCCACAGGTTGGGGTGAGTTCCCACTGTTAGAGCACCTCCTCACGGCCAGAGTTGAGCATCCCCTCCATCCCCTCCAGACACCGGAGATGGAAAGGGAAACCTTTGCCTTTGTTTGTGTATTGTATTTCATTGTCCACGGTATAAAGGGCATTAAATGTTTGCCTGTATATGTGTACACTGTAATCCACTCTGAGTTCCCTTATTATCCTATGGTTGAAAGTGAAAAATTACTTTTTCTTTAAAAAAAATGTGGTTTCTTTGGGTGCATCTGCACTGCAGGATGAATGCAGTTTGACCCCACTCAATGCTATGGAATCCTGGGATTTGTCATTTGGTGAGGCAGCAGCCTTCTTTGGCAGAGAAAGCTAAAGACCTTGTAAAACTACAACTTCCATGATTCCCAAGCATTGAGTCATGGCATTTAAAAGTGGTGTTAAACTGCACTAATTCTTTAATGCAGATGCGCCCATGATTGCTTTTTATCTTACCTTGCATTTCTTGCAGCAAGGTCCAAAAAGGCAGTCAATGTCTGGCTTACTTTTACAGTTGTCTTGACAGCAACCGTTCCTTCGACATTCCTGCAAATAAAGAGATTGTCATGGCACTAATTTCGATCAATACTTACCAATACCGCCCCTTAAATAACACTTCTAAAATAAAAAGACGTGTAACTAGCCCCCTTTCCCCAAAGATAGAAGTGGCTGCAAAAAAAAAAATTACATTCTTGGAATATTTTGGATTTCCAAATAAGATTTCCAAAAGAGAGAACCCCAATTTGTATTTTGCATTTTAACATTACATTCATAGACAATACTTTAAAAAAAATTTAAACAGAACTTACATGAAATCCTCTAAATGTTACATCATCCTCTGATTCACCTTGATTCTGTAAAAAAGAAAGAAAATGCTACTCTTATTACCTGCTCTTTAAAAAATAATCATAGCAAAGGTTATTATTTTGTACACTTTGCAGAATTTTTCCAATCAGGGATTTTAATTGTGCCATTGCCTTGCCTTAGATTTAACAAGAAATCAACCATTCGTAATCAAAGATTTTTTCCTGTTGTAGTCTGGTCAGATTCTGAGGGCTCAAAAGATAAGGAAGGGGATGCTGGGATAGTTTCAGAGGGCCCTGAGGAGTATAGAAGTGGCCTGGAGAGAGTTGTTTGGGAATCTTCTGGCAGTGCCTATGAGACTAGAGAAAAGCAAGTGTGTGAGGAATGATGTCATGGGAGGGACTAGGGCCTTTCAAAGTGGTTCATGCTGGTACAATCCTTGGTGAGAGCAACATTGTATTCAGATTTTTCCAAACAGGGATTTTAATTGTGCCATTGCCTTGCCTTAGATTTAACAAGAAATCAACCATTCGTAACCAAAGGTTTTTTTCCTGCTGTAGTCTGGTCAGATTCTGAGGGCTCAAAAGAGGAGGAAGGGGATGCTGGGATAGTTTCAGAGGGCCCTGAGGAGTATAGAAGTGGCCTGGAGAGAGTTGTTTGGGAATCTCCTGGCCGTGCCTACGAGACTAGAGAAAGCAATATCAGTTCCCATGGGAACCTGCCAGAAGTGCAGGTTGAGATAAATGTGGGAGACGAATGTTTGTCTAGGTCAGGGGTGCTCATTAGGTAGATCGCGATCTACTAATAGATCGCATAGGGTGTCTTGGTAGATTGCAGGTAGGGCGGGAGGAAGGCTCCTTCCCGCCCCGCAGGCTAACGACATCGCACAGGTGCTGCCGGCCAGTCAGCATGGCGGTGGCATGACCGGCGTCGCTATGGCCCATATGGGAGCCATACACAGTGTGTATGGCTCCCATGCCATTTCCGCTGCCGCCATGACGTCACGCACGCCGTTTCCCCTACCATTTCGTGGTCTTGCCAGAAAAAGGGCACGGGGGAGGGGTGAGGCCAAAGGCGGCTCCAACTGCGGCTGCTGCAGCATGGACTGGGACTCGGAGCTGTTGGTAAGCCAGCGAAGGGGCTTCCTCTTTTCTTCCTCTCTGTCCTTCCCACTCGCTCTCATTCCTTCCTTTCTTCTTCCCTTTCTTCCTTCCCTCTTTCCTTCCTTCCCTACTTCCCATCCTTCCTTCCTTCCCTTCTTTCCTTCACTCCCTTCTGTTCTTCCTTCCTCTCTCCCTTTTTCCCTTCCTTCCTTCTTCCCTTTCTTCCTTCCCTCTTTCCTTCCTTCCCTACTTTCCATCCTTTCTTCCTTTCCTTCTTTCCCTCCCTTCTGTTCTTCCTTCCTCTCTCTCCCTCCTTTCCCTTCCTTCCTTCCTCATCTCCTTTCTTCCTTTCCTTCCTTTCTCCCCTCCTTCTTGCCTTGCCTTCTTTCCTTCCTGTTTCCTCCCTCATTCCTTCCTTCCTTTCCTTCCTCTCTGCCTTGAACATTTGCTGTTGGTTGTGGGGGTTCTGTGTGGGAAGTTTGCCCCAATTCTGTTGTTGGTGGGGTTCAGAACCCTTTTTGATTGTAGGTGAACTATAAATCCCAGCAACTACAACTCCCAAATGACAAAATCAATTGTTTTAGTGATGGTCACTCCTTGTAGGTGTCTTGTGGCCAAATTTGGCAGCAATTCGTCCAGTAGTAAGAAATCAGTTTGTGTGTGTCAACTGTAAAATAGGATGTTTGGAAGGGCCCTGGGTTATCTGAGGTCCTTTCCACACAGTTGAATAAAATCCCATGTTATCTGCTTTGAATCAGATTATATGGCAGTGTGGACTTGGAAAACCCAGTTCAAAGCAGATATTGTGTTATATGTTTCACATTTTTGTAGTGGGTAGGTAGATCATTTTGACTTGGTTGTTTTATAAGTAGCTCACATGCTGAAAAAGTGTGAGCACCCCTGGTCTAGGTCAAGGTGCTTGGAACTGTGGAGACAGGGCATGAAACAAAGAAAGACTCACTTTTTTCAGAGGCTTAGAGATAAGGAGAGGAAAAGCAAGTGTGTGAGGAATGATGTCATGGGAGGGACTGAGGGCTTTCAAAGTGGTTCATGCTGGTACAATCCTTGGTGAGAGCAACATTGTATTCAGATGAACAGCTCTTGATTTTTGGGTGCTATGTTCTTGAAATTAATGTATTCAAGTTTCTAAGTTTGTTCTTGTTTCTAGTTCACATGATGTGTCATAGGTTGCCTGCCTTGGATTCATGCTATCATGTTTATGGATATATTTGCAGATTGATTCAGAAGACTGTATTTAAAAGGATTTGGGACACTTGGCTATCTTGAAAATAACCTCTTCAACGTTGATTCACTTTTTTGGATTTGCTTATTTTTCATATAGACTCTTTTTAAAAATAAACTTCTACTTACTGGATTATCTGGACAGAGTGTGGTTTATGGTGAAAAGGTGTTTCCGGGTTCTAGGGCAACACTTCCATATTTTTCCTTACTGGAAAAATTCCAGTGAGAAGGAGAAAACTGAAAAACTTCAAAACTCATTCATTTATTTATTTAGAATCACAGAATCCTAGAATTGGAAGAGATACCAAGGGCCATCCAGTCCAGAGAAAGAGAGCAACTAAAAGGACCAAAGGTCTGGAGACCACAAATAATCCCTATGAAGAGGTGCATGTTAAAGACCTGATTCAGTTTAGCCTGCAGAAGAGAAGGTGGAGATGTATAAATAAATATAAATGATGCCATAAGGAAGAGGGAGCAGGCTTGTTTTCTGCTGCCCTTGAAACTAGAGCTCAATTGAGCCATGCATTCACCGAGAATGTGGTGCAGCTGGCTGGGAGTCAGCTGCATAAGATCTCTACTGACCAGAAGGTCATGAGTTCGAGGCCTGCCCGGGTCGGGGTGAGCTCTTGACCAATTGTGTAGCTCGTTGTCAGCCTTTGCAACCCGAAAGACAGTTGCATCTGTCAAGTAGGAAATTTAGGTACCACTTTGTGTGGGGAGGCTAAATTTAACTGATTCACGAGGCCATAAAATCTCCAGGAAATAAACAAAAAAGAATGAAGAAATGTGACAGCTCCTCCTGGTGGCCAGAAGCTGGAATGTTAAATTGTCTCTATGTCTGTCTATATATGTTGTATGTCAAATGGCATTGGATGTTTGCCTGTATATGTGCATTGTGATCCGCCCTGAGTCCCCTGCGGGGTGAGAAGGGCGGAATATAAATGATGTAAATAAATAAATAAATAAATTCAAATGGCAGGAAAGGAGATTCCACCTGAAGATGAGGAAGAACATCCCGTCTGTAAGAAGAGCTGTTTAACAACGGAACTCTCTGCCTCGGAGTCTGGTGGAAGCTCCTTCCTTGGAGTCTTTTAAACAGAGGCAGGATGGACATCTGTCGGGAGTACTTTTCTTGCATGCCAGAATAAAGGGGGTTGGACTAGATGGCCCACGTGTTCTCCCCCAACTCTATGATTCTATCGTTCTATATAGTCAGTGCAGACACATATAACACAGTTTAACTACATTGAAATGCATTATATGAGTCTACACATACCATATATTACATTATACAGCATGGTTCAATGGCATGGAATCCCAGGATTTGTAGTCTTTGGCAGAGAAGGCAAAAGGCCTTGGAAAACTACAACTTGGATTCCATAACGCTGAGTCATGGCACTTGAAGGCGTCATCAACACTGCATTATGTGGTCAGTGAAGACTCATTTAATGACTCATGTGGCTGAGAGATGCAATTCCACACCACGTCCCCATCACACTGACAATAGAGGGATTACCACCACCATAACCCACGTGATTGGCAGCAAAGCCTACTTGGCGCAGAATGCCACTCCTGCTTTCTATTTCTCCACGTACTTCATACTGTTGACTCTGGGCCAAAGGTTTCGTGTCGGGTTTAGTGAACAGACTCAGGATGCCTTCTCCTTCGATGTCCTGAGGGAGAAGAAGAGAAGAAAGGCAGGCGCTGTCAATTATGCACTGTGATGCACATCTGCCTCTGGCATGCAAACATAGGTCTGGGGTTGCACCACCACCTCCATATAAGCTGAGCCTGGCCATCAGGAGAGAATCCTCCCTTATTCCCTGCCATCCCACTTTCTCCAGTCCTTCAAAAGTGTCCTCATTTCTGTCCTCTTTCGTCCTTGGCTTGCTTCCAAGACTGCAAACTGAGGCCCAAATGCAAAAGCGGTCTAATTCAGCAGAGAAAGAGGAAAGAAGCATAGGGTTACAGCCTGTGTTGGATGGGGTTACACTCCCCCTGAAGACGCAGGTTCGCAGCTTGGGAGTGATCTTGGATTCATCGCTGAGCCTGGAACCCCAGGTCTCGGCGGTGGTCAGGGGAGCTTTTGCACAGTTAAGACTCGTGCGCCATCTGTGCCCGTACCTTGGGAAGTCTGATCTGGCTACAGTCTTCCACGCTCTGGTCACATCCCGAATAGATTACTGCAACACACTCTGCGTGGGGCTGCCTTTGAAGACAGTTCGGAAATTGCAACTAGTCCAACGGGCGGCAGCCAGATTACGAACTGGAGATACATACAGGGAGCATACCACCCCCCTGTTGTGTCAGCTCCACTGTCCAATTCCGAGCTCAATTCAAAGTGCTGGTTTTGACCTTTAAAGCTCTATACGGTTCTGGCCCAGCTTACTTGTCCGAACGCATCAGCCTCTACATCCCACCTCGTAATTTAAGATCATCTGGGGAGACCCTGCTCTCGCTCCCGCCGACTTCTCCAATGCAGTTGGTGGGGGCGAGAGAGAGGGCCTTCTCGGTGGTGGCTCCCCATCTGTGGAATGCACTTCCAAGTGACATACAATCAACCCCATCCCGCCTGGCATTCAGGAAAAAAGTGAAATCTTGGCTATGGGACCAGGCGTTTGCACATTAGCACAATACAGCACTTTGGATTGATTGTAATGGCAAGTTGATGGATATGGCTCAATGCTCCTATTATGGACGGAACACTGTTTTTAACTTAAGTGAATGTTTATGATGTATTAATGTTAATTGTATTTTAATGTATTTTCATGCTCAATGTTTTTGGTTTTATATTGTATTTATACTGTGTTTCGGCATCGAATTGTTGCCTTTGTTAAGCCGCTCTGAGTCCCCCTTCGGGGGTTGAGAAGAGCGGGGTAGAAATGTTGGAAATAAATAAAAAAATAAATAAGGGGGCAAAATCCTACTCCTCTCAGATCAGGAGAAAGCAAACTGATCTGGCTTGTGCATTCTTCCGTATCATATCACTTAGGGATAGCGAATGCCTCAAAGGACAGGATCATAGAATCATAGCACCTCATCACACTAGAGCAGTGTTTCCCAACCTTTTTTGAGCCGGGGCACACCTTTAACATTAAAAAAAATCCGGGGGCACACCACCAACCAAATGACACTCTAACATAGTAAAGTACGGCTGGGGGATGGTGGCCTGCTGAGAGTAGCTGCTGGGAGTGCCGAAGTCGGGGGAGGAGCCAGGCCGCGCCATGCCCCCCCCCCCGGCTTCAGCTCTCCCACAGCTTCTTCATCCTTGAGGGGGCAATGCCAAGCCAGCGGTGGCAGAGCTAGCACAATGCTGGCTTGGCACTGTCCCCTCAAGGCTGGAGAAGCCGTTTGGAAGTTGTAGTTCACCTACACCCAGAGAGCACTGTGGACTCAAACAATGTTATGTTGTTGTTTGTTTTCTATCCAGAATCACAATGTTGGAAGGAGGCCCATCACTTTAAGGTCCCTAAAACAGGCATGGGAAAACTTCGGCCCTCTGGGTGCTTTTGACTTCAATTCCCACCATTCCTAACAGCCTGAGGACCTTTCCTGTTTAAGTGGCTGAGGGGGGGGGGGGAATGGAAAAGGGCCTGAGGCTGCTAGGAATGGTGGGAGTCCAAAACACCTGGAAGGTCCAAGTTTGCCCATGCCAGCTTTCGACAGAGACCTCTTTTTCCCCCTTTCCCTTCGCGCCCTTTCTTCCCCCTCCTGCTGAACACTTACTTTTTCTTCTACACTGCCGCTTCTGCCGCCATTTTGATCCGAGGCGGCAGCGTGAGCATGTTCGGGGGGGGGGGGAGGAAGACATGACCCATGCGGGTGCTACTGCGCAGGCTCGCCCCAGAGCAAAGCGAGGCAAAGCAAGCAGAGCGAGGCTGGGAAGAAGGGAGCCCGAGTGGAGAAGAAAAAGTGTTCGGCAGGAGGGGGAAGAAAGGGTGTTGGAGGTTCCAATTTCCCACGGCACACCTGACGATCGCTCACGTCACACTGGTTGGGAAACACTGTTGTATGTCAAAGGTCATTGAATGTTTGCCTGTATGTGTGCATTGTGATCCGCCCTGAGTCCCCTGTGGGGTGAGAAGGGTGGAATATAAATGATGTAAGTAAGTAAATAAATAAATAAATAAATAAGATCGGCTTTTTCAGCTGCTGCCTCACACTCTTGGCTCATGTTCAGCTTGTTCTCCACGAAGACTTCCAGATCTTTCTCACATGTTCTGTTTTCAAGCAGGCACCTCCCATCCTGTATCTGCCTGAGTGGAGTATCTTACATTTGTCCTTGTTGAAATCCATTGTGTTAGTTTTGGCCAATCAGCGAGAATCCTTTTCCACCCTGACCCTGTCCTCTGGAGTATTAGCTCTCCCTCCTCATTTGGTCCCATCTGCACACTTGATCAGCCTGCCCTCTCAACCTTCATCCAAGTCATTAAAGATGTTGAACAGAACTGGGCCTAGGACCAAACCCTCTTTGTGGCACCCAAATTGTCACTTCTTTCCAAGATGAAGGAGAATCCAAAATGACATTCACAGATTAGAGCAGTGTTTCCCAACCAGTGTGCCGGAGCACACTAGTGTGCCTTGAGCGATCATCAGGTGTGCCGTGGAAAATTGGAACCTCCGGGGGGGGGGGGGGGTGAGTCTAGTGTGTTGAAGTATAAACACCCTAAGAAACCTACCTCGATAAAGGCACAAAATTACAAACACCCCCCTCCCCACCCGTTGTCTACTTGGTCTCTCCCTCTCCATGCATTGGGAAGGTCCATCTCCCTTTCTCCAAGCAGAGACCTCCTCTTGCGTCCTGGGGGTTCTGTGTGGGAAGTTTGGCCCAGTCCTATCATTGGTGGGGTTCAGAATGCTCTTTGATTGTAGGGGAACTATAAATCCCAGCAACTACAACTCCCAAATGTCAAGATCTATTTCCCCTGAACTCCATCTACGTTCACATTTGGGCATTTTGAGTATTCATGCCAAGTTTGGTCCTGATCCCACATTGTTTCAGTCCACAGTGCTCTCTGGATATAGGTGAACTACAACTCCAAAACTCAAGGTCAATGCCCACCAAACTCTTATAGCATTTTCTCTTGGTTATGGGAGTTCTGTGTGGGAAGTTTGTGTCTTTCTGCCATTCCTGCCAGGATATCTATGTTGAGTTCATCGAAACAGGCCCAGGTTTTACACTGATTGTATAAATACATTTAAAAACATATTAACTATATGTATTATTGTGTTAGAGTGTGTTAGAGTGTCGTTTTGTGTCATTTTGGTTGGTGGTGTGCCCCAGGATTTTGCAAATGTAAAAAGTGTGCCGCGGCTCAAAAAAAGTTGGGAAACACTGGATTAGAGAGCTGGGCAAAAACTACCAAACTGCATTTCAACAGGGAGAAATACGGGATATAACACTTAGGGAGAAGAAGACGAAACACACATATATGTTTCGAATTGTGCCATACTGTAAGCCAATCTGAGTCTCCCCTCGGGGGTTGAGAAGAGCGGGGTAAAATCCTGAAATAAATAAATAAATAAATAAATACCGTATTTTTCGCACCATAAGACACACCGGATGATAAGACGCACCTAGATTTTAGAGGAGGAAAATAGGAAAAAATATTTTCGCTCCCCCTCTAAAATCTAGGTTAGTCTTATCAGCAGGTGCGTCTTCTCAGAGGGCTCGCTGAGTTCGCGCCCTCTGCCTCCTTTTCCTTCCCCCCACCCTTTCCTTGAGGAAGAAAAGGTGGGGGGAAGGAAAAGGAGGCAGAGGGCGGAGCGAACCGCATCGCGTCAGCTGTGACGCGAGCGGTTCGCTCCGCCTCCGCCTGCTTTAGCTTCCCTCCTCCCGTTCCTTGAGGGCGGGGGAAGCAAAAGGAGGCGGAGGGAGAGTGAACCGCGTCGCGTCAGCGCTGTGACGCGAGCGGCTCCGCCTTCGCCTCCTTTTTGCTTCCCTCCGCCCTTTCCTTGAGGGTGGGGAAGCAAAAGGAGGAGGGAGAGCGAACCGCGCCGTCAGCTGTGACGCGAGCGGTTCGCTCCGCCCGCCTCCTTTTGCTTCCCTCCGCCCCCTTTCCTTGAGGCGGGGAAGCAAAAGGAGGCGGAGGAGCCTAACCGCGTCGCATCAGCTGTGACGCGGCGCGATTCGTTCCGCCTCCGCCTCCTTTTGCTTCCCTCCGCCCCCTTTCCTTGAGGGCGGGAGAAGCAAAGGGAGGCGGAGAGAACCGCGTCGCGTCAGCTGTGTGTAATGCGGTTCGCTCCGCCTCCGCCTCCTTTTGCTTCCCTCCGCCCTTTCCTTGAGGGCGGGGGAAGCAAAAGGAGGGGAAGGGAGAGCGAACCGCGTCGCGTCAGCTGTGACGCGACGCGGATCGCTCCGCCCTCCGCCTCCTTTTTGCTTCCTCCGCCCTTTCCTTGAGGGAAGCAAAGGTGGGGAAGCAAAAGGAGGCAGATGGCGAGTGAACCAGCGTCCCTCCGCCGCCGCATCGGACCAGTGAAGTGGTGTGGGGGGGACAGGGTGAGTATTTCGCCGCCCTCCCTCTGCTCCAGCGCCTCCCCCCCCCCCCCCCGCCTGCATATTCGCACCATAAGACGCGACTGATTTTTCCTCCCACTGTGGGAGGAAAAAAAGTGCGTCTTATGGTGTGAAAAATACGGTATATATCTGGCTTGGCAACAGTCCTCCTGAAAGGGATCTAGGAGTCATAATAGACCACAAAGTGAATGTGAGCCAACAGCATGATGCAGCAGTGCAAGTCTAGGCTGCATGAAGTGGACCCCAGTGTCAGATCAAGGGAATTCCTAGCCTCGTCCTCTTCTGTGTTGGTCAGGCATCACCTGAAATAGCCTTGTGTCTAGTTCTGGGCAAAGCAATTAAAGGAGATGAGCAAGAAGGGAGGTATCCAAAATGGTCAAAGGTCTGGAAGCCATGAATCCTTCAGAGGGGAGCCTGAAGGAGGGGGGTATGTTTAGCTTGGGAGAAGAGAAGGTTGGGAGGAGACATGAGAGCCATGTGTAAATGTATGAAAGTCCGTCACATTCAGGAGAGTCCCTTCTGGGTCTCTTCCAGCTCTAGGATTCCGTGATTGTAACTTCTCCCCACCGAGACCCACCTCTTCGAGGCCACAGTCGCAGTCCTCTCCTTCTTCGGTGACCTTGTTTCCGCACACTGTGACGCTGAACCTTTTGAGGGGCACGTCGAGCAAACACTCTTTTCCTGGCTTTCGGATCATGTCGTCATAGACTTCCCGGCTGCAGTTGCTCAGTCTTGGGCATTCTCTGGGAAAGGGTCAATTATTGTCATGCAGCACAGTGAACAGTGGTTTAGGGATTTATTTTAATTTTTATTACAGCCATTCATATCTTGCCTTCCCAGACAGAAATCCTCCCAAGGAAGCAGCAAGCTGAGCATAAACTCAATAATACATAGATGATTACAGATAACAGAACTATAAATAACTATAAATAATGTTAAAGCACTGGATGATGAAAGGCATTAAAACTTTTCTCTCCTTTTATTATCTGTTCTTATTAGAAGTTTGATGCCAAACTGAATTAGTGTTCCAGAGCTTGCAGCTGGCATATTATTATTCATCACTAAGCTCTCTCGTTTGGCATTTGGTTTTCCAAAGGTAATCAGCTCTGTTTGAACTCTGACTAGCTGATGGGGATTTTGCTTTGTCAGATTTACAACTCCTTTACAAAGGCAGAATCCAGAGATGCACCCTACTCTTTAAAAAAAACCTCAATCCTGAGGTGTTGGAAGTCTTAACAGATAATGGGCTGCCCTGAAAGGTTTCCTGCCAAACCAGTTTTAGGCTTGGGAAATTATTAGATTAATCCTCCCCGGAATGTTTAGGGCTGGGCTGGGGCTGAAT
Organism: Anolis apletophallus; assembly: GCA_030556195.1. Taxonomy (NCBI): domain Eukaryota; kingdom Metazoa; phylum Chordata; class Lepidosauria; order Squamata; family Anolidae; genus Anolis; species Anolis apletophallus. The sequence continues at coordinate 198,504,692 of JARBWK010000004.1, read as the reverse complement.
TTGGCTGAAAACCAGCCAAGCTCTAGAAATATGCTATATCTTTATAGTTATTGGTATTAGAGGATTATTAAAATCATTATATTTTAGGAATGGTTTCATATTAATGTAAAGCGTTGTTTATATAATTAATGTTTAATGTCTGTTGTGTTATATGTGGATGACACATGACACCCAGCTCATTCTGGGGATGGAGGGCCAACCCGAATCCGTACCCGATAATTTCCATCGTTGCCTTGAAGCCGTCACTGGATGGCTGCAAGCCAGTAGGTTGAAGGTGAATCCGGCTAAGACGAAGATCCTGTGGCTGGGTTGTCCGGGCACTAGTGGGGTTCAACTCCCAACCCTGGACGGCGCGACATTATGTCCGTCGTCAGCTGTTAAAAGTCTTGGTGTCACTCTGGACTCTCAACTGATGATGGAGACACATATCTCCATCGTCAGTAGAGCTGCGTTTTTCCATCTCCGCCAGGCAAGGAAGCTGACCCCCTACCTATCCCGTCGCGACCCAGCCACAGTGGTCCAAGCCACGGTCATCTCGAGACTGGACTATTGTAACGCTCTTTACGTTGGCCTTCCTCTGTCGGTGATCCGGAAACTTAAGCTTGTGCAGAACACTGCCGCTTGGCTGTTGGCAGGTGTGCCAACATGCTGTCATATCACTCCCATCCTGTGCAAACTGCACTGGCTTCCAGTGGAATTCCGGATCTCCTTCAAAGTGTTGGTGTTGACCTTCAAGGCCTTGAACTGTCTGGGGCCAGTGTACCTAAGGGGCCGCCTTTCCCTATATTGTCCCTCCAGACCACTGCGTTCAGAGTCACTCAACCTCCTGGAAATCCCTAGCTGCAAGAATTTCCATCTGACCTCAACAAAGAGGAGAGCATTCCGAATCATTGCTCCAATACTATGGAATGCACTTCCTCCCGAGGTCCGTGCTTTGTCTAGTTTGATGGCCTTCCGGAAGGCCTATAAAACCCTGCTATTTAAACAGGCATTCGGCCTGTAATTTGTAGATACTACATTGCTGGTAATGCAGGCCTGTGTAACCTGCTTTCTGTATATTGGGCCGATGTATTATCATGATTTTACTGTGTTTTATACAAGTTGTGTTTATATATGCTGTTTAATTATGTTTTTAATCCTGTGAGCCGCCCTGAGCCGGATGGGAGTGGCGGCAGATAAATCCAAACAAATAAAATAAATTAAATTAAATATGTAGATTAATTGATAGTTTTATGTTTCTATTTGTGTATTGGATCTGGCATTGAATGTTTGCCACCTTTTGTTGTGAGCTGCCCTGAGTCCCTTCAGGGAGAGAGGGTGGAATATAAATAAAGTATTATTATTATTATTATTTTAAAACTTGGCTCTTCGAAGAAGTGTTTGGAAATGCAGTGGAATAAATAATTATGAACTAGGAAGAATGGCTAGACCAGGGCTGTCCAACTGGCGGCCCGGGGGCCCGTATAAGGCCCCCCAGCCCCTTCCCGGTGGCCCCCTAAGCTTTTTAATAAAAAATAAATTAATTAAATAATAATATTTTTAAAAATTACCCACTTCCGGGTTCCGGAGCAAGTATCGCGAGACTGCGGAAGCCACACGGGATTTCGCTCTCAATGCGAGATCACGCCTGCGTTGAGAGCGATATCTCGTGTGGCTTCCGTAGTCTCACGATACTCTTGTTGCCAAAATCTTGGCTACTTAATCCCTGCGGCCCACGCAGACGCGATTTGGACCTTCTCGGCTGCTGCCTCGGTCGGTCGTCGCCTCTGCTCGTGGTCCGGCTACTCCTGGATCCTGCGTGTTTGGGAAGGTAGGCTAACCTTTATGTTATTATTATGTAATTGTGTATGGATGCCCCTTATGTATTCCCTCCCTGCATTTCCCCTTAGTAAAAGATTATATTTGATTGTATGGATGCCTCTTATGAATTGTAAGTAAATTGGAGCTGGGGGAGGGGTGGGGGCGGAGCCAAGGCAGGGGCGGAGCTGGGGGCGGGGCAGACCCTTTGGCCCCCCACGTCATCAGTGACCAGAATTCAGGCCCCTGGGCCGGTAGAAGTTGGACAGCCCTGGGCTAGACGATGCTGCTGGATAATATTATTATTATTATTTTAAATTTTTGTACCCTGATCTTCTCACCTCTATAGAGGGACTCAGACCGGCTTACAGCAAAATTCAATGCTATACACATTAAAAACCTGTTACAACAATATATTAAAAACATAAAGCACCAAAATACATACATACAAATCACATAGCAATTTAAGACAAGTTCAACTCGATCTGTAATCATTTTAACCGGATGACACTGGTGATTATATGTTTTTAATGGTTTTTTTATATAGTTTCTATAATATTATGCTGAATGTTTTAATTGTATTTTTATGAATGTATCGCATCATATTCTGCCAATTCTGTGAGCCGCTTTGAGTCGCCTTAGGGCTGAGAAAGGCAGGCTAGAAATACCGTAAATAATAAATAAGTAAATAAATAATTTATTATTGGTCAATATTTTGTTAACAATGGGACCATTTATAAAACCCCAAAACAAACAAGTACTAGGTTGTTGTAGGTTTTTCAGACTGTCGGGTCATGTTCTAGAAGCATTCTCTCCTGACATTTCACCTGCATCAGGTGGCAGGCATCCTCAGAGGTTGTGAGGTCAGTTGGAACCTAGGAAAATTGGGTTTATATCTGTGGAACGTCCCGGGTGGGAGAAAGAATTCATGTCTGTTGGAGCTAGAATGTTTCACGCCTAGCTCCAACAGACAAGAGTTTCCAACAGACCTCACAACCTCTGAGGATGCCTGCCACGTCAGGAGAGAATGCTTCTAGAACATGGCCATACAGCCCGAAAAACCTACAACAACTCAGTGATTCCGGCCATGAAAGCCTTCAACTATAGATTAAACAAGTACTACTTCTAATATTTATCATTACAAAATCTGTAACCCAGGCATGGCTGGGTACTGCCTAAGATAGTCTATATTGTTGTTCCGAAGATGGAAAATGGAAGTCCGACCGGACTCCGTACCCTCAAGTTTCCATCAGTGCCTTGAAGCCGTTACTGGATGGCTGCATGGCAGCAGATTGAGGGTGAATTCAGCAACGATGGAGATATTATGGCTAGAGCGACTGGATGGTGGGGTGGTTCAGCTGCCTACCCTGGATGGCGAGGCATTACGCCCGTCATCTTCAGTAAAGAGCCTTGGGATTGTCTTAAACACTTTGCTGACAATGGAGGCTCAGGTCTCCACTGTTAGCAAAACTGCTTTCTTCCACCTGCGGCAGGCTAGACAGCTGGCCCCCTATCTATCTAGAGATAAGAACATAAGAACATAAGAAGAGCCATGCTGAATCGGGCCTCAGCCCATCTAGTCCAGCATTCTGTGTCACACAGTGGCCCACTAGTTGTACACAGGGATCTCTAGCAGAAAGGAGGGCAAAACCCTCACCTGCTCCCGACCCCCACAACCAGTACCCGGGGAAATCCTGCCTGCCTCCATCAACACAGAGGTGGCACTTGGATGTCCATTTCAGTAACTACTGATTCCCTTGGTATCCATGAATCTGTCTAATCCTGCCTTGAAGCTGTCCAGGCTGACCGCTGTCACAACCTCCTCTGGAAGTGAGTTCCATAACCCAATGACCCTCTGGGTGAAGAAATATTTCCCTTTATTAGTCCTAACTTTCCTACCTTGGAGCTTCAGGGAGTGCCCCCTAGTCCTAGTGTTGGGTGACAGAGAAAACATTTTTTCTCTATTCACCTTTTCTATCCCATGCATGATTTTATACACTTCGATCAAGTCACCTCTTAAAGATGAGATGACCTAGCCACGGTGATCCAAGCCACGGTCGTCTCGAGACTAGACTACTGTAATGCCCTGTACATTGGCCTGCCCTTGTCTTTGATCTGGAAACTTAAGCTCGTCCAGAATGCCGCTGCGCGACTTCTCGCTGGAGTTCCAGTGAGATGTCACATAACTCCCATCCTTCCACAGCTCCACTGGCTTCCGGTCAAGCACCGGATCACCTTCAAGGTGATGGTGTTAACTTTCAAGGCCTTATATGGTTTGGGGCCAATGTATCTGAGGGACCGTCTCACCCCCTACCAACCCCAGAGATCACTTTGCTCTGAAGATCTGAACCTTCTCGAAGTGCCTAGTCTTAGAACCATCTACTTAACATCCACTCGGCGCAGAGCCTTTTCTGTGGTGGCGCCATCTATTTGGAATACCTTACCAACTGAAGTTCGTGCCTTGCGAGATTTGTGATCTTTTCGCAGGGCCTGCAAGACCTATCTCTTTCGGTTGGCATTTGACTGTTGAAATTTGTAACTTTGTTTTAGTTTAATTGGATGTTTTATTCTGTTTTATGCTTTTATGTGGACTGTGAGCTGCTCCGAGCCCTCGGGGAGTGGCGGCATACAAGACCAAATAATAAATAAATAAATAATATCTATCTATCTATCTGTCTGTCTGTCTGTCTGTCTGTCTGTCTGTCTATCTATCTATCTATATCTATAAAACAGATAGCACTAGAACTCAGTAGTGATGACTTAGGGTGCATCTATCCTGCAAGGCTAATGCAGTTGGCCTCCACTTCAACTGCCATGGCTCACTGCTCATTGCTGTGGAATAATGGGAGTTGTGATTTTACAATGTCTTTAGCCTTCTCTGCCAAAGAGAGCTGGTGCCTCACCAAACTACACCTGCCAGGATTGCACAGCATTGAGCCATGGCAGTTCAAGTGGGGCCAAACTGCATTCCTTCTACGGTGGAGATGTGCCCTAGAGTTAAAAGAGCCCATAGAACTGTACTCACGGAGCCCTTTTGCCCACCATTAGGCAGCTGCCCTCCTTGCTGCAGTTACAGTCGCAGCCCCGGGCTAAATTTGTCGGGCCGTCGTCATGCGAAAAGCCCAGCGAATGGCCCAGTTGGTGCGCAACGTTTTCGGCGTCATTTTGAGGGTTGAGATATGTCTGCATGCAAGGAGACAAAGGGAAGGCGGCATTGAGGTGAAAGAGAACATGAAATGTCAGGTGTGTTTTCAGCAAATGCATCGTCAGCCCACCATCTTCACTAGTCTTAGGTGTAAACCACCAATGAAAAAGCAAAATCTCTTTTTACCTCTATAGCAAGGGTGGGCAATTATTTTTTCCAAGGGGCCACACGAGAGCCAAAAAATATTATGCAGGGCCGCACCTAAAGGCTGAACTTCATTCTAATCTACATTATTTATTTATTTATTAATTATTATTATTCATACTATTATTACTATAAAATAACAATATATTAAGATATTAACACATCATTAATATTAACATATTAATATATCAAAAATATTTATTATTTATTTATTATTTATTTATTTATTATTTGCACTTGTTAGTCGCCACTCCCGGTGTGGCTTGGGGCGACTCACAACAGTGGATATTCATATATTATTAGTATTATTATCATATTATTACTATAATATAATAATTATGATATTAATACTACTAATAATAATATATGATAATAATATATTATCATAATTATTACTATAATATAATAATTATGATATTAATACAAATAATTATGATAATAATATATGAATTATATAATAATATATAATATAATAATTATATACTATAATATATATATATTGAAATTATAATATATTGAAATTATAATATAATATAACATTATACTATATTATTATAAAATTATTATAAAATAATAATAAAAACCACTAAAATAAAATAAAATGAAATTCAAGAAGACAAGGTGTCCCCAGAGGATGAGCAGAGCAGCAGATGATCGGATGCTGCAGGCCTCCGCCCGCTCCCACCCCCAGCCAACAGCCGTTCCGTCAGAGCGTTCCCTCGATCGTCTTCCGGGTCGCCAGGGCGATCAGCTGCCGCAAGTTGCCGACTGCTCCTCCTGCAGGCCCAGATCGCTTCCTGGGATGGCGGGCACTCTAAAGCTGCCACTCCTCCGATTGTTCTCCGGAGCGGCGGGCTGTCTGCTGACGCAGGCCCCACTGCTGCTCAATGGCGGCGGCGCTGAGCCCACGATGGGATGGCGGCAGTGGCAGCCCTTCCTCTTGTAGAAATGCCTCCCCGCCCCAACGCCCTTCTCCCTGGGTGCCGAAGGATCCCCGGGGTGGTCAGAATCAGCCGGCGGGCTGCATCCGGCCCGCAGGCCGCAAGATGCCCAGGAATGATCTATAGGGATCCCTAGGTTCTCCAGCACAACTCAGTGGTCATTCAACGTTGACTGTGGAATTGCACTGGAGGATCTTGAGATTCCTACAAAAGTGAAATCTTATTGTCAACTCCAAGAGTTTTCTCAATGTATTGTCGAAGGCTTTCATGGCCAGAATCACTGGGTTGTTGTAGGTTTTTCGGGCTGTATGGCCATGTTGTAAATGCATTCCCTCCTGGCGTTTTGCCTGCATCTGTGGCAGGCATCATCAGAGGTTGGAAACTAGAAAAAATGGGGTTTATATATCTGCGGAGGAAAAAGGAAGAGTGGCCGACCAAGGGCAAGATGGGTGGATGGTATCCTCAAAGTGACTGGCTTGACTCTGAAGGAGCTGGGGGAGGTGACGGCCGACAGGGAGCTCTGGCGTGGGGTGGTCCATGCGGTCACAAAGAGTTGGAAGTGACTGAACGAATAAACAACAACATAACTGTGGAAAGTCCAGGGTGGGAGAAATAACGCTTGTCTGTTGTCTGTTAAAAAACTCTAAAATTATAGCATTAAATAGGGAACAACACTCAAACACAGGGGAACTCCAGGCAAGAAACAACCAGGGACAGCTAATCACCTCTCAAAAGATTCCCCCAGACAGCAACTAGCCACACCTAAAAACTGTCAGGCCATCAAATGCTAATCAAGGTGGCCAGTTGAAACATTCACACCTACCTCCAAGAGATAAGGGTTCTTTCTCCCACCCTGGACATCATTCCACAGATATGGAATGATTTGCTTTCATCGCAAATACGTTTGGTGAGGAAAAGGGACAGGGCCTTCTCGGTGGTGGCCCCTCGCCTGTGGAACTCGCTCCCCAGCGAAATAAGGTCAACTTCTTCCCTCTTTCATTTAGAAAAAAAATAAAGATGTGGCTTTGGGACCAGGTGTTTGGTTGATGGGGGGCATCGGACGGACAATTGAGTAATGACAGGGTTGTGGAGGCGGACTGCGGATTTGGCTTGGACAGTCTATGAGTGCGGAACGGGGATTATGTGGTTAATTATTGATATTTGATTGTTTGAATCTGTTTTGTAGTATTTTATGATGTGTTGTTGTTTTGTTTGCTGTGTATGCGGCATCGAATTGTTGCCTTTTTGTTAGCCGCCCTGAGTCCCCCTTTGGCAGTAGAGAAAGGTGGGTTAGAAATAAATGAAAATAAATAAATAAATATAAAGTCAATTTTCCTAGTTTCCAACAGACCTCACGACCTCTGAGGATGCCTGCTATAGATGCATGTGAAATGTTAGATATTTGCATTACGGTTCATAACAGCAGCAAAATTACAGTTATGAAGTAGCAACAAAAATATGTTATGGTTGGGGGTCAACACAACATGAGGAACTGCATTATGGGGTCATGGCATTAGAAAGATTGACACTGGATTATGAGATCAATTGGAATCTGTGTGCATGGCAAGCAGGATGCATGTTCAAGTGTACACCCCCTGGTTTACTAAGATGTTATCCCTTATGTAAAATAGAACAATCAATGTTTGCTTTTTCAATTTTGGAGGGGGATGTTTTCAAGATATAAGAACATAGAACATAAGAAGAGCCATGCTGAATCGGGCCTCAGCCCATCTAGTCCAGCATTCTGTGTCACACAGTGGCCCACTAGTTGTACACAGGGATCTCTAGCAGAAAGGAGGGCAAAACCCTCACCTGCTCCCGACCCCCACAACCAGTACCCGGGGAAAATCCTGCCTGCCTCCATCAACACAGAGGTGGCACTTGGATGTCCATTTCAGTAACTACTGATTCCCTTGGTATCCATGAATCTGTCTAATCCTGCCTTGAAGCTGTCCAGGCTGACAGCTGTCACAACCTCCTCTGGAAGTGAGTTCCATAACCCAATGACCCTCTGGGTGAAGAAATATTTCCTTTATTAGTCCTAACTTTCCTACCTTGGAGCTTTAGGGAGTGCCCCTAGTCCTAGTGTTGGGTGACAGAGAAAATATTTTTCTTTATTCACCTTTTCTATCCCATGCATGATTTTATACACTTCGATCAAGTCACCTCTTAAACGCCGTCTTTCAAGGCTGAAAAGACCAAGGCGTTGCAACCTGATTTCATAAGGGAGCTGCTCCATCCCTTGGATCATTTTTGTTGCCCTTCTTTGTACCTTTTCCAGTTCTGTTATATCCTTCTTGAGGTGCGGTGACCAGAATTGTACACAGTACTCCAGATGTGGCCTCACCATAGATTTGTAGAGAGGCAATACAACATTTGCCGACCTATTTTCGATTCCCTTCCTGATCATGCCAAGCATAGAATTTGCTTTTTCACTGCTGCAGCGCACTGGGTTGACATCTTCATTGAGCTGTCCACCAAAACCCCAAGATCCCTTTCCTGGTTTGTCTCAGAAAGCTTTGATCCCATCAGTTGATAAGTGTATTTGGGGTTCTTTGCCCGATGTGCATGACTTTACACTTGTTTAGGTTAAAATGCATTTGCCACTTTGTTGCCCATTCACTCAATTTCGAGAGATCTTTCTGGAGCTCTTTACAGTCAGTTTCATTTTTAACTACCCTGAACAGTTTAGTGTCATCTGCAGACTTGGCTACCTCACAATTTACTTCTACATCCAGATCATTTATGAATAAATTAAAAAGTAACGGTCCTAAAACTGAACCTTGGGGTACGCCACTTCTCCCCTCTTTCCACCCAGCGAAGTGTCCATTTATTACCACCCTTTGTTTCCTACGGTTTAGCGAGGTTCCAATCCAGGACAAGACCTGTCCCCTGATTCCATGGCTGAAGAGCTTATTTAGGAGCCTTTGGTGAGGGACTTTGTCAAAAGCCTTTTGAAAGTCAAGGTAAACAATATCGACTGGGTCCCCTTTATCTATGTGTTTATTTACACCCTCAAAGAATTCTATCAAGTTAGTAAGACATGATTTGCCTTTGCAGAAACCATGTTGATTTTCCTTCAGCAATGCCTGTTCTTCTATGTGCTTAGTGATTTTTCTTTAATAATGGTTTCCATCACTTTGCCTGGAACTGAGGTTAGACTAACTGGCCTATAATTTCCTGGATCACCCCTGGATCCTTTCTTGAAGATCGGAGTTACATTTGCCTCCCTCCAGTCCTCAGGTACAGTGCCTGATCTTAGAGAAAGGTTATATATTTTGGCTAGAATTTCAGCAATTTCACACTTGAGTTCCTTAAGAACTCTGGGGTGGATGCCATCTGGCCCTGGTGATTTGTTGACATTTAGGCATGTGAGAACATCTTCCTTATTTATCTCTATCTGGTTTAATTCATTTAATTCCCTCCCTGAAAAAACTGACTCAGCTGCAGGCATATGTTGTCTGTCCTCCTGTGTGAAAACGGAGGCAAAGAAGTCATTTAGCCGCTCAGCAATCTCCTTGTCTTCACTTATTGTCCCTTTCTTACCATTTTTAGTCAAGTGGCCCAACTGCTTTTCTAGTAGGGTTTCTACTTCTGATGTACTTAAAGAAGTTTTTGTTATTTTTTTTTAATGTTCTTAGCTATATGTGCCTCAAAATCTCTCTTGGCTTTCCTGACGGTTGCTTTGCATTTAGTTTGCCAGAGCTTGGATGGTTGAATCCATGGATGGTTGAATCCATGGACACCAAATCTGTGGATACGAAGGGCCGACTGTATAAGCATGTTATTTAACATCTACATGAAGCCACTGAAGAAGATCATCCGGAATTTCGGTGTAAGGTGTTATCTGTACGCAGATGACGTCCAAATCTGTCACTCCTTCCCACCCGTTACTAAGGAGGCTGTTCAGACCTTGAACTGGTGCTTGGCCACTATGTAGGACTGGATGGGGGCTAACAAATTGAAACTGAATCCAGACAAGATAGAAGTCCTCCTGGTCAGTCGAAAGACCGAACAGGGCATAGGGTTACAGCCTGTGCTGGACAGGGTTAAACTCCCCCTGAAGATGCAGGTTCGCAGCTTGGGAGTGATCCTGGATTCATCACTGAGCCTGGAACCCCAGATTTGGGCGGTGGCTGAGAGAGCTTTTGCACAGTTAAAATTTGTGCACCAGCTGCGACCGTACCTTGGGAAGTCTGATTTGGCAATGGTCGTCCACGCTCTAGTTATATCCCAATTAGATTACTGCAATGAACTCTACATGGGGCTGCCTTTGAAGACGAATCGGAAACTACAGCTGGTTCAATGGGCGGCAGCCAGATTGCTAACTGGGGCGACATACAGGGAACATACCACCCCGCTGTTGTGTCAGCTCCACTGGCTGCCGGTCCATCTCCAAGCCCAATTCAAAGTGCTGGTTTTGACCTATAAAGCTCTATACGGTTCTGGCCCAGCTTACTTGTCAGAACGCACCTGCCTCTATGTCCCATCTTGCAACTTAAGATCATCTGGAGAGGCCCTGCTCTCGCTCCCGCCAGCATCGTAAACACGCTTGGTGGGGGCGAGAGACAGGGCCTTCTCGGTGGTGGCCCCTCACCTATGGAATGCATCCCTAAACGAGATAAGATCGACTCCATCCCTCCTGACTTTCAGGAAAAAAATTAAATAATGGTTCTGGGACCAGGCCTTCGGGCAGCATATGTAATTTGCACCTTAGTGGATATTGACTGGAATGGCGTTGCAGCAGATGACATTGTGATTTGTTTTATGGTTTTAACTAATGCTACATGTACTGGTTTTTAATGATTATGTAATTGATTTAATGTTTATGTATGTGAGTGTAATTATATTATCGTAATTGTGACGTAGTGGCCTTGTACCGTTACTAATTTAAGCCGCCCTGGGTCCCCTGTCGGGGGTAGAGAAGTGACAGGGTATAAATACCAGAAATAATAATAATAAGAAGAAGAAATACATCCTGTATATCAGATATTTACATTATGAATCATGACAGTAGCAAAATTACAGTTATGAAGTAACAATGATAATAATGTTATGTTTGGGGATCACCACAACATGAGGAACTGCATTAAGGGGTCGCAGCATTGAGAACCACGATCATATTCAAAAGCTGGAGTGAAATATCGGCCCTATTATATCCTCTCAGAAGGGACACGAAATTCGGATGGAACCCAGAACTGAGCAGGAAGGCAAGCAGATAACAAGTAATAACTTTGGCCAAAGACTCCACCAAGCCCCGTCATAGCTTTCAGCCCAATATATTCAAGTGCTGACTGAGTCAAATAAAGCAGTGTTTTTCAACCTTTTTTGAGCCACGGCACATTTTTTACATTTACAAAACCCTGGGGCACACCACCAACCAAAATGACACAAAATGACACTCTAACACAGTAATACATATAGTTAATATGCTTTACATGTATTTATACACTCAGTGTGAAACCTAGGCCTGTTTCGATGAACACTACATAGATATCCTGGCACAAAATATACTAATACTAACCCAAGGAGGATCCATCAGTCAAAAATTGATTTTGTCATTTGGGTGTTGTAGTTGATGGGAGTTATAGTTCACCCGCAATCAAAGAGCATTCTGAACTCCACCAATGATGGAATGGAACCACACAGAACTCCCATAACCAAGAGAAAATACTATAAGAGTTTGGTGGGCATTGACCTTGAGTTTGGGAGTTGTAGTTCACCTATATCCAGAAAGTACTGTGGACTCAAACAATGTTGGATCAGGACCAAACTTGGCACAAATACTCAATATGCCCAAATGTGAACACAGATGGAGTTTGGGGAAAATAGACCTTGACATTTGGGAGTTACAGTTTCTGGGATTTATAGTTAACACAGAATCAAAGAGCATCCTGAACTCTTGTAACAATGGAATCGAACCAAACTTGGCATATTAAACTCTCATTACCAACAGAAAGTACTGAAAGGGTTTGCTTGGGAATTGACCTTGAGTTTGGAAGTTGTAGTTCACCTACACCCAGAGAGCACTGTGGACTCAAATAATGATGGATCTAGAGCACACTTAGCATGAATGTTCAATATGCCCAACTATGAACACACATGGAGTTTGGGGAAAATAGACCTTGACCTTTGAGAGTTGTAGTTTGCCTACATCCAGAGAGAACTGTGGACTCAAATAATGATGGGCGGGGCTCTTTCTCATGGGGAGGGGGACACTTCACCCCTTTCCAACCCTCTGCCGGCCTTTCCTCCTCCTCAATTGGCGACCACCTTCCCTCCTCCCTCCCTCGATTGGAGGCTGGGTGGCGTGAGCAGAGGGGAAATGGCCGAAGGAGGCGGCGCCCTGGCCCCTTCTTCTTTTTCGCCGCTGCCCAGCCCTTCCTCCTTTTCCTCTCCCCCTCAAGCAGCAGCAGGAGTTCAGCAGGAGGAGGAAGAAAGGGTATATTGGAGGTTTTCCCACGGCACACCTGATGATCGCTCATGGCACACTAGTGTGCCGCAGCACACTGGTTGGGAAACACTGAGATAAAGCATAGCTGCTGCATCACTCTGTTGACTCCTGTTCAGCTTATGGCCCACAGAAGAATGACACTGAGCAGGAAAAAAAAATTGGCGGAGAACAGAGGAATGACAACACAACCCTACTAGCTGTTAGGAATTGTGGGAGTTGGAGTCCAAAACACCTTGAGGGCCCAATATGGCCATGCCTGTTATTTAGCAGCACCCTCTTTCCAACAACCCTTCCAAAAAGGGACAGGGAATGCCTAATATTACGGAGAAAGGCATAACGCGAGTGATAATCACCTACACGCATTGCGGACACGGAAGCGTGGCTGTAGTAGCAAATACTGTCTCCCCGTGCCAGTCCATATGGATGCCCTTTAGCCCTGCAAGGATAAGTAGAAGATACTACAAGTTAGGTTTCAGGGCACACTAATGCATGCAACCAACCACTCACCAAAATAAAAGGGTATGAAAACATTTGTGGCACATCTTTGTTCTTATTTGTAAGTGAAGTAAAGGTTTCCCCCGACATTAAGTCTAGTCGTATCCAACTCTGGGGGTTGGTGCTCATCTCCATTTCTAAGCTGAAGAGCAGGCCTTGTCTGTAGGTACCTCCAAGGTCATGTGGCCAAGGTCATGACTGCAGGGAGTGCTGTTACCTTCCTGCAGAAGTGGTACCTATTGATCTACTCACAATCACATGTTTAGGAACTGCTAGGTTGGCAGAAGCTGGGGCTGGGGCTAACAGTGGGAGCTCTCCATATTTGAACTGCCAACCTTTCAGTCAGCAAGTTTAGCAGCTCAGCAGTTTAACCCACCGCACCACTGGGGGGGGGGGGGGGGGTCTTGGTATACAAGGGAAATATACTGGAATTTAATATTTTCTGTGGAAATAAACTGGAATTTAGTAAAAGTAGACTGAGAATAATAGCAAATCAATAAAGGAAGCAGAAAATAAAGAGCGTTTGTTGGAATACACAGATTTAACTGCCATTGTACTGCTATTACACTATGTTATCAGTGTAATGTCAATATATATTGTACAAGTTTAACATCTCCATGGTGATAGCTGTGAAGCAGTTAAGTTCTGGAGCCAGGCCCGGATTACCCATAAGGCCACCCTAGGCCATGGCCTAGGGCGGCACCTTTTGGGGGGCAGCAGGTCCGGACCCTCCAAAAAAAGTTTTTTTTAATTCAAAAAAATTCCAAAAAAGGGCACATGCGTGCGCCGCCATTAGCGCCATCCACGGTGCCCCCTTAGCTCTGCTCTCCTCGGCTCTGCCCCCGCCCTCGGCTCCGCCCCACCCCCGGCTCTGCCCCCGGCTCCTCACGCACCCAGTCTGTTTCCCTGCCTCCCTTGTCCGGCTCGCGCGCCTCAGTCTCTCTGTGTGTTTGTGTTTCCCTGCCTCTCTCTCTCTCTCGCACTCGCTCCTATCTCCCTCCCTCCCTCGGCTCGCCCCCCCCTCGCCTGTGTTTCCCTGCTTCTCAGGCGGGGGTGGGGTAGGGCGGGGCCGGGGCAGACTCAGAGCCTTTGGCCTAGGGCGCCAAAAGGGCCTGATCCGGGCCTGTCTGGAGCATTATGAAGCATGTGTGGAACAGACAAAGAAGATGTTGCAATAGACAAGGAAACTGGACACTGAATTTATGAGCTGGTGGTAATAGTGGGGTATAAATATTAGACTTGGTTAGGTTCGTTTGGAATCTTCGTACTTCGGAATAAATTCTGAAAGATTTCCTTTTTGAAGGAATTTCGAAGTTTTTAAGGAAACTAGAAGTCCCTTTGCCCTTCCAAAGCTTTATCCGCCATTTCTCAGTCAGTGAGTCGGAAATGATTCAGCTTCCCCCCTGTTATGCCCCCACGGGGCTTGTTTAATACTGCATCATGGACTTGGTTACCTTTACCTGCATTCCTTTGTCCTCAGCCATATGGGCTTGGTGGGAGGGACTGTGTTTGGTGGCACCACCCTAACTCCTCCCCTTTTTGAGGTCATCTGAGGGGCAGGACTTCCTCTCTTTGGCCATTGCAAGAATGAAGCCGCATGGACGTGATGGAAGTCCATTCATGCTGATACAAAGCACCTTTGTCCACCTACAAAGCCAACCCTGCGCTCTCACCAAAGCCTGCAGTGCAAAGGAGGATCTGTCCTCAACATAGACTGCGGATTTTGGTGCTTTTATAGGTCTTCGTGGACCTACAAAGCCAGAGGGCAACCTGGAATCGAAGAAAGGTACCTTCACTCTGCAACAGAGGCAAGTGATGGCACCCTCTTCCTAAAAGACTCCCTTCACCCCCTAGCAACCAACTAAGCGTTTTTGGGCCATCAGTTGTTTTTTACTGGTTGTTTTTCCTAAATAAACTTGTTTGAGTTCAATATTTTAAGTCTAGAACTCATTTCTCAAAGACTTTCAGGTTTTTGGTGTATGGGAAGGCTTTCCTCTGCCTTCAGGGCCCAAAGCTTTCACGTGCATCTCGCAAAAGCCCCTCCCCCTCCCCTCTGGCTTTGGAGCTCCCAGCAGCTTCTCCAGGCTTGAGGATGGCAATGCCAAGCCAGTGGTGGCATAGCTAGCACAAGGCTGGCCTGGCCCTGCCCTCTACAAACCTGGAGCAGCTGCTGGGAGTGCCGAAGCCAGGGAGGGGACGGGGCTTGGCGCGGCCTGGCTCTGCCCCCTCCGAGAAGCGCCCCATCCGGCTGGGATCGACCTCCTTTGGTCCCGGGATCGACTGGTCGATCGCGATCGACTTCCTGGGCAGCCGTGGTGTAGATGCACCCAGGAAGGTCAAAAATTCTTCCAGTCATTAATAGAGGAAATCCATTAGCAATAGAAAAATAAAAGAAACCCTGGCGCCTTACGTAAGGATGCCAGCATGGTCAAAATGCACATGGCGCAGGAGCTCGTTGCTGGCAAATTTGTAAAACATATCCAAAGTGATGGCGAGGCTTTTGGCACTGACGGTGATCTGGTCTTTCTCGGTCCACAGCTCCAAGCCCACCAGATAAACATGGAGGCCTATGGGCAAATAGATCTGGAAAAGAGGAAAGGAGCAATGAACTAAATTGGGTGCACATGCAGAGCATGCTGCCCTGGATTCTCTTATAAGATACACTCACGGCATGGACGTCCGCCATCAAAAGGAGAATGATCAGCACAAAATGGGTCTCGTTGCGCTTATGGGCCACAATCTAGGAGGAGGGGAAAGAGACACTTATCAATCCAGTCCACGGTACTTTAAGCATGAGTGAATTATTGATTTATTTGTTATAATATGCACCCTGCTTTATAACATGAGGTATTAACAAACAAACAAACACATAAATAAATATACTTTATTTATATTCCACCCTATCTCCTTGAGGGGACTCATATATTGCAAACATTCAATGCCATTATGCAGTTAAAGAAGACTACAACTACAAGTCACTCTAAACACTTTTGTAGAAGCATACGAGAAGCTCAGCCTCTCACTAACCGTTGAGAAAACCAAAGTGCTCTTCCAGAAGTCACCAGCCAATCCTTCTACAATGCCAGAAATACAGCATAATGGTGTAACGTTAGAAAATGTTGACCATTTCCACTCCCTTGGCAGCCACCTCTCCACAAAAAGTCAACATTGACACTGAAATACAACACCGCCTGAGCTCTGCGAGTGCAGCATTTTTCCGAATGAAGCAGAGAGTGTTTGAGGGCCAGGACATCCGTAGGAAGACCAAGGTGCTTGTTTATAAAGCCATTGTCCTCCCAACCCTGCTATACGCCTGTGAAACGTGGACTGTCTACAGATGTCAGATACAGAAGAAGTACGTACGAGGGCGGGTCAATAAGTCCGTGACCTTTTGAATTTCCGGCCTCTTAACTGAAAGAGCAACACTGCTCCTGTCAACAGGCATCTGTCAGTTGACTCCTGTCAAAATTTGAACAAGCTGTGTCATTTAGTTTGTGTTTGACAGCCATTGATAGCAGACCACCACATGATTTGAGGAGAAAATGGAAAAAAGTGAATTTCGTGTGCTCATTAAGCATTATTTTTTGCGGAAAAAACCCATCACTCAAACCAAGGCTAAGCTTGATAAATACTATGGGGACTCTGCACCATCAATTTCAATGGTAAGAAAGTGGTTTACTGAATTTCGTTGTGGCCATACAAGCACGGAAGATGCTGAACGTTCTGGATGCCCAGTTGAGGTCTCTACACCTGAAACAATTGAAAAAATTCACAATATGGTGTTGGCCGATCAGAGATTGAAAGTGCGAGAGATTGTGGAAGCCATAGGCATCTCACGTGGCTCAGTGGTTTCAATTTTAAATGATCACTTGGGTATGAGAAAGCTTTCCACAAGATGGGTGCCGCGTTTGCTCACAATCGAGGGTGTACACTTGTGCAGTTGCCATGGCAACAATCCATGAATTGGGATATGAATTGCTCCCTCATCCGCCCTATTCTCTGGATTTAGCTCCAAATGACTATTTCTTGTTTCCAAACCTGAAGAAATGGCTCGGCAGAAAGAGATTTGACTCCAACAATGAAATCATCTCACAAATACCTATTTTGATGACCTCGACAAATCTTATTTTTTGAAAGGGATAAAAAAAATGGAGAAATGTTGGACAAAGTGTATAGAGCTCAAAGGAGACTACGTTGAAAAATAAAATGATTTTTTAAATCCAAAAACCTTTGTTTCATTCAAAAAGTCATGGACTTATTGACTCGCCCTCGTATATTTTAAATTAATATTTTTTGAAATCCGCGAAACAGCGAGTCTGCAATAAGCGAACCGCGAAGTAGCGAGGGAACACTGTAGATTCCAGCTTTTACTAATTTGCAAAATAGGGTGACAGTCAGCTTGGACTGATAAAAAGAACTACCACAATTTCCTGCTTGAAACTCCAGGGATTCTTGGAAGAAACACATTATCTATTCTAGATCCTCTGGCTTTAGGCCGGGACACGGTACTAAGACAGCCTTGGTCGCCTTAGTGGATTATCTACGCCGGGAACTAGACAGTGTGTCACTGTTGGTTCTGCTGGACCTCTCATCAGCCTTCGATACCGTCGATCACGGTATCCTTCTAGGACGCCTCGCAGGAATGGGCCTTGGAGGTACTGTTTAACAGTGGCTCCAGTCCTTCCTCGAGGGTCGCTCCCAGAAGGTGTTGTTAGGGTTCGACCTCACGGCCATTGTACTGTGGAGTCCCGCAGGGTTCAGTACTGTCCCCTATGTTGTTTAACATCTACATGAAGCCGTTGGGGTAGATCATCAGCTGTTTCGGGGTGCGATGTCATCTGTACGCAGGTGATGTCCAGCTCTGTCACTCCTTCCCACCTGCAACTAAGGAGGCTGTTCAAGTCCTGAACCGGTGTTTATCAGCTGTAACGGACTGGATGAGAGCGAATAAATTGAAACTTAATCCTCCCGGTCAGTCGCAAGGCCGAACAGGGCATAGGGTTTGATGGGGTTACACTCCCCCTGAAGGCACAGGTTCACAGCTTGGGAGTGATCCTGGACTCATCACTGAGCCTGGAGCCCCAGGTCTCGGCGGTGGCCAGGGGAGCTTTTGCACAGTTAAAGCTTGTGCACCAGCTGCGCCCGTACCTTGGGAAGTCTGACTTGGCCACGGTGGTCCATGCTCTGGTTACATCCCGAATAGACTACTGCAACACACTCTACGTGGGGCTGCCTCTGAAGTCTGCCCAGAAGCTTCAACTAGTCCAACGTTCGGCAGCCGGATTGCTCACTGGGGCTGGGTACAGGGAGCGCACAACGCCCTTGCTACGCCAACTCCATTGGCTGCCTATCAGCTTCTGAGCACAATTAAAAGTTCTGGCTTTGGCCTATAAAGCCCTGAAACGGTTCTGGCCCAGTTTACCTGTCCAAACATATCTCCTGCTATGATCCACCTAGGAACACTAAAATGGCGAGCTTACTGTGTACAACACAAAGAAAGGGGAGGGTATGACAAGCAAAGTAATCCTATGACTCCAAAAAGTGAATAAAAGTTTCAAAAAATCTCATTGATATACAGAGTATATATTCA
Organism: Anolis apletophallus; assembly: GCA_030556195.1. Lineage (NCBI taxonomy): Eukaryota > Metazoa > Chordata > Lepidosauria > Squamata > Anolidae > Anolis > Anolis apletophallus. The sequence goes on along the minus strand of JARBWK010000004.1, from coordinate 198,486,066 downwards.
TTTTCAATATACAATCATTATCAATGCATAGAAAATAACAAACAGTAAAATTGGGGAAAATCCGGGTTAAACATGAATGGGAATAATCCGGTATAAAGTGGGGTGGGAATAACCCGGTTTAAATAGGATTACTACAACACACAGCAAAAACCCGGGATAAGGATCAAAGCATGAATACAGTCAAATTCTTCACATTATTTAGTTCAACATATTTGAAGATCCCAGCCCTAGAGGTTGCTTTTTTTGATGTCCCTGTCTTCCTGCTGAATGATGGCCCTCTAGTACTGTAAAAGGAGTTCGGATATTCCCCGTGGCAGTCGAATTGTCTAAAGGAGCGCTGTATAGCTCTGGAAACGCCCCGAGGAAGCGTCGACACGACGCGAAACGATCCCCCCGTGTGGAGTCCTCTCACTTTGAGCCATTGGCGCACTTCCAGCTCAACGCACGCAGCCTTAGCTGCCCACTTGTTCCGCGCCCATTCAAATCCATTGCTCTGAGACTGTGAGTCACTTTGGCCGCTTTTCGCAAACTTGCTTGCTGCCTTTGGAAACTCAAGCCGCAAATCGGCCTTATTCCTTCGTTTCCGACTATTATTGTGTAGAACGCTGATTTAACTGTGTTGATGCTATTTTATATTGTGTAGAACTCCTATCTTCAAATGTGTTGAACTAAATAATGCGAAGAATTTGACTGTATTCATGCTTTGATCCTTATCCCGGGTTTTGGCTGTGTGCTGTAGTAATCCTATTTAAACCGGGTTATTCCCACCCCACTTTATTATTCCCATTCATGTTTAAACCAGATTTTCCCCAATTTTACTGTTTGTGATTTTCTATGCATTGCTAATGATTGTATATTGAAAATGAATATATACTCTGTATATCAATGAGACTTTTTGAAACTGTTATTCACTTTTTGGAGTCATAGGATTACTTTGCTTGTCATACCCACCCCTTTCTTTATGATCCACCTAGGGCCCTAAGATCATCCGGGGAGAGACCCTGCTCGTTGTCCCCCCATTGTCGCAATTGCGTCTGGTGGGGACAAGGGACAGGGCCTTCTCTGTGGTGGCCCCTCGGCTATAGAATTCCCTCCCAAGTGAAATTAGATCTGCTGCATGATCCCTCTTGACCTTCCGGAAACCAGTGAAATCCTGGCTATAGGATCAGGCCTCTGTAGATTAGGTTGACTTGCTGACATGACAATTTTTATAGAACTGACTGACTGCCCCTTTGATGATGATTCAAAATGGCGACTGCTGACTGCTTGATTGTTTTATACTGTTTTATCACCATATTGCTGTTAAATTGCATTTTTATGTTTCTGGTATAGGCACCATGGGGTGCCGTTTCGTTAGCCGTCCTGAGTCCCTCTGCGGAGGTTGAGATAGGGCGGGATATAAATGCCCTAAATAAATAAATAAATAAATAAATAAATAAATAAATAAATAAATAACACGCTGGTATATATAGTACTTAATTTGCTGACAAGATCAATTATTACAGGCATGTGCAGAAACTATTTGACATTGGAAATTTACTTTGCAAAATTATTAAACTAATGAAAAACATGTGCTGTTGTACATATGTATAGTTGTCCTAAACTTTCTTCAACTCATATTAATAATGCAGGTGTCAACCTGCATGAATTCTGCATTGCGGATGTCTTCCTACGGAAAATTATGCACCTGTCAAATTCTATTGACAGCAACTGAGAACAGTGAAGCAGGTTTCCAGCCCATAAAACAGTCTGGTTGTTCAGTCTAGGTTGTTAAGCAGAATTATTTACATCCCAATCTAAAAGGCCAGATTTCCATTTCCTGGTCTATTATATGGTACTTCTGGATGAAAAGAAGCTAGAAGTTTGATTATTTTGCCCATTACCGTGCTTTTGTCCACAACAAGATAATACTCCAGATATCTGGCCGATGCAGCATCGTTAAAGTTGTCTGCCTGGAAGGAAACAGAAATAAAATAAGGTTTCATAGAACAAGCCATTTCAATAACTGATCATAAAATAATATTTTCCAGTATGGAAAAGGTTCACCATCAAAAACCGAATCTACGCTAGTCCATCAACTCTAAAAGGCAGGCTTGGCTGCAAATAATAAAAGTAAATGTAGGGGAAATAGTGAAAGTATGGAAAGATTTATTTAGCAAACAATACAGAATGGGGAAAAAAACCCGAAAATGATCTGCAAATGGTTAGTCTGTGTCAGGACCATTTTCTTCTTATAGCCCAGTGTGAGAGGGTATATCAAAACAACTTTTACAAAATTAGAAACACAGACTCTATTTAACTACAGCTACATTGCCTAACAAACAAAGGGGGTTTTATTTATTTATGTATGTATTTACAGTATTTATATTCCGCCCTTCTCACCCCGCAGGGGACTCAGGGAGGATTACAATGTACACATACATGGCAAACATTCAATGCCATAGACACACAACACATATAGACACATATAGTCAGAGGCTATTTAACATTCCAACTTCTGGCCACCAGGGGAGCTGTCGCTTCACCGTCCATCTGCGACATTGATGAAGTACTTTCCGCATTCCCCGCATGCTTTTGCAGGAGATTTTTTTTATGGCCTCGTAAATTGTGTTAAATTAGCCTCCCCACACATAGGTGGTACCTAAATTTCCTACTTGACAGATTCAACTGTCTTTCAGGTTGCAAAGGTCGATGACAAGCTACACAATTGGCCGGAAGCTCACTCCGACCCGGGCTGGCTTCGAACTCATGGCCTTTTGGTCAGTAGTGATCTTTAATGCAACTGACACCCAGCCAGCTGCGCCACAGTCCCAGTACCACATCTACTCAGCATTAGGGTTGCCACTTTTTGATATAAGAATAAGGGACAGGTGAAGGGGTTAAAAAGTTAAAAGTGCCCCTCCCAAGAGAAGATGCTCCAAGTGCCCGTATGTCAGCAATAATCTGCCCAGAGACAGCAGAACAAAGAAAGAGCCATACTAAGGGTTAATGTGAAGAATGTTGCTTGCTGATAAGAATGAGTATATATATCTTGTAACTGCGTAGCTCGGCGCGATAGCCATTTTGTTTCTTGACCTGCAATGGTCAAGGGCTATTCGCCCCAATACTAATCAGATTAAGATTAAAAGTCTTGTTTGGATTCATCGGCCTTGGCTGAGTTCTTCCACCTTATGGGCTCTGCAACCAAAACCCCAAATTTCAGTTACACAGGTAACTAAAAATAGGGAATTTTTCACAAAAATAAGGGACACTTCATAAAAACTTGAAAATCAATTGATGATTTTCAAGATTTTATGAAGTGTCCCTTATTTTTGTGAAAAATTCCCTATTTTTAGGTACCTGTCCCATATTCATGTGGCAACCCTACGCAGCATTCACACTACACATATAAACATTCACCCTTCAGATGCATACATCATTCTTCATCCATCTCTTGGAAAAGAAGACCTGCACTTATTGCTTCCCTGCAAATCTGCCATTTTTCCAAAACTTCCAACACTTCCAAAACTTCCAATATGAATCCTTTCCCTTCCTCTGAGAAAGAAGCAAGTGGCCAGACGTCTGCTTCTTTGCAGATCTGCCACTCTCTCAAATACACCAACTCTCTCTCCTTCCCATGGAGAAGAGCTTGGCGAGTGGACCAGACTCCTCCGGTCTGCCACAATTTTGGAATATTAGAAGGTCTCTTATATAACAATATTTCTTGCGGTTGTTCCAGATGTCTTTGTAAGTGAATGACAGATGTTTTCCAGCCAAAACATCCTTGCACTCCAGTTCCTGGCAGATGTTGACGTCTTCTTAACAGATATTGGTTTCCTTAACTGAGAAGAGCATTGTCGTTAGTAATGTAAACATGTTGTTTTCAACTATAGTGTTAATCATGAGAGTAGATGGACAATAAAACGATGACAGTGTTTGAAAACGGATGGTGACTGGCTTTGGACAAATTTGAGACTGCGGAACTCGGACTTTGTGTATTTTAACTATGTGTATTTTTAATTGGTTTTTAATCTGTTAATATATTTTAATGGTGCAATTAGTTTTATTCATTGTATATGTATTGCTGTCAGTTGTTAGCCGCCCTGAGTCCCCCTTTGGGGGTTGAGAAAGGCGGGCTATAAATAATTAAAATAAATAAAAATAAATAAATACACTTCTCATCAACAATTTTTAATTACAGATCCTGAATGTAGTTGTTTTCCAGTTCTCAATATCTTAGGATTGTGTCTTCAGCCAAATTAGGTCCCATTCATACTCCTTTCATACAATTTCATATTTATCCATCGCACTTTCCTTCCTTCCTAGAGGCAGCTGGGAGAAAGCAGCAGAAGCATCAGTGGTGGTAACAGGGAGCAGCGAGCCGCACGTTGTGTGCAAGCCTGATGTACATGATCAGGACCGGACGAAGGTAAAAAATAGTAGTAAGCGAACCTATTTTTTGTGCCCCCTGTGTCTTCAGCGTGGTGATGATGGTGCATGTGCGCACACACACGCGCACGCCGGAGCACACTTGTGCATAAACAGCTAGTTTCATGCATGCGCTATTGGGACCGAGCGCTTCTGGTGGAGGGAGTAGCGAAACGCACTCCCAAGAGGATGAAAAGAGCAGGGGAACATTTTGCAGCCGGGGCAGAGCCTTGTCCTTTTCGGCCTCTTGGGAGTGCATTTAGCAACTCCCTCCACCAGAAGCGCTCTGACCCAATGGCGCATGCGTGAAAGTTTCACGCATGCGCTATTAAAACAGAACTTCTGATGGAGGGAGCCTCCTGCCCACATGCTGCCCGCCCGCAGCAATGGCGCAGCATGATACGCCAGACCTGGCGTCTGCGGCCGGATGCGCCCTTGGCCATGTGGTGCCCTGAGGTGGCCGCTTACTTTGCCTCCACTAAGATCCGCCCCTGTACATGATAGAACTAACGGCCAGACCTTAAGTCAGTTTCAAGCAAAGAGAACTGGAAAACCTATGTACTTACTCTACCCTTGGGAGGAGGTAGGCTGTGGCTATCCACGGTTCCCATGTCACCAACGTCACTGGTCGCGTTGTCCCTGGCGTCCGTGCCTCCTCCGCAGGGCTGGTGCAGCTCAGACCTCTTTAGGTAAATCAGGTGTTGAAATGTGGGAGAGTTCGCAATAGGTTCGATTTCATATTTTATAGCCCCAATTTGCACATGACCCCTGGAAGGTGGAAAACCAAAGAGGCAGACTATTAAATTGCCAAACTAAGTGGCAAATGCAACAGGTCAGGATTTGGCTTCGTCCAGGCCCAGGCTGAACCTGCAAGAAAATGCAAGCTACAAAACAAACATCTCTTAATAATCAACGTGGAAAGCATTAGTACAATATACAGCATTTAATCTGGTCTACAGAGCGAACAACTACTTCAACCGAGTGCATCGTTTCATATATGTGCTTGGGGCATGTCTTCTTGGATCTGCTCATTGATTCACATAGGAAATGAATGTGGGCTTTGGCCCCATGTTTGAAACTACATTGTTGGTTCAGTGTACACTCATATAATGCAGTTTAAATGCATTGAAGTGTTATCTATATATATAAAGGAAGAGTCGTCATGGAAAGACCGTCCCAAACAGAGAAACCTTACAAGGCAGAAACACCAAACTTGCCAACAGAAATAGGCCTCAAGCAAGGTATGTTTGTAGCAAAGAAACTTTCCCACCCAAAACCTAAAAGGCCCCCAAAACAACGAGTAAAAAAAACTATATTTCCCAGCATCCTCCGGGGCTGCCAACGACTCTCCCAGCCTCTACATTCTGACAACATGATTGGCTGCCAATAAGGGCGGATTTGCATAACTCCTGCACTGGCCAGCCAACATGAACATTACGACCCATAATAAACTGTCAGAGGAGGATAAGGCAAAGGGCTGAGGCACAAACACAAACACCCACATCACTTCCCAGACCACGCCCAAAATTGACAGTAAGGCTTCATTAACTTAATTTCCCTGACTAGGCCTCACTTAATGGAATGCTGTTTACGCTCTGAATTGACAGTAAGGCTTCATTAACTTGATTCTCCCGACTAGCCCACAGCTCATTGGACATTGTGTATGGCCTGAATTGACAGTAAGGCTTCATTAACTTGCTGTTCCTGACTAGGCCTCAGCTCATGGGACATTGTGTATGGCCTGAATTTACAGTAACCTACCTTGGCACACAGAGCCCCTATGACCCACGCTACGTTCTACTACAGTTTGGAGGAGGGTGGACCATGGATTATGGGACTTGAAGTACCTCCATGGATAATGGGATTTGTAGTACTTTCAAACCCTTCATTCCCCACAGACCACTGTGGCCCAGAACCAAGACCGATAAAGACCCAACTTGGCACACAGTGCCCCCCATGACCCACACTCCATCCGACTGCAGTTTAGAGGAGGACACACCATGGATGATGGGATTTCAAGTACCTCCACTCACTTTCAAAGTACCCCACCCACACAAGCATCAACCTCTACATCAACACAGCAGACAGAAAGACAAACAACATTGTATATCCACAAGCTATGCAGAACGCCAGCAACACCACACACCGACAACTCCACAGCACTTCAACATCCCACCCACCAGAACAACCCACAATGACACAGCCATGACCCCACCAAGACCGTAAGTAACATCAACTCCAACCCTTACATACTCAGACTTTCTCGCATCTCCAAAATAGGGCACAGCAATGCGTGCCGGGTACAGCTAGTATGTGTGTGTGTGTGTGTGTTTTTATATATATAACATGCATACAGTATATATATATATACACACACACAGTATATATATATATATATTCCGCCCAAAGGGGACTCAGGGCGGAGCACAGCATATATACGGCAAACATTCAATGCCGGGACAAGAATTCATATACACATACATAAACATTAAAAACATTTATCTCAATATTAAAATACACCATTTAAAACCGTCTTGGTCATCTGTGTCAAATCTAATTGGCCTGGTAAAGTTTCCTATCTCTGCTTTATTGCCCTGTCCTGAAAAGCTTGGTCCCACAATCAAGTTTTTGCCATCCTTCTGAAGGACAGGAGGGAAGGGGCTGATCTGATCTCCCCAGTATGGGAGTTCCATAGCCGGGGGGCAATCACCGAGAAGGCCCTGTTTCTCATCCCCACTAATCACGCCTGTGACAATGGCAGGACAGAGAGCAGGGCCTCCCCGGAGGATCTTAATTTCCGCCATGGTTCATAGGGGCTGTGGAGCTGGACAGGTGAATTGGGCCAGGGCTGTTTAGGGCTTTATAGGCCAAAGCCAGCACTTTGAATTGTGCCTGGTAGCAAACTGGCAACCAGTGGAGCTGGCGTAACATGGGAGTTGTATGCTCTCTGTATGCCATCCCAATTATTAACCTTACTGCCTCTCGTTGGGACTATTTGAAGCTTCCGAGCAGCTATCAAAGGCAATCCCACATAGAGTGCATTGCAGTAGTCTATCCTGGATGTAACGAGAGCGTGGACCACCGTGGCCAAGTCTGACTTCTCAAGTTACGGGCACAGCTGGCACACAAGTTTCAATTATGCGAAAGCTCCCCTGGCCATCGCCATTACCTGGGATTCCAGGTTCAGTGATGAGTCCAGGAGGACCCCCAAGCTGTGAACCTGTGCCTTTAAGGGGAGTGTGACCCCATCCAGCACAGGCTGTAACGCTATACCCTGTTCGGCCTTTCGACTGACCAGGAGGACCTCTGTCTTGTCTGGATTAAGTTTCAATTTGCTCGCCCTCATCCAGACCGTCACAGCGGCCAATCACTGCTTCAGGACTTGGACACCTTCCTTAGCATTTGGTGGAAATGAGTGATAGAGTTGGACGTCATCTGAGTACAGATGGCATAGGACTCCAAAACTCCTGATGATCTCACCCAACGGCTTCATGTAGATGTTAAACAGCATGGGGGACAATACTGAGCCCTGCGGGACCCCACAAGACAATGGCTGTGAGGCTGAGCAGGAGTTCCCAACAGTACCTTCTGGGTACAATCTTCCAGGAAGGACTGGAGCCACTGCAGAACAGTACACCCAAGGCCCATCTTCTCAAGGCGACCCAGAAGGATATGGTGCTCTACGGTATCAAAGGCTGCTGAGTGGTCCAGGAGAACCAACAGGGACACACTCATCCTGTCGAGCTCTCTGCGGAGATCATCCACTAAGGCGATCATGGCTATCTCAGTTCCATGTCCCGGTCTGAAACCAGACTGCGACGGATCCAGATAGTCAGTTTCGTCCAAAAAACCCTGGAGCTGCGAGGCCACCACATGTTCCAAGACTTTGCCCAAAAAGGGGAAATTGGAACCTGGCCGAACGTTGTTCAAATCAGTGGGATCAAGTGATGGCTTTTTCAACAGCGGTTTTATCACAGTCTCTTTTTAAGCTCACTGGAATGTTGCCTTCTCGGAGGGAGGCATTCACCACCACCTTGACCCACTCCGCCAAACCCCCTCTTGCTTCCTGTAACAGCCAGGATGGGCAGGGGTCCAGGATGCATGTGGTCGCCTTGCCTCTCCAAGAATCTTGTATATGGGTCTCTATATTTTTATTTCTACATATCTTTTCCTTCCTTCCCTGTTTCCTACCTACTTTTCTTTCTTTGTTATCTCCTTCCCTCCTTTCTTCCCTCTCTTTTTCCTTCTTCCCTTCCCTTCCCCTTCCTCTCTTCCTTTTTTCTTCCTTCCTGGACTCCTTCCTCTCTCCTTCCTTCTTCCTTCTCTTCTCCCTCTCCTTCCTTCCTTCCTGGACTCCTTCCTTCCTTCTTCCTTCTCTTCTCTCCTTCCTTCCTTCCTATCTGGACTACTCCCTCTCTCCTTCCTTCTTCCTTCTCTTCTCCCTCTCCTTCCTTCCTTCCTTCCTTCCTTCCTATCTGGACTACTCCCTCTCTCCTTACTTCTTCCTTCTCTTCCCCTCTCCTTCCTTCCTTCCTTGACTCCTTCCTCTCTCCTTCCTTTTTCCTTCTCTTCTCCCTCTCCTTCCTTCCTTCCTTCCTTCCTTCCTGGACTCCTTCCTTCCTTCTTCCTTCTCTTCTCTCCTTCCTTCCTTCCTATCTGGACTACTCCCTCTCTCCTTCCTTCTTCCTTCTCTTCTCCCTCTCCTTCCTTCCTTCCTGGACTCCTTCCTTCTCTTCTCTCCTTCCTTCCTTCCTTCCTTCCTTCCTATCTGGACTACTCCCTCTCTCCTTCCTTCTTCCTTCTCTTCCCCTCTCCTTCCTTCCTTCCTTCCTTCCTTGACTCCTTCCTCTCTCCTTCCTTTTTCCTTCTCTTCTCCCTCTCCTTCCTTCCTTCCTTCCTTCCTGTTTCCTTCCTTCTTTCCTGGACTCCTCCCTCTCTCCTTCCCTCTTCTTTCTCTTCTCCCTCTCCTTCCTCTCTCCCCTCCTTCTTTTCTTTCATTCTTCTTTCCTTTTTCTCCCTCCTCCCTCCCTCCCTCCTTCCTTCCTGGACTCCTCCCTCTCTCCTTCCCTCTTCCTTCTCTTCTCCCTCTCCTTCCTCTCTCCCCTCCTTCTTTTCTTTCATTCTTCTTTCCTTTTTCCCCCCCCTCCTCCCTCCCTCCCTCCCTCCCTTCCCTCCTTCCTCCCTTCCTTTTTCTCTGCTCCTCCCTCCACCCACTGCATTATATGGCAGTGCCAATGGGGCACTAAAGCACATTATATGTGTCTCTATACTAACCATATAATGCTGTTTCAAACTACATTATATGGCAGTGCAGATAGGGCACTGGAGTGCCTTATATGGATCTCTATACTGAGTGATCATATACAGTAATGCCATTTCAACCTGCATGGTATGGCAGTGTAGATGGGGCCTAAGTTTCTGTAAAGTTATTCCTGCCAATTTTCACATTTATGTCCTTGACTTCTTTGTGTTAAACTTTTCTGAAACATCCACACCAAATACATAATAAGCTGAAAAAGCACTCATCTCAGCACTAATCCTATTGAGACTCTTGCATTGCGAGACCTGACCCTTTCTTCCTCCTCTTTGCTTCCCTTCTTCCATTCCCTTTCCACCCTCCAGTCCCGTAACTCAAGGAGGGCAACTGGCGAAGAACATCAACCTCATAGGAGACCTTGGAGGGTCAAACCCACCACACCTGCTCTTGAAAAAGGCAGTCTATCCTTCACGTTTGGAAGTTTGACTTTTGGGGATTTGATTGTTTGCAGGTTTGATTAATCCATTTTCTCCAGGAATTTCACGGTCCTCCAAGCTGACTCTATGGACAACTTCAGAGAATAGAAGTTGACCCACGATTTGGATTTGGCACAAACCACTCACTGAGAACAGCTTAAGAGGCCCAACGATTCATACATTATATGTATTTTTTTTCAGTTCTTACACAAAGCCTTTATTACCAAAGCCCATTGCAGGTAGAGAGGACAACCTGAGAGTCCAAGGCGCCTTCCACGGTTCCGCTGTAGTAGCAGTCGTCCTGCAAAGTCCAAAGACATAACAGGGTGTAATATAATAATAATAATAATAATAAACTGTATTTGTATTTTGCCTTATCTCTCTACCCAACGAGACTCAGAGCGGATTTCAACATAACAATGGCAAACATTCAATTGTAATAAGAAATTCAATGTGCGGATCTGACAGCCTCAGGCCCCTTCCTTTCCCCGCTCAGCTGCTTAAGCAGAAAGGAAAGGGAAGGAAGGAAGGGGTCTGAGGTTGTTAGGAATTGTGGGAGTTGAAGTCCAAAACACCTGGAGGGAGGGACAAAGTTTGCCCAGGCCTGCTCTATGCCATAAAGCAGGGGTGCTCACACTTTTTCAGCATGCGAGCTACTTATAAAACAACCAAGTCAAAATGATCTACCTACCCACTGCAAAAATGTGAAACATATAACACAATATCTGATTTGAACTGGGTTTTCTGAGTCCATTTTATGGCCTCGTAAATCAGTTAAATTTAGCCTCCCTACACAAAGTGGTACCTAAATTTCCTACTTGACAGATACAACTGTCTTTCGGGTTGCAAAGGCCAACAACGGGCTACACAATTGATCAAGAGCTCACCCCGACCCAGGCAGGCCTCGAACTCATGGCTTTCTGGTCAGTAGAGATCTTATGCAGCTGACTCCCAGCCAGCTGCACCACATTCCCAGTGAATGCATGGCTCAATTGAGCTCTAGTTTCAAAGGCAGCAGAAAACAAGCCTGCTCCCTCTTCCTTAAGCATCATTTATATTTATTTATACATCTCCACCTTCTCTTCTGCAGGCTAAACTGACTCAGGTCTTTTGATTGATTGATTGATTTTATTATTTATGAGTCGCCCTCCACGTCAGTCCTCCGGGCGACTTACACATAAAACACATAAAAGAGTTCAATAGTTAAAAGCTAAAAGAATAGGAAAATTAGTTAAAATAGTTCCAGTAACTCAGGCTAAGTCTGGAGGGTGTCCTTAGCCGTAAGCCTTTCGGAAGAGCCAGGTCTTCAGTGCGGTCAGGAACTGGGGCATGTCCCGGATAGCTCTCTGATCCGCCGGCATCAAGTTCCAAAGAACAGGGGCCGCGATGGAAAAGGCTCTCCGTCTCGTGGTGTCGAGGCGGGCCTCACTCACACCTGGGATGCGGAGAAGGTCCCTGTTTCCTGAACGCGCGACCTTAAATGAGCTGGTTCGGACAAGCGGTCTTTTAAATAAGCTGGGCCGGCGCCATGGAGGGCCTTAAAGGTAAGCGACAAGATCTTGTGGATGGCTCTGAGCTCGACTGGCAGCCAGTGCAGGCGCTGTAGAGAAGGCGCGATATGGCATCTCAGTGGTGTCCCGGTGAGGAGTCTGGCGGCTGCATTCTGCACTAGCTGGATTTTACGAGTGGTTGACTGCGGCAACCCCACGTACAAGGCATTACAGTAGTCCAGCCGTGATGTCACTGTGGCATGGACCACCGTAGCCAGAGCATCTGATGGAAGGTAAGGTGCCAGTTGACGTGCCTGGCGTAGGTGGAAAAAAGCTCCCTTACTTGTCGCAGCAACCTGGGCCTCCAGTGAGAGTCTCGAGTCTAGTATCACACCGAGGCTCTTCACCGACGGGGCCGGGATCAGCGGCTCTCCCTCAAAGAGAGGCAGCGGAATGGGTGGCTCTGGGCATCCTGGCCATAGAATCTCAGTCTTTGATGGATTGATCTTGAGTTTGTATGAGCGGAGCCATCTGGTCACTGCCTCTAGTCCTTGTCTTTAAAATGCACCTCTTCATAGGGATTATTTGTGGTCTCCAGACCTTTGGTCCTTTTAGTTGCTCTCTTTCTCTGGACTGGATGGCCCTTGGTATCTCTTCCAATTCTAGGATTCTGTGATTCTAAGTAAATAAATTAATGAGTTTTGAAGTTTTTCAGTTTTCTCCTTCTCACTGGAATTTTTCCAGTAAGGAAAAATATGGAAGTGTTGCCCTAGAACCCGGAAACACCTTTTCACCATAAACCACACTCTGTCCAGATAATCCAGTAAGTAGAAGTTTATTTAAAAAAAGATTATATATGAAAAATAAGCAAATCCAAAAAAGAGAATCAACGTTGAAGAGGTTATTTTCAAGATAGCCAAGTGTCCCAAATCCTTTTAAATACAGTCTTCTGAATCAATCTCCAAATATATCCATAATCATGATAGCATGAATCCAAGACAGGCAACCTATGACACATCATGTGAACTAGAAACAAGAACAAACTTAGAAACTTGAATACATTAATTTCAAGAACATAGCACCCAAAAATCAAGAGCTGTTCATCTGAATACAATGTTGCTCTCACCAAGGATTGTACCAGCATGAACCACTTTGAAAGGCCTCAGTCCCTCCCATGACATCATTCCTCACACACTTGCTTTTCCACTCCTTATCTCTAAGCCTCTGGAAAAAGTGAGTCTTTCTTTGTTTCATGCCCTGCCTCCACAGTTCCAAGCACACTGCCATATAATCTGATTCAAAGCAGATAACATGGGATTTTATTCAGCTGTGTGGAAAGGACCTCAGATAACCCAGGGCCGGCAGTCGGGAGACTGCGGGGTGGGACTGAGCCTTCCTCCCACCCTGCCTGCAATCTACCAGGACGCCCTACGTGATCTACCAGTAGATCGCGATCTACCTAATGAGCACCCCTGCCATAAAGGCATGACAATGGAGACTTCTTGGGAGATATTTATTATTTATTTATTTTATTTATTTCAATTTTATATACCGCCCCTCCCAACAGTCTCGGGGCGGTGAACAATTGGTAAAAACATACTAATAACAGTCACATCTATGTATATAATAAAAGTCGGTGTTTGCGGCCGAGCGGTGGGAGGAATATGTGGCAGCGTTTCGATTGGCTGCCACTCCGGGATTATTTGCATAAATGGCTCTGACTGGCCAGCCACCCAACATTCCAACACAGCACAGAGAGGAAAGGGAAGGGCCTGAGGCAGACATAAATGGCCGGCGTTGAAATTAGCCAGGTGACAGTTTTTCTGATGGAAATGGAATGTTCAGTACCTTCACCCAATACACTTCTAAGGTGACTCAGAGGGAAAGCAAAAGGCCTCAGGCAGTCAGCCACTGCGGCCCACAGCAATGACGGATCAGGACCAAACATGGCAAACAAGGGACCAATGGCCCACTTCACAACCTGGTGTTGTTTAGGGCAGGATGGGCCACGAATGATGGGATTTGCAGTACCTTCACTTGATTCACTTCCCAAACAACACCGTAGCCCCTATAAATCACACACCAGGCCCAAAATTGACAACAAGACTTCCTTAACTTGATTTTCCTCACTAGGCCTCAGCTCATGGGATATAGTTAGGCTTCCTCAACTTGATTTTCCTGACTAGGCCCCAACAATGACAGAACAAGACCAAACTTGGCACACATACCCCCCAAGATGCACCCTACATCCTGGTGCAGTTTGAGGAAGGATGGGCCATGGATGATGGGACTTGCAGTACTTTAATTCACTTCCTTAGAGCACTGTGGCCCACACCAATGATGAACTATGGCACACAATGCCTTCCTCAAATAACCCAGGCACCGCCGGGTCCCCAAGCTAGTATCTTAATAAAACAATACAAAATACAAGTTCAACTTAGGGTGGCAATATATGTCGAGCATTTGACAGTTTACGGAGGGCTGCTAAGACTGAACGCCCGCTGGTAGAGGACAGTTTTATACATTTTCCGGAAAGGAATAAGATCGTTGAGAGCGCGTGCCTCGTCCGGTAGGGCATTCCACAATGCTGGAGCCACCACTGTAAAGGCCCTCTGTCTGGTTACTGATAGATATGTCTGAACTGAAGGGACCACTGGTAGGTTTGAATCCTCTGAACGTAGGGATCTCTGGGGAATGTACGAGGAGAGACAGTCCCTCAAGTACACAGGCCCTAGACCAGGGGTGCTCATTAGATAGATCATGATCTACTGGTAGATCGTGTAGGGCGCCCTGGTAGATCGCAGGCAGGGCGGGAGGAAGGCTCAGTCCCACCCCGCAGGCTCCCGATGCCGCCCAAGTGCTGCCGGCCCTGGGTTATCTGAGGTCCTTTCCACACAGTTGAATAAAATCCCATGTTATCTGCTTTGAATCAGATTATATGGCAGTGTGGACTCAGAATACCCAGTTCAAAGCAGATATTGTGTTATATGTTTCACATTTTTGTAGTGGGTAGGTAGATCATTTTGACTTGGTTGTTTTATAAGTAGCTTGCATGCTGAAAAAGTGTGAGCACCCCTGCCCTAGACCATGTAAGGCCTTAAAGGTCGGAACCAACACCTTGAACATGATCCAGTATTCTATAGGAAGCCAGTGTAGTTGCAGCAGGATGGGAGTAATGTGCGCTCTCGCTGGCGCACCGACGAGCAATCGTGCTGCGACAATCTGCTCTAACTTAAGTTTCCGGATCACGGACAAAGGAAGGCCAATGTAGAGGGCATTACAGTAGTCTAATGTCGGGATGGCCGTCGCATGGATCACCGTAGCTAGGTCACTTCCGGATAGGTAGGGTGCCAGCCGCCTAGCCTGCCGAAGATGGAAAAATGCGGATCTGCTGACCGCAGAGACCTGAGCCTCCATGGTCAGCAGTGGGTCCAACTTGACCCCCAGACTTTACCAAAGGCGACGGTCGTAAAGCCTTGCCGTCCAGGGTAGGCAGCCGGCACTCCCCCCCCCCCATCCATCTTCGAGGGATTCACCTTCAACCGGCTAGCTCGCAGCCATCCAGTCACGGCTTCAAGGCACCGAGGGAAATAATCGAGTAGGGCAGTGTTTCCCAACCTTTTTTGAGCTGCGGCACACTTTTAACATTAAAAACATCTGGGGGCACACCACCAACCAAAATGACACTCTAACACAGTAAAGAACGGCTGGGGGATGGTGGCCTGCTGGGAGCAGCTGCTGGGAGTGCTGAAGCTGGGGGAGGGGGAGGAGCCAGGCCGTACCATGCCCCGCCCCCTCCCCCCAGCTTCAGTTCTCCCACAGCTTCACCAGCCTTGAGGGGGCAGTGCCAAGCCAGCATTGTGCTGGCTCTGCCACTGCTGGCTTGGCACTGCCCTCAAGGCTGAAAGCTGTGTGAGCGCTGAAGGGGGGTGGGGGAGGGCGCCATGCCCTGCCCCCTCCCCCGGCTTCAGCTCTCCCACAGAGGAGGAGCATGAGTGTTGAACGGGCTTCAGTGGATGGGGCTCCTCCGCGCGGCTTCAGCGAGCGAGGGGAGAGTCATGGTGGGAGTCATGGCGGATTGGAGGCTGGCT
This sequence comes from Anolis apletophallus, assembly GCA_030556195.1. NCBI lineage: Eukaryota > Metazoa > Chordata > Lepidosauria > Squamata > Anolidae > Anolis > Anolis apletophallus. The sequence continues at coordinate 198,470,345 of JARBWK010000004.1, read as the reverse complement.
GGGGAAACGACCGAAGGAGGCGGCGCCCCAGCCCCTTCTTCTTTCTCTTCACCACCGCCCGGCCCTTCCTCCTCCTCCCCCAAGCAGCAGGAGTTCGGCAGGAGGAGGGGGGAAGGAAGGGGGGCAGAGAGCTTTTCTCGTGGCACACCTGATGATCGCTCATGGCACACTAGTGTGCCACGGCACACTGGTTGAGAAACACTGGAGTAGGGTGTCAGGCCTGCCCTCCATCCTCAGCAGAAGCTGAGTGTCATCGGCATATTGATGGCACTCCAGACCGAAGGTACACACCAACTGGGCCAGTGGTCGCCTATAGATGTTAAATAATAGTGGGGAAAGGATGGCACTTTGAGGTACCCCACAGTCAAGTGGGGACCTCTCGGAAACCAATCCATCCCTCTCCACTCGTTGTCCCCAACCCTGGAGAAAGGAGGTCAGCCATCTAAGGGCAGTCCCCCTCACTCCAGACTCGGCTAGACAATGGACTAACAATGCGTGATCTACTGTGACGCAATGAGGTTGCCAGATTTCAGATTTGCTGGTCAGCCATTGCCCAGATTCACAAAACTCAAGAGGACTGGAACGCTTCGTAAGTTTTACAAGCTTTCGATTCCAAACTACTACCATGATTCCTTTTCATATGCATAGTTTTTGGAAACACCAGCATGTTCAGCTGTTGACTGATATATGGGGTGGGGTGGGGGAATACCTGAATATATGGGTAGTCTACAATCAGATCTCCTTTTGTGTTGTAAGTATAGACCGGCACATGTGCAGCTATAAAGGATCTGAAGAAGGAACAAAATATCAATGTGAGAAATCAACGTCGGAAACGTTGCAATTTTGGGTGCCTATTATGAACGCCTCTACACGGCAGAATTAATGTAGTTTGACTCCACTTTAACTGCTATTGTTGTGGTTCGATTAATCACCCAAATCTGGAAAGTCTTTAATGGTTGAAAAGATGATGATGTATTGCCAAAGGCTTTCATGACTGGAATCACTGGGTTGTTGTAGGTTTTTCGAGCTGTCTGTCCATGTAGAAGCATTCTCTCCTGACGTTTCGCCTGCATATATGGCAAGCATCCTCAGAGGCTGTGAGGTCTGTTGGAAACTAGGAAAATGGGGTTTATATATCTGTGAAAAGTCCAGGGTGGGAGAAATTTATTTATTTATTTATTTACATAATTTATATTCCGCCCTTCTCACCCCGCATGGGACTCAGGGCAGATCACAGTGCACATATACGGGCAAACATTCAATGCCATAGACATAAACATATATACAGGGGTGGACCTAGCTATTCCGGGGCGGGGGTAAGCAAAATTTTTTTGCCCCCCCCGTGGCTCTTGAGCGCGAGTCGCGCTCTGGAGCCCAGTGTGAAATTAGCATGCGCTAATTTCCGGGCACATTTCTCGCTTTAGAGCCCAGTGCGCATGCGCCAATCTGTGTGCACGCGTGCTGGCTCCAAAACGGGAGGTGCGCTTTGGAGCCAGTGCGCATGCGCAGAGATTTTCGCGCGTGCACGGGGGCCTCCGCACATGGGGGAGGCGCGGCCGGAGCGCCCGGGCAATGGGGCCGGCGGCGGGCGGGGCCGGCTGCGAAGGCCCGGCGACGCGGCGGCGGGTGGGGCAGCGCGGCGGGCAGGGCAGGGCGGAGCCGGCACAACGGCACCCCTCCCAGGTGGCGATGCCCCTCCCAGGTGACGACGCCCTACACACCTGCATAGTCACCGTAATGGTTAAACCGGCCCTGCATATATAGACAGACACTCAGACTCAATTTAACATTCCAGCTTCTGGCCACCAGGGGGAGCTGTCACATTCCTTCTTTCTTTTTCATACTTCCTGGAGATTTTATGGCCTCGTAAATCAGTTAAATTAGCCTCATTACAAAGTGGTACCTAAATTTCCTACCTGACAGATGCAACTGTCTTTCGGGTTGCAAAGGTTGACAATGAGCTACACAATTTGGTCGAGAGCTCACCCCGGCCAGGCCTCGAACTCATGACCTTCTGGTCAGTAGAGATCTTATGCAGCTGACTCCCAACCAGCTGCGCCACATTCCTGGTGTGCAAGAAAGAGCTCTTGTCTGTTGGAGGCAAGTGTGAATGTTTCAATTGGCCACCTTGATTAGTGTTTAATGGCCTGACATCCATCCTGCACATTCCACAGATATATAAAACCAATTTTCCTAATTTCCAACAGACTTCACCACCTCTGAGGATGCCTGCCATACATGTGGGCGAAACATCCGGAGAGAATGCTTCTAAAACATGGTCATATAGCCCAAAAAACCTACAACAAGCCAATAATAATAATAATAATAATTCAGACAGACAGAGTTTTGGAGCACAATACTACTGACGTCACGATCATGTTAAAAAAACAAAGTATGGATCGTCGATGTTGCAATCCCAGGCGACACAGGATTGAAGACAAACAACTGAAAAAGCTGACACGATATGAGGATTTAAAGATCGAACTGCAAAGACTCTGAAACAAGCCAATCAAGGTGGTCCCAGTGGTGATCGGCACACTGGGTGCAGTGCCTAAAGACCTTGGCCTGCACTTAACACAATCGGCACTGACAAAATTACCATCTGCCAGCCGCAAAAGGCTCTAGGAAACTAACATCTCCACTTCTAGACCAGCATAATCCAGAGTGCTGCAAGTTGCATTTTTAGGAATTTCTTTTTAAACAAATAAGCAGTTCCTTACATTCGCCGAAGGTGAACAATTTTGTAATCTTCTTCCATTTTAATGATATATGAGATGCTGTCCTGGAATGAAACGAGGGAGGGAGAGAGAAACATTCATGAATAACCCAGGGCTCAATGAACAGGCATTTCATGGTCCAGCTGAGAAAAGCTACTCACTTAGCATTGATAATAATGCATTCATTTCTGGATAAGACAGAGCTTATGACTGCAAAACTTACTGATAGAAGGCTCCTATAAGTTTTCGTTGATGTTTTTAAGGTAGCACTATTTCTGCACTACCTAACTTCAAAATCACAGCCACTACCCTAGAGGCTGGATGGCCATCTGTCGGGAGGGTGTGGATTCTTGTGCCCTCCTGCCTGGCAGGGGGGGGGGGGCACACTTGATGGCCCTTGGAGGCCCCTTCCAACTCTAGGATTCCTTGTAAGAAGCTTCTGCCAGCCACCACTGCTACCCACCAGGAATCTCCTGCCTTCACCCTCTCTGGAAAAAAAGAGAAAGAGAGGGAAGGAGGAAGGAAGAGGAAGAAAGGGAGGTAGAAAGAGAAAGGAAGGAATCAAAGAGGGAAGGGGGGCAAAAAAATAAAACGAAAGCGGAAGGAATGGAGAAAGAAAGAGAGAGAGGAAGGAAGGAAGGAGAGAGGGGGGAAGAAAAGGAGGAAGGAAGGAAGGAAGGAAGGAAGGAAGGAAGGAAAAAGAGGGAAATGGAGGGAAGGAAGAGGAGAGGCAAAAGAAAGGAAAAGAAAAGAGGAGGAAGGGGGAAAGAAAGGTAGGAAAGAGAGGAATGGAAGGTGGGAAGAAAAGAAGGAAGGGAGGGAGAAAGAGAAAGAAACAGAGAGGGAAGGGGGCAAAAGAAAAAAAGGAAAGAGGGAGGGAGGGATGGATGGAGAGAGGCAGGAAGGACGGAAGGAAGGAGACAAAGAGGAAAGTAAGGAGGGAAAAGGGAAGAAAAAGAGTGAGGGAGGGAGAAAGGAAGGAAGGGAAAAGAGAGGAAGGGAGGAGGGGAAAAAGAAAGCAAGGAAAGAAAGAAAGAAAGAAAGAGGGAGAAAGTTCGCTAGGAAAGAGGGAAGGAAGGAGGGAGGAAGAGGAGGTAGAAAGGCAGGTAGAAAAAGAAAGGGGGAAAACAGAGGGGGAAAGGGATGGAAGGAGGATGGGACAAAAGAAAGAGAGAAAAAAGTGGGAGGGAGGAAAGGAGGGAGGGAGGAAGAAGGAAAGAAAGAAAGAAAGAAAGAAAAGAGAAGGGAGGAGAAAGGGAGGAAGAAAGGAAAGAAGGGAAAAGAGAGGAAGGGAGGAGGGGCCAAAGAAAGAAAGGAAAGAAAGAAAGAGGGAGAAAGCTAGCTAGGAAAGGGGGAAGGAAGAAGGGAGAAGAGGAGGTAGAAAGGCAGGTAGAAAAAGAAAGGAGGAAAACAGAGGGAAAGAGGGAGGGAAGGAGGATGGGACAAAAGAAAGAAAGACAGACAGACAGACAGAGAGGGAGGAAAGGGAGGAGGGAGAAGACTGAGGGAGGAAAGGAGGGAGGGAGAAGGAAAGAAAGAAAGAAAGAAAGAAAGGAAAGGGAAGGGAGGAGGAAGGGAGGAAGGAAGGAAGGGGGCGTTAAGGAACAGGAGGAAGAAAGGGATGGAGCAAGGAGGGAAGGGAGAAGAGAGGGAGGGAGAAAAAAGCGAAAGGAAGGAAGGAAGGAAGGAAGGGAAAGAGAGGAAGGAATTCCGAATTCCGAAACTGTAGTGCAGTGGTTTGATCCTTGGACTGTGACTCAGAACTCAGTGGGTGCCTTTAGGCTGGTCCCACTGTCTCAGTTTCAGATGAAGACAAAGGCCAATCCTATTTGAGGTGCTCAAGACCTATTGGCAGCCCCAAGAGGCTTAGCCTATCTAATTTCAGCCCCTTCCTCTTCCCAAGGTGTGCAGACCTGGTCTAGATTAATGCTATGGAATTGCAAGAGTTGTAGTTTCCCAAGGTCTTGACCCTTCTCTTCCTAATGGTGCTGGTGCCTCCGCAAACAACAACTCTCGGGATTCCATAGCATTGAGCCATGGCAGCTGAAGTGGTGTCTCTATCCTCGCCCTCAAAAGCCCAAATTACTTTGGTTTCTGTCATCATCCTTGGTTCCACTTCTCTTGGTTCTATTATTTCGGAGTAGAGGTATGTTGAGGACGACTGGAGAAAACCTACAGAGAAAGATATCGGGTAAATACACATTTTGCTTATGAAACAAACTTTCCTTTTCCCATTGCTTCCCCGCACGACGGTATAGCCTTTGGAGCCGCAAAATTATTTTACTGGGAAAGGGATCGATGCTGCCTAGCCTTCACTTAAAAATTACAACCAAGTAATAAAACGAAGGGTATCATAACTATATTTTCAGGCAGGTGTTAAATCGTAATGTTAATATTTTAATATCTAATGATTTTAGGGACACAAATGGTTTAGCTGCTTGTTCTTAGATCTTAGTAAAATGTAATGGAAAAAATGTAAAGTAATGCAGAGAAATACACACACACACACACACACCAAACATCATCCTCCACGATGACATGATTGCAACAATCTTGGACAGCAACAGCTCCCCAAGTGACCCATTTAAGGTAGAATCAGGTCAGGGCCGTAGCCAGGATTTTGTTTCGGGGGGGCTGAGTTTGGTTCGGGGGGGCTGAGACTGGGTGGAAGTGGGTCTACCCTAGCAAACCTTTTGTATTGTTATCCCAATAACCCCATTAATGTGGGATATAATGAGCATGGTGATCAGATCATGATATGAATAAACATAACAGTTTAAATAATGTACCAGTAGGGCCTTTTCGCGGACCACCCTGAGAATTTCGGGGGTGAAGCCCCTTAGCCCCCTGGCTACATGCCTGAATCAGGTGTCAAAGAGGGATGAAGTGTTATTGACCCAACCTTATTTTCCATCTTCATTGCTATGATCCTGCACCTTCTTGATGGGAAGCTTCTCACTGGAGTGGAAATAATCTATCATGGTGTTTTTCAACCTTTTTTGAGTCGCGGCACATTTTTTACATTTACAAAATCCTGGGGCACACCACCAACCAAAATGACACAAAATGACACTCTAACACAGTCATACATATAGTTCAGGGCTGTCCAACTTCTACCGGGTCCAGGGCCGGAATAGAGGTCACTGATGACCTCGGGGCCGCTCGCCCCGCCCCCCAGGCCCCGCCCCCCAGGCCCGCCCCAGGCCCCACCCCAGCCCAGGCCCCGCCTCTTCTGAAGCTGTCATTCTCCCGGGCAGCGCGTCACAGGCCTGGCATGACGCGCTGCCCTTGGCGCCGCCTACTCCTCAGCGCCCCCACCCTTTAAGGCGGGGGAGCCGCCGAAAAAGGGCAGAAGGCGGCGCCAAGGGCAGCGCGTCACAGGCCTGGCGTGACACACTGCCCTTGGCGCCGCCTACTCCTTTTCGGGCGCCCCGCCCTTCCTAGGGCGGGAGCCGCCTGTGGGGAGGCAGAAGGCGGCGCCAAGGGCAGCGTCACAGGCCTGGCGTGACACGCTGCCCTTGGCGCCGCCTACTCCTTTCAGCGGCCCCCACCCTTCCTAGGGCGGGAGCCGCCGGAGCAGAAGGCGGCGCCAAGGGCAGCGCGTCACAGGCCTGGCGTGACACGCTGCCCTTGGCGCCGCCTACTCCTTTTCGGCGCCCCCCTCGCCCTTCCTAGGGCGGGGAGCCGAAAAAGGGCAGAAGGCGGCGCCAAGGGCAGCGTGTCACAGGCCTGGCGTGACGCGCTGCCCTTGGCGCCGCCTACTCCTCCTCGCGGCCCCCCCGCCCTTCCTAGGGGGAGCCGCTGAAGGGCAGAAGGCAGCGCCAAGGGCAGCGCACACAGGCCTGGCGTGACGCGCTGCCCTTGGCGCCGCCTACTCCTCCTTTCGGCGCGGAGAGAGAGGACGGAGGGGCGGTGCAGGGAGGAGGAGCTAGCTCTCTTCCTCCTCCCTGCCCCGCCTCCCCCTCCCCCCCGGCCGCCATTTTTAAAAAAATTTTTTTAGAATTTTTTAAAAAAATTTAAAAATGGCGGCTGGGGGCATAGCTGGGGCCGTGCCCAACAGGCTGGGGGCCGGATCCGGCCCCAGGGCCGCCAGTTGGACAGCCCTGATATAGTTAATATGTTTTTAGATGTATTTATACACTCAGTGTGAAACCTGGGCCTGTTTCGATGAACACAACATAGATATCCTGGCAGGAATGGCAGAAAGACACAAACTTCCCACACAGAACTCCCATAACCAAGAGAAAATGCTGTAAGAGTTTGGTGGGCATTGACCTTGAGTTTTGGAGTTGTAGTTCACCTATATCCAGAGAGCACTGTGGACTGAAACAATGTTGAATCAGGACCAAACTTGGCATGAATACTCAATATGCCCAAATGGGAACACAGATGGAGTTTGGGGAAAATAGACCTTGACATTTGGGAGTTACAGTTTCTGGGATTTATAGTTAACACACAATCAAAGAGCATCCTGAACTCTTGCAACAATGGAATTGAACCAAACTTGGCATATTGAACTCTCATTACCAACAGAAAGTACTGAAAGGGTTTGCTTGGGAATTGACCTTGAGTTTGGAATTTGTAGTTCACTTACACCCAGAGAGCACTGTGGACTCAAACAATGTTATGTTATGTTGTTGTTTGTTTTCTATCCATAATCACAATGTTGGAAGGAGGCTCACCACTTTAAGGTCCCTAAAACAGGCATGGGAAAACTTCAGCCCTCTGGGCGCTTTGGACTTCAATTCCCACCATTCCTAACAGCCTGATGCCATTTCCTGCTTAAATGACTGGGGGGGGGGGGAAAGAGCCTGAGGCTGCTAGGAATGGTGGGAGTTGGAGTCCAAAACACCTGGAAGGTCCAAGTTTTCCCGTGCCATCTTTCGACAGAGACCTCTTCCTCTCCCTTCCCCTTCACGCCCTTTCTTCCCCCTCCTGCCGAACACTTACTTTTGCTTCTACACTGCTGCTTCTGCCACCATTTTGATCCGAAGGGCAGCGTGAGCGTGTTCAGGAGGGGAGGAGGAGGGAGGAAGACGTGACCCGTTGCTGGCGCTACTGCGCAGACTCGCCCCAGAACAAAGCAAGGCAAAGCGAGCAGAGCGAGGCTGGGAAGAAGGGAGCCCGAGTGGAGGAGAAAAAGTATTCGGCAGGAGGGGGAAGGAAGGGTATTGGAGGTTCCAATTTCCCACGGCACACCTGATGATCGCTCACGGCACACTAGTGTGCCACGGCACACTGGTTGGGAAACACTGATCTATCAGACAGATGGCATGCTCTTGATCCTCAGCAGACCGAAAGCCAAAACCAAGCTCACAACAACATCTGTTATAGAACTCCAATATACCGATGACAATGTAGTCTGTGCGCATTCAGAAAAAAGACCTACAAGCCACTCTAAACACCTTTGTAGAAGTATACGAAAACCCGGGCCTCTTAGTGAACATTGGGAAAACCAATGTGCTCTTTCTCCAATGCCAGAAATACAGCTTAATGGTGTAACATTAGAGATGTTGACTATTTCCACTCCCTTGGCAGCCACCTCTTCACAAAAGTCAACATTGACACTGAAATACAATACCGCCTGAGCTCTGCGAGTGCAGCATTTTCCCAAATGAAGCAGAGAGTGTTTGAAGACCGGGGCCTCTGTAGGGAGACCGAGATGCTTGTTTATAAAGCCATTGTCCTCCCAAACCTCCTGTATGCCTGCAAAACGTGGACTGTCTACAGACGTCATACTCAACTCCTGGAATAATTCCATCAGCGTTGCCTCTGAAAAATCCTGCAAATCTCTTGGGCAGACAGGCAGACAAGTTTCAGCAAAGACCACCAGCATTGAAGCGATGCTCCTCCGCCATCAACTCCGCTGGACTGCCCACTTTGTCCGAATGCCCAATCACCGTCTCCCAAAGCAGTGACTCTACTCCCAACTCAAGAATGGGAAATGGAATGTTGGAGGATAGGAAAAGAGATTGAAAGTTGAGCTCAAAGCCAACCGTAAAAACTGTGGCATAGACACTGAGAACTGGGAAGCTCTGGCCCTTGAGCGCTCTAACTGGAGATCAGCTGTGACCAGCAGTGCTGCAAAATTTGAAGAGGCATGAATGGAGGGCGAAAGGGAGAAACGTGCCAAGAAGAAGGCGCATCAAGCCAACCCTGACCGGGACCGCCTTCCACCTCGAAACCGATGCCTTCACTGCGGGAGAACATGTGGATCAAGAATAGGGCTCCACAGCCACCTACAGACCCATCGCCACGACACCCTATCTGGGAAGCCCTGGCCCTTGAGTGTTCTAACTGGAGGTCAGCTGTGACCAGCAGTGCTGCAGAATTTGAAGAGGCATGAATGGGGGACAAAAAGGAGAAACGTGCCAAGGAGAAGGCGCATAAAGCCAACCCTAACCGGGACTGCCTTCCACCTGGAAACCGATGCCCTCATTGCGGGAGAACATGCGGATAAAGAATAGGGCTCCACAGCCACCTACAGACCCAACGCCAAGACACCACATCTGGGAAGCCCTGGCCCTTGAGTGCTCTAACTGGAGGTCAGCTTTGACAGCAGTGCTGCAGAATTTGAAGAGGCATGAATGGGGGGCGAAAGGGAGAAACGTGCCAAGGAGAAGGCGCATCACGCCAACCCTGACCGGGACCACCTGCCACCTGGAAACCAATGCCCTCACTGCTGGAGATCATGTGGATCAAGAATAGGGCTCCACAGCCACCTACAGACCCAACACCAAGACACCCTATCTGGAAATCCATCATCCTCGGGTTATGAGGGATTGACTAAGTAAGTAAGTAAATATCTCACCACCATCTCCCCAAAAGGACTTGTGGCGACTCTCAGAAAACACTCAATAGTGCAACAAAATACAAATACAACAAAATACAGAAAGGTAAGATTAATAACAATAATATTGAGCCAATTATATTTAAAACAGCAACAAGCGCTGGCTGAGGATCGAGCCTTTAAAAGGCTTCCCGTTGTAGCTTCCCATTGTAGCCAATGGGCTGTATCTTTGCCGGATGAACATGGTAAACCTTTTGAGTAACTGTTGCTACCATACTATGAGTTTATGTTATACTTTTTCCTAAATTTTGTTAAGGATTAGGGCTGTTTCTACTGCAGCTGACTTCGCTAATTAATGAGATAATTGAGAGTTTGTGTATAAAGTAAGTTGCTGTGTGCTTGCATTGTTGACCGTGATGGACCGCTGAGGATTGTGTTCTGTGCTCCACGTGTGACTCGTTTTGAGTCGAAGTTTGCTTTCAGTTTGTTGCCGGAGGAGAAGAGAAAGATTACAGAAGAAGAAACAAGGTCACTCTATGGACTGTGTATGAGAGACTGAATTTTGTTTTTGCCTTCTTATCTCTGAATGAAGAAACTGTTTATGTTGCGGAGAAAGCCATTCATCTGTTTTGTATTTTCCTTACGCTGTATGCTGTCAATACAGTTTGGACTTTTGCACTTCTACTTAAAGCTATAGTCTCATGTGTTTTTCTTTATGAGCTATGCAATCACACTGGGAGTCATAAGGGCTAGAGTTTTCTCTATAGCAGTGTTTCTCAACCTTCCTAATGGTGCGACCCCTTAATACAGTTCCTCAAGTTGTGGTGACCCCCCTAACCATAACATTATTTTCATTGCTACTTCATAACTGTGTTGTGTTGGGGGGGGGGGGTAGGGTTGATTTTGTCATTTGGAAATTGTAGTTGCTGGGATTTCTAGTTCACCTACAATCAAAGAGCATTCTTAACTCACCAACGATGGAATTGAACCAAACTTGGAACACAGAACTCCCATGACCAACAGCAAATACTGGAAGGGTTTGGTGGGCATTGACCTTGAGTTTGGGAGTTGTAGTTTACCTACATCCTGAGAGCACTATAGACTCAACAATGATGGATCTGGACCACACTTGACACGAATCCCCAATATACCCAAATGTGAACACGGGTGGAGTTTGGGGAAAATAGATCTTGACATTTGGGAGTTGTAGTTGCTGGGATTTATAGTTCATCTACAATCAAAGAGCCCATTGCGCCCTACCAATGATAGAATTGGGTCAACATTCCTACACAGAACCCTCATGCCTTGAAGGAACTAGCTGGCGTGAGCCTCCATCCCACCACACACACTCCCCCTCACCCACACATGTGCACCATGCTGTCATGTGCCAAGCACACCTGCTCTCCCCTCCCCGCTTGGAGTCTCAGAATCAGCCCTCCCCTTGGCTGGGAGGCCTGCCAATCACAGCAGAGAAGAGCTTTAGGTGGGAGAATTCGCAGTCTGTTTCCAAAAAGAAAGAGAAGGAAAAGCGGAGAGATCTTCAACCTTCTCTGCGAAAGGGCTTCCTAAGACCCGCAGAAATACATGTTTTCTGATGGTCTTTGGCGACCCCTCTGAAACCCTCTCGCGACCCCCCTGGGGGTCCCGACCCCCAGGTTGAGAAACACTGCTCTATAGGCTACTCATGCTAAATCTGACAGTAACCTCCTGGTAAAACAGAATGAGGGGTCAGCTGACAATGGACCCCAAAACAGCATGCCTTTTGGCCAAATTGCACACTTCTAATAGAAGAGATAGCTCTTGTGGTTTTCTTTTTTTTAAAAAAATGTTTGCAAATGATTCAAAAATTATCCAAAAATTAGTAAATGAGTGAAATGTTCTGAAATTTGATGGGCTCACAGTGATCAATCTGTTCTATAATCATACCAGGTTTCATGCCAATTGCTCCCATAATGAGGGAGAAACAATTATTTATTATTTATTTGCCATGCTTCTATACCGCCTCTCAGCCCAAAGGCGACTCGAGGCGGTGAACAAGCGGCAACAAGTGCCCACATACAATACATCACAAGATAAAAACAGTCATATAAAAACATACAAAATTAACAGTTAAAACTACAAAATACAAATCTCAGCTCCACAATCTTAAAATCGGTTTCCGTTTCGTCGTCATACTAATCCTTGATCTCGATTAAAGTTCGTCTGCGAATGCTTGCTCGAAAAGCCAAGTCTTGACTTTCTTACAAAATGTCAGGAGGGAGGGGGCCAATCTGATGTCACTAGGAAGGGAGTTCCAAAGCCGAGGAGCCACCACTGAGAAGGCCCTGTCTCTCGTCACCGCCAGGCGCGCCTGCGCAGCAGGTGAGACCGAGAGCAGGGCCTCTCCGGATGATATTAAACATCTTGATGGTTCATAGGGAGAGAAGCGTTAGGACAGGTAAGTTGGACCAGAACCGTTTAGAGCAGTGTTTCTCAACCTGGGGGTCGGGACCCCTATGGGGGTCGCGAGGGGGTGTCAGAGGGGTCGCCAAAGACCATCAGAAAATACATTATTTTCTATTGACCATGGGGGTTCTGTATGGGAAGTTTGGTTCAATTCCATCGTTGGTAGAGTTCAGAATGCTCTTTGGTTGTATGTGAACTATAGATCTCAGCAACTACAATTCCCAAATATCAAGGTCGATTTTCCCCAAACTCCACTTGTGTTCACATTTGGATATATTGAGTATTTGCCCGAAGTTTGATCCAGATCTATCATGATTTGAGTCCACAGTTCTCTCTGGATGTAGGTGAACTCCAACTCCCAAGGTCAATGTCCACCAAACCCTTCCAGTATTTTCTGTTGGTCATGAGAGTTCTGTGTGCCAAGTTTGGTTCAACTCCATCGTTGTTGGAGTTCAGAATGCTCTTTGATTGTAGGTGAACTATACATCCCAGCAACTACACCTCCCAAATGACAAAATCATCCTCCACAACCTTACTAGTATTCAAACTTGGGTGTATCGGGTATTTGTGCCAAATGTGGTCCGGTGAATGAAAATACATTTTACATGATGATTCATAACAGTAGCAAAATTACAGTTCTGAAGTAGCAACGAAAATGATTTTATGGTTGGGGGTCACCACAACACGAGGAACTGTATTAAGGGGTCATGGCATTGGGAAGGTTGAGAAACACTGGTTTAGAGCTTTAAAGGCCAAAACCAGCACTTTGAATTGTGCCCGGTAGCAAACTGGTAGCCAGTGGAGCTGGCACAACAGGGGAGTTGTACGCTCCCTGAGTGCCGCTCCTGTTATCAACCTGGCTGCTGTCCGTTAGACCAATTGAAGCTTCTGAGCAGTCTTCAAAGGCAGCCCCACGTAGAGAGCATTGCAGTAATCTATACGGGATGTAACCAGAGCATGGATTACCGTGGCCAAGTCAGACTTCCCAAGGTACGGGCGCAGCTGTCACACAAGCCCAATTGGCACGATTGCTTAACGAAAAGTAACGACAAAATAGTGAACTCATTATACTTGTGATGCGGATCCCGTCTAATTTTGGAAATACTTTAGAAATGATTCCCCGCCCTCTAATTACGTAATGAGCATTGAAACACTGTTTTCATTGATCGCACAGGCCTAAGTGCCTCAATGGGTGTTGCAAGCCCTTCTATTGCAATGTGGTTCTTCAAGCTGGGCCCAGTCCTAAATATAGGCCATGGGGGACCCCAACAACATCTGCACGTCTGAGGCTCACCAGGGAGGAGGAAGAGGAGGAAGAGCTCGCCAATGGGCCCTTCAATACAACGCAGCCTTCCCAATGGGACCTCCTCCACCATGTTGCCTCCATGGGCCACCAGAACTCAACTGACATTCCTTCCCAGTATTCCGATCCCACTGCTGCCACTCATCCTTTTAGCCCTGCCTCCACCTCTTTGCGATTGGACCATTCAAAATCCCAATGGTCACCGTAGAGCCAAGCCCCGCCCACTCGGAACTCCCACTTGCCTTTTCCACAGGATTCTTCAGACACAATAGGACTTATTATTTATTTATTTCCATACTTATGATATTATATAGACATGGGCAATCCATGGTTCTAAATGGTTCTAAAGTACTTACAAAAATAAAGTTCTAGTGGTGATAACTAGGGGGCGCTGGTGCTTTGCTTCTACAGTGTTGCTAAAGTTCTGGTGGTGAAAATTTCAGAACTCTAACAAACAAAACTTTCGAAAGTTCATCACCTTGGGGGTGTCTACGGACAATGCTGGCTCTTTGGCTTAGAAATGGAGATGAGCACCAGAGTCCCAGAGTTTATTTATTTATTTATTTATTTATTTACATCATTTCTACCCCGCTCTTCTCAACCCCCGAGGGGGGACTCAGAGCGGCCTAACAAAAGGCAACAATTCGATGCCGATACACAATATAAATACAATATAAAACCATAGACATTCAGCATTAAAATACAGTTAACATTAACACATAATACACGTACACTTAAATTAAAAACAGTGTTCCGTCCACAACATAAGCATTGAGCCATATCCATCAACTTGCCATTACAATTCCAATCCAAAGTGCTGCATTGTGCTAATGTGCAAAAGCCTGGTCCCACAGCCATGATTTCACTTTTTTCCTGAATGCCAGGAGGGATGGGGTTGATCGTATGTCGCTTGAAAACGCATTTCACAGATGGGGAGCCACCACCGAGAAGGCCCTCTCGTCCCCACCAACCATGTTTGAGAAGTTGGTGGTAGCGAGAGCAGGGCCTCCCGGGCTGATCTTAAATTACGAGGTGGGATGTAGCGGCAGATGCATTCGGACAAGTAAGCTGGGCCAGAACCGTATAGAGCTTTTAAGGTCAAAACCAGCACTTTGAATTGAGCTCGGAAGTGGACAGGCAGCCAGTGGAGCTGACACAACAGGGGAGTGGTATGCTCCCTGTATGTACTCCGGTTAGTAATCTGGCTGCTGCCCATTGGACTAGTTGCAATTTCCGAACCGTCTTCAAAGGCACACCCATGTAGAGTGCATTGCAGTAATCTATTTGGGATATAACCAGAGCATGGACGACCGTAGTCAGATCAGACTTCCCAAGGTACGGGCGCAGCTGGCACACGAATCTTAACTGTGCAAAAGCTTGCCTGGCCACCGCCGAGACCTGGGGTTCCAGGCTCAGCGATGAGTCCAGGGTCACTCCCAGACTGCGAACCTGCGTCTTCAGTGGGAGTGTAACCCCATCCAACATACAGGCTGTAACCCTATGCTCTGTTTGGCCTTTCAACTGACCAGGACGACCTCTTTCTTGTCTGGATTAAGTTTCAATTTGCTAGCCCTCATCCAGTCCGACACAGCAGCCAAGCACCGGTTCAAAGTCTGGATAGCCTCCTTGGTGACAGGTGGGAAGGAGTGACAGATCTGGACGTCATCTGCGTACAGATAACACCTTACTCCGAAACTCCGAATGATCTCTCCCAGTGGTTTCATGTAGATCAGGGGTGCTCATTAGGTAGCTCGGGAGCTACTAGTAGATCTTTGGCCCTCTTCCAGGTGATCTTCGGGCCTCACCAGCCGGATGGGGCGCTCCTGCCATGCGCGCGCACACCCTGCGCGCACGTGCGATCCTGCTGCTGGCTTTCGCTCTCGCGGTGCTTCTTTCACCTGCGGGGCATTGCAGGAAGAACGAAGCACGAGGCGGGGCCTCTGGAGGAGCGCCCTGCCTCTCTCTCGTCCAGAAGCAGCTGTGCAGCCTCAGTTGCCGGCAAGACAGGCAGGGCGGAGCACTCCCTCTGGATGCCCCGCCTCGTGCTTTCTCCTTCCTGCAATGCCCCGCAGGTGGAAGAAGTGCTGCGCGGGTGGAAAACAGCAGCAGGAGCACGCGCGGTGGCAAGAGTGCGCGGTGGCGGGAGCGCGCGGTGGCGGGAGTGCATGGCGGCGGGGGCAGGTAGATCTTTTGGACTTGGTTGCTTTAAGAGTAGCTCGCATGCTGAAAAAGTGTGAGCACCTCTGAGAGGTGTTAAATAACATCGGGGACAGTACTAAACCCTGAGGGACTCCACAAGACAATGGTTGCGGAGCCAAGCAGGCAGGCCCAGATCATCCATAAGGCCACCCTAGGCCATGGGCTAGGGCGGCAGCCATTGGGGCGCCAAATCCGGACCCCAATTTTTTTAAATTATTTATTTATTTTAATTTTTTCTCAAAATGGCGACCTTTGGGCTTGAAGTTGAGGAGGAAGGGAGTGGGAGGAGCCGAGCCGCGGCGAGCACCGCCTCTCAAGCGCCCCTGATTGGCTGCCACCGCCGCGCAGAAGCAGAAAAAGGTAGCGCAGCAGTGGCAGCCAATCGGGGGCGCCTGAGGCAGTGCTTAGCTGCTAAGCGCCGCCCTGGGCAACCCCCGATTGGTTGCCGCCACCGCGCTAGCTTATCCTGCTTCTGCTATGCTTAGCAGAAGCAGGAAAAAGGTAGCACGGCGGCGACAGCCAATCGGGGGTTGCCCGGGGCGGCGCTTAGCAGCTAAGCACCGTCTCAAGCACCCCCGATTGGCTGCCATTTGGGGGGGGGGGGGCGTAATTCCGAACTGTGGCCTAGGGCGGCAAAATTTCATGATCCGGGCCTGCGAACAGGTGTCACCCAATATACACCTTCTGGATACAACCCTCCAGGAAGGATTGGAGCCACTGCAAGGCAGTGAGGAGGCTTACCCCACGAGGCCGGAGAGGAGGAGGGGTAGGCACTGTTGTTGGGGGGGGGACGACCAAAATAATGTTCGCTTACCATTGAAAATTACCTTAGTCCGGCCCTGCAAATAACCAGACTGAATCTAAAGTTGACCAAAAAAACTAATTTGTAACCCTTTTGGTACTAAAGTTGAATCAGGATAAGCTGTGAAATAAGCATTTAAGAATTTGCAGTGTTTGTTGACTTCAACTTCTGTATCCACGCCTGGGCCTTGGAACCTTGTATCTCATGTATCTTTTGGAATTTGGACTGCTCCTGTACTATGGCTCTTGACTTGTGGACAACTTTCATTGCTTGGCATTCTGAACTGGACATTTGGCTTGACCTTGGACTATAATACTCACTGTTAATGTTTTGAGGTCAAGGCTCATGACAGTTGACTCCTGCACGCTTAGTTATTGTGTGCCTTCAAGTCTTTTCTGACTTAAGATGACTGAAAGGTGAATCTAAGATGACTGAAAGGTGGAGGGACATTCACCCTGAATCCCTCTGGAGAGATAGGGCGGAATATAAATAGACCTCACAACCTCTGAGGATGCCTGCCATAGATGCAGGCGAAATGTCAGGAGAGAATGCTTCTGGAACATGGCCATACAGCCTGGAAAACTCACAACAACCCAGTGATTCCAGCCATGACAGCCTTTGAAAATACAATATAATAAAGTTTATTGTAATAGTTTTAGTATTACCACATGGGTTTTCTTGACAAGATTTGTTCAGAGGGTTGTTGTAGGTTTTTTGGGCTGTTTGGCCATGTTCTAGAAGCATTCTCTCCTGACGTTTTGCCTGCATCTATGGCAGGCCCGGATTACCCATAAGGCCACCCTAGGCCATGGCCTAGGGGCACAAGCCAAGGGGGGTGCAGTTCACACGGATCCCCCCAAATGTTGAAACAAAACCACAACATAACTCTCTCTCTCTCGGGACAGCAGGGGGAGAGCGCTGCAAGAGGACAAGGAAGGAAGGAATGGCGCCCCCCTCACCATCATCCCCGTCCCCTTGTCAAGGAAGGAGGGCGCAAGGAGGAGGAAGGAAGCCCCAGGGCCGTTGCCAGGCATGCGCGGCACCCAGGAACATGGCGGAGGAGGCAGAGGCGCTCACACCCTCCTGGATGGATGGCAGAGCCTTCTACGGCTCATATCTGCTGTTTTAACTGATGTATCTATGTTTTTAAAGGATGTAAGTCGCCCGGAGCACCATTGGTGGAGGGCGACTCACAAGTAATAAAGTATTATTATTATTATTATTACCCCAAGCCCCATTTCTGCAAGGCGACCCAAAAGGATACCGTGGTGAACGGTATCGAAAGCCGCTGAGAGGTCCAGCAGAACCAACAGGGACACACTCCCCCTGTCGAGCTCCCAGCATTGGACACGACTGGACTTAATGCCAAGGGAAACCTTTACCTTTACTTTTGGGGGGCTCATTGATAACATGGCTTGACAGAAAAGCATTAATAAACTTTAAAATAGAATTAAACAGAAGCAACATTTTTTTTAAAATTCAGTTTTACATTTGATTGTGATTTTATGTTTTCTTTTTCTTTAATCCCTTCTTGTAGTTGGAAGGAGGAGGAAGATGGTAAGTCTAGGCTTAGGTCATGTGACCCTTACCTGCTATGGCTCCGCCCACAATGGAACCCTGGGCCAGCCGCCTTCTACCTGGCCTGGCAGTTTACCTTGGCAACCGAGCAGCAGGCAGGAAAAAGCCAGGAAGCAGGCAAAGCCGGCAGGCGCCATGGAGTGACCTTATTTCCCCTTCAAGCTTGTTCAACCTTGATCGCTGTGATAGAGATATTATAGAGATGTAAAGAGTCACTCTTTGGGAAGGGAATGATAGGAGGGAATCGATAGCCAGAAGTGTATCTCGTCAAAAGAAAGTCCTTGTTCCCGTGGGCCGGCTTTGGGGCCGTGCCTGTTCACATCTCCGGCCCTGTTTCTCTTCACCGAATCCCCATCAAGGGTATGGCCTCGTAGCTGCATTTACAGGTGGTTTTTAAACAAAAGGTAATCATTGGTTTTTCTGAGCAATTGGCTCCTAATAGGACTGGGCGCAAGCGTGCGACACCAAAGAAGGAACAGAGCTGTTACCCTTCCATATTCGCGTTTTGATTGATTGATGGATTATTTACGATATTTCTATCCCGCCTTTCACAAGCCTGAAGGCGAATCAAGGTGGCTTACAGATTGGCAGCCATTCAATGTCATAATAATCCATAATATACAACTAAAACATTTACAACAACTTTCTAAAATTCATACAAAAACTATTAAAACATATAATCACCAATGTCTTCCTGTTAAAGGAAGGCATCCGTTATTATATCCCTATTATTTCCCGACGACCTGAAATTCTGTCATTACTATTATTATTATTATTATTTCATTTCTTTTAACTTCTGATGTTTGCTTTTATTTTATTTTTACTTAAAAAAAATAAATTGGTTCGATGTAAGTAATTTGTCACACTGTCACAATTCTATACGTACAATGAGATATTATTATTATATTGACCTCATATGACACATTCTATTGATTACATACCTTTACAGTTCTATATTTATTTATTTATTTATAGTATTTATATTCCGCCCTTCTCACCTCGCAGGGGTGGCTAAGTGTCAGCTGGCTAAGTGTCAGCTGCATAAGATCTCTCTGACCTGTAGGTCATGAGTTCGAGGCCTGCCGGGGTCAAGGTGGGTGCTCAACCTTAAGTGTAGCCAGCTGTCGACCTTTGCAGCCCGAAAGATAGTTCATTTGTCAAGTAGGACATAAAGGTACCACATTAAGTAGGGAGGCAACTGATTTATGAAGCCATAAGAATTCCAGGGGTCGCTGAGGATTGCGGAAGAACAACAAGGGACACTGGAAAAAACGCTGAGAGAGATGAGGAGTGCGTTAGCTCCCCCTGGTGGCCAGAAGTTTGCCTCTCTGTTCGTCTATGTTCGTCAATATATGTCTAAAATATGTCTATATATGTTGAACTGCAGGGATTGTCTGCAAGTATATGTACTGTTATCCGCTCTGAGTCCCCTTCAGGGTGAGAAGAGCGGAATATAAATGAAGTAAATAAATAAATTCATGCCTCTTTGAATTCTGTAGCACTGTTGGTCACAGCTGACTTTAAGCTGGAGCGCTCAAGGGCCAGGGCTTCCCAGTTCTCAGTGTCTATGCCACAGTTTTTAAGGCTAGCTTTAAGCCCATCTTTAAATCTCTTTTCCTGTCCACCAATGTTTCAGTTCCCGCTCTTGAGCTGGGAGTATAGTAACTGCTTTGGGAGACGGTGATCAGGCATTTGGACAATGCGGCCAGTCCAGCGGAGTTGATGGCATAAGATCATGACTTCTTCTTCCAGCACACTGATATTTGTCCTCTTGTCTTCCCAAGAGATTTGCAGAATTTTTTAGAGGTAGCGCTGATGGAATCATTCTAGGAGTTGCCTATGACGCTTGTAGAAAGACAGTCGACGTTTCACAGGCGTATAGCAGGATTGGAAGGACAGTAGCTTCATAAACAAGCACCTTGGTCTCCCTAGAGATGTCCCATTCCTCAAATACTCTCTGCTTTATTCGGTACACCCTCTGCTTCATAACAACAACAACAACAACAACAACAACACTTTATTTCTTTCTTGTCCTATCTCTCCATGGAGTCTCAGGGCGATTCACAACAACCAGAGAGGCAAACATTCAATGGCATAAAGTGCGACCAGAAACATAAGCAACCATAACTCATAATACTATAAGAATGACACTTTATTTATCTCCCCAAGGGGACTCAGAGCAGATTACAACATACACAAATAGTCAAACATGCAATGCCTTTAATACAGTGAAATAACAAGGTCACACAAACACACAGTACAGAGGTCTGTGGCACCAGAACTGTAACGCAGCTGGCTGGGTGTCAGCTGCATTAAAGATCACTACTGACAAAAAGGTCATGAGTTCGAAGCCAGCCCAGGGTCGGAGTAAGCTTCCGGCTAGTTGTGTAGCTTGTTGTCGACCTTTGCAACCTGAAAGACAGTTGCATCTGTCAAGTAGGAAATTTATGTAGCACTTATGTGTGGGGAGGCTAATTTAACAAAAACGTACGAGGCCATAAAAAATCTCCAGCAAAAGCATGCGGGGAATGTGGAAAGTACTTTATCAGTGTCACAGATGGATTGTGAAGTGACAGCTCCCCTGGTGGCCAGAAGTTGGAATGCTAAATAGCTTCTGACTGTCTGTCTATGTGTTGTGTGTCTATGGCATTGAATGTTTGCCATGTATGTGTACATTGTAATCCGCCCCGAGTCCCCTGCAGGGTGAGAAGGGCAGAGTATGAATACTGTAAATAAAGAAAGAGGTAAAGGCTTCCCCTTTCATCTCCGGCTTTCATCTCCGTTGCTCAACCCTGGGCATGGGGAGGTGCTCTTTTCCCACACCTTTTCATTTCCAAGCCTAGGAGCTTGTTGTCCGTAGACACCTTCTGGTTGTGTTGCTGGCATGACTGCATGGGCACCATTATTACCTTCCCACTGAAGTGGTACCTTTTGATATACTGACATTTATATACTTTTGATATACTGCACCGGGAATGTGGCGCAACTGGCTAAGTGTCAGCTGCATAAGATCTCTCTGACCAGTAGGTCATGAGTTCGAGGCCTGCCCAGGTAGAGGTGGGTGCTCGACTTTTAAGTGTAGCCTGCAGCCCGAAAGACAGTTGCATCTGTCAAGTAGGAGATAAAGGTACCACATTAAGTGGGGAGGCAAATTTTGACTGAATTATGAGGCCATTAAATAACTCCAGGAACGCTGAGGAATGTGGAAGAAACAACAAGGGACGCTGGGCACGCTGAGAGATGACGAGTGCGTCAGCTCCCCCTGGTGGCCAGAGTTTGCCTCTGTTCGTCTATATGTGTGTATGTGGAAATGGCAGGGATTGTCTGCTAAGTATGTGTACCTGTAATCTGCTCTGAGTCCCCTTCGGGGTGAGAGGAGCGGAATATAAATAAAGTGTATTATTATATTTATTATTTGCGTGCTTTCGAACTGCTAGGTTGGCAGGAGCTAGGGCTAACAGCAGGAGGAGTTCATCCCGACCCATGGCTTTGAACTGCCAACCTTTAGGTCAGCAGATTCAACAGTTCAGTGGCTGAACCCATTGCGCCACACACAACCATCAATTGTTATTATTATTACAATACTTATCCACCTTTCCACATATATCAAAGCGGGGAACAACTGAACAGCCTTCTTTAATAGAGGAAAAGCCATTGTTCTTA
This sequence comes from Anolis apletophallus, assembly GCA_030556195.1. NCBI lineage: Eukaryota > Metazoa > Chordata > Lepidosauria > Squamata > Anolidae > Anolis > Anolis apletophallus. The sequence continues at coordinate 198,448,848 of JARBWK010000004.1, read as the reverse complement.
TACATCAAAGTGTTGAGGAAAGATCTTGCAAAGAAGGGGTGTGCTCAATCTTTGTTTTCTTCTTTCCAGGTCCAGCACCCTTTCCCCTCATTTTGGAGTAAGCAAAAATGCCGAATGGCAAAAGTGAGACCCACACCTGAAATCGGGATCATCCGGCAGGACTGGGCCAGCATCCAAACCCATTGGCACAAATCCAAATTCTGCTTTCACTTCTGGACTGGAGCGATTCAGCTCAGGGACTCCAGGGAGGGATTACAAACCTGGCCAAGGCTTAGAAAAGGAACCCATGGAGGCTTGGCACAGGGACATGCTTCACCATCCAAAGTGTAGACCTACGTAGGAGTGACACCTGAGGACACACCATTACTGGTAAGTGAGTTTTGAAGTTTCCTATGGATTTCAGTTTGGCTTTTCCTAGGCACCGAATATGCCTCAGTGCTAGAGTTGATTTAGACAACTGGTTCTGCCAATTCCTTCTTCTCCAGTAGTCATTAGATTTGGAAATTAGCTGGCATTTTCTAAGTCAGGGCCGCCCAGGAAGTCGATCGTGATCGACGAGTCGATCGCAGTGCCAAATTAAGTCGATCACAGCATCTTCCGCGTCGCGCGGTGCTCCTTTCGCGCAGCGCGCACCTTCCTTCTGTGCCGCGCACCTTCCTTCCGCGCGGCGCATCTTTCCCTTCTCGTCATGCTTCCCCCTGATGCGACTCCCTCTCAGTGCCATCGCAGCGTGGCCTGAGGAGGGAGAGAGAAGGAGGGCAGCAGAGCAAAGGAGGGGCGTGCGCCCAGACTGCGCATGTGCTTTTGGAGCGTGCGGCGGCACGAAGACGAGCCATGAGGGAGGACAACCAGAGGGAGGCTTTGGCAGCCATTTTCTGCCAAGGCCATCTGCAACCTGCGAGGAGTTTATGTGCTTGGCCACATTGATCAACATTGAATGGCTTTGCAGCTTCAAGGTCTGTGTGCTTCCATTCTCCCAGTTTCTATCTCTGAAATTATGTCAGGGTGGGAGAAGAAACTATTGTATATTGGGTGCAGGTCTGAATGTACCATTGGCCACATTGTTCAGCATTGAATGGCCTTGCAGTTGAAAGGTCTGGCTTCTTTCTGCATGTTTATATATCTGTGGAGTAATGTCCAGGGTGAGAGAAGAAACTATTGTATGTTGGGTGCAGGTTTGAATGTACCATTGGCCACATTGTTCAGCATTGAATGGCCTTGCAGTTGAAAGGTCTTGCTTCTTTCTGCATGTTTATATACAGTATTTGTGGAGTAATGTCCAGGGTGGGAGAAGAAACTATTGTATGTTGGGTGCAGGTCTGAGTGTACCATTGGCCACATTGTTCAGCATTGAATGGCCTTGCAGTTGAGAGGTCTGGCTTCTTTCTGCATGTTTATATATCTGTGGAGTAATGTACAGGGTGGGAGAAGAAACTCTTGTCTAGGTGCATTTTTTAATGTCCTATTGGCCACATTGATCAGTATTGAATGGCCTTGCAGTTGAAAGGTCTGTGTGCTTTCATTCTGCCAGTTTATCCCTGGCTGATTCAATTCAGTGCAAGTAATAATTATTTATTATGTGTGTTGTGCAATATTGGCTTATTCAGCTATGCAAGGTACATCAACATACATTGTACATTCAAAGAATCCTTAATAAATTAGAAAATAGTTATATGCTTTACATTTCTGTGTAGGTAGATCTTTGTGACTTGGTTGTTTTATAAGTAGCTCGCATGCTGAAAAAGTGTGGGCACCCCTGTTCTAAGTAATAGCAGAATCAAAACCTTTGGCCTAACCACCTGCAAGAGAGGTAGGCCACTGGAATTAGGGTGGGGTTGTGAATGCAATGCGAGTCGGATATGGGTTGTAGTTATACTAAGTTTGGAGAGTATGTTGGAGAATTCCTGCCGGGAGTAGTGAGGAAGAAGAAGGTAAGGTTTGTCTGTATTGTTGTATATATAAATTTTGTACACTGCTGCAACAATGGAGCAGTGTACGTTACAACTGTGTTTGTGGATACCCGGTTCCTCAACGGGAACTCATAGAGGCACTTTTATGACTGCATACAACTCCTGACAATTAGTTGTCTCCCGTTTAAGTACCAACCAGGGCTGACCCTACTTTGCTTCCAAGTTCAGGCAACACCTGGTGTCTTTAGGAAAATTATTTCTTTGTGAGTTGTGAAAAAAGTAGTGTAATGTCGGCACATATAACTGTGTTGTGATGGAGGGAATTCTGTATCCTTGTGAGTTGGGAGAATGGAAGATTGTGTTGACTATGTGCTGGACTGCCTCTGTGAGAGATCCATACCCGGATTACCCATAAGGCGAACGAGGCCATGGCCCAGGGGCGCAAGCTGGGGGGGGGGGGGGGTGCACATCACGGACCAAAAAACCCAAAACTGGTCTGCGCCCCTCTTTCCCCCTTTCTCATGCCCCTCCTCGATCCTTCTCCCGGCAAAGTCTCTACTTTGTCCCCTCCGTCTCTCTCTTTCTTGCGCACGTGCTCTCTCTCTCTCTCTTGCACGCACACTCTCTCTCGTGCTCTCTTGCGCACATACTCTCTCTCGCATGCGCTCTCCCTCCCCCCCCCTCTCGCACGCGCTCTCTCTCTTTCTCTCATGTGCGTGCCTTTGGAGCTAGTTTGCACCCGATGCGCTCTCCCCAAGCCGCCCGGCTCCCGGGGAGACCTTCAGAGCACAGCGGAGCTTTCCAGCCGATGGGAATGGGGACGTTGGAGGTGGCAGGAGGTTGGCTTAAAGGGGGCGTAATTCCAAACTGTGGCCCAGGGCGCAAAAAAGTGTTAATCCGGGCCTGGAGAGATCCCATTGGGATAGCTGTGTTTGTTTCCATATGCATTCAAATAGTATTTGCTATGTTCACATAACCTTGGGTTGTCTTATGTCTGTTAAAACAGGCCGTTCATTTAGTTATAATTCGTGTTTATATGTTGGATTATTTGTTTAAATTTTGTTAGTATGGATGTTTGTTGTTATATTCGGGCATTGAATGTTTGCCTTTTATGTTTGGAATCAGCCCTGAGTCCCTTCAGGGAGATAGAACGGTTGTTGTTGTTGTTGTATTAAAAGTCCATTTTCCCCTATTCTAAAACTCTTGTTTCTCAGTATTCAGCTGTAATTTTAAATTATGACAATGCTACTTATACTTACTCAGGCGATCCCTCGTAGCCCGAGGATGATGGTCCTCCAAGTGAAATGTCTTGGCGGTGGGTCCTTAGGTGGCTGTGAAGATCTATTCTTGATCTGCATGTTCTCCCACAGTGAGAATATCCGTTTCCAGATGGAAGGCGGTCCCGGTCAGGGTTGGCTTGAGGCGCCTTCTTCCTCTTGGCACGTTTCTCTCTTTTGCTCTCCATTTGTGCCTTTTCAAATTCTACAGCACTGCTGGTCACAGCTGACCTCCAGTTAGAGCCAGGCCCGGATTACCCATAAGGCCACCCTAGGCCATGGCCTAGAGGCGTAGGCCTAGGGGGTGGCAGATCAAGCAAAAAAATAAATAAATAATTTTATTTACTCGCAGCGCTCTCCCCCTGCCCTCTCCTGAGAGAGATAGAGAGAGAGAGTCATCATACCTCGGGAGAGGGCGGGGGAAGAGCGCTGCGAGGGAGCGGGGAGGAGGGAATGGCGCCCTCCCCTCGCCATCACCCACCTGGGCCGCCCCCTTGTAAAGGAAGGAGGCGGCGAGGAGGAGGAAGGGGCATGCATGCATGCGCGCGGCAGGAGGAAGGCGCTTCTGCCTCCTCTGCCATGGCGGAGGAGGCAAAGGCGACCTCCTCCTGCCGTGCGTGCATGCCCGCCAGCGGGCTTCCCTTCCTCCTCCTCCTCCCCGCCTCCTTCCTTTGCAAGGGGGTGGGCCAGGCGGCGAGGAGGATGAGGTGGACGGGAGCCGCAGAGCCGGGGCAGCAGCGCCCTGGAGGCGGGACTTCCCTTCCTCCTCCTCTCGCCCTCCTTTCGGTCGCGGGAGGAGGAGGCGAAGGAAGCCGCACGGCACCGCCCAGAAGTTGGTCGCGGGAGGAGGAGGCGGACGGAAGCCCCACGCCCGGGGCTGCTGCCGCGCATGCGCACCAGCGCCCTAAGGGCGGGGCATCTTTTGGCCTAGGGCGCCAAAAGACGTTAATCCGGGCCTGGTTAGAGCACTCAAAGGCCAGGACTTCCCAGTTCTCTATTGGTGTCTATGCCACAGTTTTTAAGATTTAAGAATAAGGTTGGGGTAGTAACACATCCCTGTTTGACACCTGATTCCACCTCAAACGGGTCACTTTTGGAGCCATTGCTGTCCAAGACTGTTGCCATCATATCATACTAGAAATGACAGTACCTGAAATGTAGGAGCTGAAGAGAGAGTTAATGGGGAGTGGGATATCCTAGTTTGAACTCTGTTGGTAAAGCACCACAGAAAAGTAGATGGGGTTCACCACATCAAGGCTTATGTGTTGTTCTGCAGGTGTATTAACAATGCACACATGCATCCCACGTGAATAAGTCAGGCTAGGAGAAATCAGTTGATCAGTGTTGATGGATATTGACTGAGACTTGAACCCAGGCCAGCTTCACCTTGAGCCCACTGAATCCCTTGGCGCAGGCCAGCTGCAGAAATGCAAAACTGTTTCTTTAACTTTCTCTCCCAAAAACCTGAGATCCTTCTGGTGCTGATGCATGCACATGCACACACTCCGAGTGGCACATACATCTTCTTTGATGGGGTTTTAGCTTTACTGCTGCACGCTCCAGGAATTACAGCCACAGGATCACTTCTCTCCTTGTCATTTGAAATAAATATGTCTCTTCTTCCTTCTGCTTCTGAAAGGATGCTGTAAAAAAAAAAAAGCACAGAAGGCATTTATTTATATAGCCTTGTGGCTGCTTTATGGAAATTTCCTGTCTCCAAATCTTGGGATGGAGAGCATCACATTTTGAACTTATTTTATCTCAAGTGAAAAGGACTCCGTGGACTGAACATATGGCGTTGAGCAGGTGTGGACAATTATTTTTTCCAAGGGGCCACACGAGAGCCAAAAAATACTATGGAGGGCCGCACCTAAAGGCGGAACTACATTCCAATCTACATTATTTATTTATTTATTTATTTACTATATATTATACATCAGTAATATTAACATATTAATATATCAAGAAATATTCATATATTATTAGTATTAATATCATAATTATTATATTATAGTATATATATATAGACATTATAATATATTGAAATTATAATATAATATAACATTATAATATTATATTATTTATTATATTATTATAAAATAATAATAAAAACCACTAAAATTAAATTAAATTAAAGAAGACAAGGTGCAAACCAAGATTGAATGGCCCAATGGCCCCAGCCTAGAGGATGGCAAAGGACCCAGAGGAGCAGAGCAGAGACCCGACAGCAGGCGATCGGAGGCTGCAGACCTCCGCCCGCTCTCGCCCCCAGCCGTTCCCCAGCTGATCGCCCTGCTATGGAGTGCCTGCCATCCCAGGAGGCAATCCGGGCCAGCAGGGGGAGCAGTCGCCAATCTGAGGCGGCTGATCACCCTGGTGACCCGGAAGACAATCAAGTCTTCCGGGTCGCCAGGGAGATCAGCCCTCGTAGGTCGCCGTATGCTCCCGCTGCAGGCCCGGATTGCCTCCAGGGATGGCAGGCACTCCAAAGCCACCGCTCCTCCGGCCTGTCTGCCAACACAGGCCCCACAGAGCCTGCGATGGGATGGCGGCAGCGGCTCCCCTTCCTCTTGGCCCTGCCCCCGACGTCCTTCTCCCCGGGCCGGACAGAATCAGCTGCCGGGCCACATCTGGCCCGTGGGCCGTAGGTTGCCCACCCCTGGCGTTGAGCCATGCACAAAGTCTGATTTAAGAGAGAACCCATTAGATTTCATATTTTGGAAACATTTGTATTATTTTGCATGGTTCCAATAATATTGATTCCATCCATGAAACATTTAAGTATGTAGGAAATGTTAGAAATACATTAGAAAGCCCTTCACATTCATGAGTTTGACTGTTGCGGATTATTCACAATTTTGATTAAAATGGCATCTCTAGTTTTGTGGTCAGCTTCTTGCTCATAAAGTCATGCTGGCAGACGTAAAGATTTCTAGAGGAAATATCTCATTTGGAATTACCACATTCGATTGTATGGTCAGCTTCCATTGACAGGTTACTATGAAGTCATGCTGGAGAGCCTAGCTCAGGGGTGCTCAGACTTTTTCAGCATGCGAGCTACTTCTAAAACAACCAAGTCAAAATGATCTACCTACCCACTACAAAAATGTGAAACATATAAGACAATATCTGCTTTGAACTGGGTTTTCTGAGTTCACACTGCCATATAATCTGATTCAAAGCAGATAACATGGGATTTTATTCAACTGTGTGGAAAGGACCTCAGATAACCCAGGGCCCTTCCACACATCCTATTTTACAGTTGACACACACAAACTGATTTCTTACTACTGGACGAATTGCTGCCAAATTTGGCCACAAGACACCTACAAGGAGTGACCATCACTAAAACAATTGATTTTGTCATTTGGGAGTTGTAGTTGCTGGGATTTATAGTTCACCTACAATCAAAGAGCATTTGAACCCCACCAACAATGGAATTGGGGCAAACTTCCCACACAGAACCCCACAACCAACAGCAAATGTTCAAGGGCAGAGGAAGGAAGAAAGGAAGGAAGGAGGGAGGAAACAGGAAGGAAAGAAGGCAAGGCAAGAAGGAGGGGAGAAAGGAAGGAAAGGAAGAAAGGAGATGAGGAAGGAAGGAAGGAAGGGAAAGGAGGGAGAGAGAGGAAGGAAGAACAGAAGGGAGGGAAAGAAGGGAAGGAAGAAAGGAAGGAAAGAGGGAAGGAAGAAAGGGAAGAAGGAAGGAAGGGAAGAAGGGAGAGAGGAAGAACAGAAGGGAGGGAGGGAAAAGGGAAGGAAGAAAGGATGGGAAGTAGGGAAGGAAGGAAAGAGGGAAGGAAGAAAGGGAAGAAGAAAGGAAGGAAAGAGAGCGAGTGGGAGGGAAGTAAGGAAGGGAAAGGAGGGAGGGAAAGAACCAAATGAAGAAAGGATGGGAAGTAGGAAAGAGGGAAGGAAGGGAAGAAGGAAGGAAGGAAGGGAAAGGAGGGAGAGAGGAAGGAAGAACAGAAGAGAGGGAAGGAAGAAAGGATGGGAATTAGGGAAGGAAGGAAGGAAAGAAGGAAGGAAGGAAGGAAGGGAAGAAGGTAGGAAGGGAAAGGAGGGAGAGAGAGGAAAGAAGAACAGAAGGGAGGGAAAGAAGGGAAGGAAGAAAGGATGGAAAGTAGGGAAGGAAGGAAAGAGGGAAGGAAGAAAGGGAAGAAGGAAGGAAGGAAGGGAAAAAGGAGAGAGGAAGGAAGAACAGAAGGGAGGGAGGGAAAGAAGGGAAGGAAGAAAGGATGGGAAGTAGGGAAGGAAGGAAAGAGGGAAGGAAGAAAGGGAAGAAGAAAGGAAGGAAAGAGAGCGAGTGGGAGGGACAGAGAGGGAGAAAAGAGGAAGCCCCTTCACTGGCTTACCAACAGCTCCGAGTCCCAGTCCATGCTGCAGCAGCTGCAGTTGGAGCCGCCTCTGGCCGCACCCCCCTCCCCCGGCGAGACCACAAAATGGTAGAGAAAACGACGCGCGTGACGTCATGGTGGTGGCGGAAATGGCATGGGAGCCATACACACTGTGTATGGCTCCCATATGGGCCATACCGACACCGGTCATGCTGCCGCCACATGCTGCCACCTGCAGGGCGGGACTGAGCCTATTTGAAGCTTCCGGATAGTCTTCAAAGGCAACCCCACGTAGAGTGTGTTGCAGTAGTCTATACGGGATGTCACCAGAGCATGGACTACCATGGCCAAGTCAGACTTCCCAACTAACAAACAACAGGTACAATTCTACAAACCTCACACTCATTCTCTGTTGGTTTTTATCTCTTATTCCTTTTAGATAATACCAAAGTTATATACGGTAACTGCAGTTTTACTTTTAGAAGTACTCTTCTAATTCATGAATCCCACAGTTGACAATTGGCTCCATTGTTGTTGTGAAAAGCCAATAATAAACTAGCCTCAATTGTTCTTGAAAGATTTCTCCTTCATCAACAGGATCGATCACTTGGTCTATCTCAGCTAATTCATAAATCTCTTTTTGCATAGATGGTTAAGGCTCTTTCGTTTAGAGCTCTTTGCTGCACAAATTGGTTTTCCATCTCTGCTGCAGTTTTCATGGCCGCATCTTTGATAATTCTGGAGATTTTGATTGCTTTTGCTTCATTTTATTGTGCAAACTGAAATTAATGTAAGCTGTTTCGAGAGCTTGTAATACCAATTGGCAACCAGCAACTATATTATCTCAAATACATCTCTTGCTAGATAATTATGATAGGATATAAAAATGAAACATTCCAGACTTTAGCAAACTTATGACATAAGTTGGGGGGAAATAAGTGGTTATTAGAGTTGTGCACGGAATTAGTTATTACCATTCCTACCGCCTCTTTTGTCTTTTCTGTTTCTCTGGGAGCACGGAACAGGAAGCCCCCTCCTCAAAGAAAATCTGTTTGACATGAAAGCCTGTTTTCGCCTGCAGCCAACTGTTGGAGTTGATTGTGTCTAATGATCAGGGTACTCTGGATGTTGGGAATGACAATGAGGTTGATGTTTCTAATGATGAGGTTGCTATTGATGCCGAGAATGACAATGGGATTCCTGTTCAAAGTGTCTTTTCTGATGAGAATGTTCCTGAAGGGTTTGGGGATGATGGTGTGGTCCCTGGAAGCATACCTGAATTGTTACCAGAGAATTCCCATGACTTTGAGGCTGAGAATAGCTCAGCACCTGGGCCAGTCAGACCCAGATTACCCATAAGGCCACCCTAGGCCAGGGCTGTCCAACTTCTACCGGCCCAAGGGCCGGAATTCCGGTCACTGATCACCTGGGGGGCCAAAGGGTCTGCCTCCGCCCCGGCTCTGCCCCTCCCCATCCTGGCTCCGCCCCTCCCCACCCCAGCCCCGCCCCTCCCCACCCTGGCTTTGCCCCTCCCCGCCGCCGCCCCTGGCCACGCCTTTTCCTCCTCGCCAGCGCAAGGAGGAGAAGGAAGGAAAGCCCCACCCCCGGAGCCGATGCCGCGGCTCCTCCCTCTCTCCTAAAGCTGTGACATGCCAGCTTCCTCAGAAGTGGCTGAAATGGCACTTCTGAGGCGGGCGGCATGTCACGGCTGTAGGAGAGAAGGACGATCCGCGGGGAGAGGCTCCCCACGGGTCGTCCCAGGATGCGCCGCCCGTGTCGCCTATTGTTCCTCGGTCCCCCTCCCTTCCTTCAATGAAGTGAAGGAAGGAAGGAAGGGAGGGCGAACCGAGGAGGAGAAAGGGGCGGCGCGTCACAGCCAGGCCTCTGACGTGCCGCGGTCGCCCTTTCTCCTCCTCGGTTTGCCCTCCCTTCCTTCCTTCACTCGAGTGAAGGAAGGGAGGGCAAACCGAGGAGGCGGCGCGTCACAGCCAGGCCTCTGACGTGCCGCGGCCACCCCTTTCTCCTCCTCGGTTCGCCCTACCTTCCTTCCTTCACTCGAGTGAAGGATAGGAGGGCAAACCGAGAAGGAGGCGGCGCGTCACAGCCAGGCCTCTGACGTGCCGCGGCCACCCCTTTCTCCTCCTCGGTTCGCCCTCCTTCCTTCCTTCACTCGAGTGAAGGAAGAGAGGGAGGGCGAACCGAGGAGGAGAAAGGGGCGGCGCGTCACAGCCAGGCCTCTGACGCGCTGCCCTTCACGCCGCCTGTTGCTCCTTCTTGGTCTTTCCTCCTTTCACTCAAGTGAAGGAAGGGAGGAAGGGGGAACCGCCGAGAAGAAGCAGGAGGTAGCGCTGAAGGGCGGCGCGCGTCACAGTCAGGCTCTGACGTGCCGCGGCCGCCTCTTTCTTCCGGGTTTGCCCTCCCTTCCTTCACTCGAGTGAAGGAAGGGAGGGCTAACTGAGGAGAAGGAGGTGGTGCGTCACAGCCAGACCTCTGACGCGCCGCAGCCGCCCTTTCTCCTCCTTGGTTTGCCCTCCCTTCCTTCACTCGAATGAAGGGTGGGAGGGTGAACCGAGAAGGAGAAGGAGGTGGCGCGTCACAGCCAGGCCTCTGACGCGCCGCGGCCTCCCCTTTTCCTTCTCGGTTCGCTCCCTTCCTTCCTTCACTCGAGTGAAGGAAGAGAGGGAGGGCCAACCGAGGAGGAGAAAGGCGGCGCGTCACAGCCAGGCCTCTGACGCGCCGCGCCTTCACTCCTTCTGTCTTTCCTCCCTCCCTTCACTGAAGTGAAGGAAGGAAGGGAGGGGGAACCGCCGAGAAGGAGCAGGAGGCGGCGGGAAGGGCGGCGCGTCACATCCAGGCCTCTGACGTGCCGCGGTCGCCCTTTCTCCTCCTCGGTTCGCCCTCCCTTCCTTCACTCGAGTGAAGGAAGGGAGGGCGAACCGAGGAGAAGGAGGTGGCGCGTCACAGCCAGACCTCTGACGCGCCGCGGCCACCCCTTTCTCCTCCTCGGTTCGCCCTCCCTTCCTTCCTTCACTCGAGTGAAGGAAGAGAGGGAAGGCGAACCGATGAGGAGAAAGGGGCAGCACGTCACAGCCAGGCCTCTGACGCGCCGCCCTTTGCGCCGCCTATTGCTCCTTCTTGGTCTTTCCTCCCTCCCTTCACTCAAGTGAAGGAAGGGAGAAAAGGGGAACCGCCGAGAAGAAGCAGGAGGCGGTGCGAAGGGCGGCGCGTCACAGCCAGGCCTCTGACGCGCCGCCCTTCGCTCCACCCCCCCCATTTGTGCCGATTTCTTGAAGGAGGGTAGGCGGGCCGCATCCAAGGGGCTGGCGGGCCGTGTGCGGGCCATGGGCCGTCTGTTGGGCAGGCCAACCCTAGGCCATGGCCTAGGTGCGCAAGCCAAGGGGGGCGCAGTTCACGGACCAAAAAAAAGTATGTTGAAACAAAACCACAACGCGTGGCATAAAGATTACTCTCTCTCTCTCTCGGGGAGGGCAGGGGAAGAGCACTGTGAGGGGGCGGGGAGGATGGAATGGCACCCCCCCTCACCATCGCCCCGCCCCCTTGTCAAGGAAGGAGAGCGCAAGGAGGAGGAAGGACGGGATGCCCCCAGGCCGCTGCCGGGCATGCATGGGACCCAAGAACATGGCGGAGGAGGCAGAGGTGCTCGTGCCCTCCTGCCGCGCATGCCCGGCAGCAGCCCCGGGCTTCCTTCCTTCCTCCTCTGGCGCCTCCTTCCTTGATTCAAGGAAGGAGAGCGGGAGGAGGAGGCGGAGGGAAGCCCGCCCCGGGCCACTGCAGCACATTCGCGGCACCCAGGAACATGGCAGAGGAGGCAGAGGTTGCCGCCCCGCAGCAACCTTCACGCTGAAAGGGCACGTGAGCGCGGGAAGAAGGGCTCGGCGCCTGCGGGAGGAAGGAGAAGCAGGGTTGGAATTAGGCCAGGATTCTCCTTGCTCCTTTTTCCTTTTGGGGGGGCAAAGCACGGGCAGTGGAAATAAGGAATGTGTGTGTGTGTGTGGGGGTGCGGTAGAGGTTGGTTTGGGGGCGTAAATCCAAAGTGTGGCCTAGGGTGCTAAAAGTGGTTAATCCGGGCCTCGGGCCAGTTTCAGAAATTAATGAGCCAGTAGATAGAAGGCATATTTTCAGTCAGCACAGGCAAACAAACCAATCTCTCAGGCGTTTTGCCAGGCTGAGAGAGAGATTGATATCAGAGTCAAGGCTGAAATGAAATCCGTTTCTGGCTGCTTGGGACATAGAGTACATATGGGGGTAAAAGTGCCAAGTACAGAATCTGTAGTCAGACAAAGCATCATTGGAATTGAGTCAAGACATCTTTCCTGGTCCTTGGAAGCCTTGCCTTGGATAGATTAACGTGTTAAGTGCCTTGATTGATTCATGATTCAAGTTTTGGGATTTTACCTTGGAAGTTTCTGCCTTTGTTTTTCATGAACTTTGATGGACAGTTTTCCTGGACTGTTTGTCCCTGTTTATATTTCTACCTAATTGGATTTACCTATTTTTATGGAGTTTTTTTTTTACTGCTACTGCTTTTAAAATATCTTCAATAAACTGCTTGCATTTCTACTGAGCTGTGTGGTGTTTAAAGTCAGAGGGCCTTCCTGCCCTGGAGTGTGACACCAACCTTTCCTCTATAATAATAATAATAATAATAATAATAATAATAATAATCACCATCACCATCACCATCACCATCACCATCACCATCTTTATTTATACCCCGCCACCATCTCCCCAAAGGGGACTTGGGGCGGCTCTCATGAAGCCAAGCCTGAAGATACAATACAGCAAAATAAATACAAAGCAACAAAATTCTCTCTCTCGGCATTACTTCACAAACGAAGATTCAGGAAGGACTCATCCCACGCTTTTTACAAGCGCGTTGATGACTAAAAAGGCCAATCTGAGATAGGCAAGTTTGGTTGCAGAAAGCACAGCAGAAAGTCTCCTTGGGTGATCTTGTTTCCAAGTTGCGGTTCTTTCTGCGTTGTCGTTTCTCTTTGAGACCCATTCGGCGTGTCTTCTTGAAAGAGGCCACAGCATTGTGGATAGTGCATCTCCATGCCTCCCGTCGTGAGGCCAGGGTGGACCATTGTTGGTGATCAATCTGGCTGAGCCTGAGATGTTGTTTCAGGGAGTCCTTATATCTCTTTTTGGGGGCGCCTCTCTTGCTCTGACCTATGGTGAGTTCACCATAGAGTAGTGTCTTTGGGAGGCGGTGGTCCTCCATCCTAGAGACGTGCCCTGCCCAACGCAGCTGTGTTCTCAATAGCATGGCCTCAATGTTGGTGATCTCTGCTTGCTCAAGGACAGCAACATTAGTCACATAGTCGGTCCAGTGTATATTTAGGATTGTGCGAAGACAGCGCTGATGAAAGCGTTCGAGCAGTCGTAGGTGTTGGCGATAGGTGACCCATGTTTCAGACCCATAGAGGAGAATAGACAGTACGATAGCTCTGTACACACTGATTTTGGTACTTTGCCTCAGGTGCTTGTTGCTCCAGACTCTTTTGTGAAGCCTTCCAAATGCACTATATGCCTTTGATAATCTGTGATCTATCTCTTTGTCAATCTTGGTGTCTGAAGAGATGATGCTTCCCAGGTAGGTGAACTGCTGAACGGACTTAAGCACAGATTTGCCTATGCTGACGTGGGGATGATGATGTTCTTCCTGTGGTGCGGGCTGGTAGAGGACTTCTGTTTTCTTCAGGCTGACTTCCAGCCCAAACAGCTCTGCAGCTGCTGCAAAGCAGGATCTTAGGCGCTGCAGGGCTGCTTCTGAATGGGCGACAAGGGCAGCACAGAATAAATAAACAATGCAAAATAACATAGTGGAAAATCGTACACCATGGGCGGCCCAAATGCACAAGATAAAATAATAAAAACCTGGGTGAGATAGGAGAAGAAAAAGTGTATTTGTTAAGGAGTGTGTGTGTGACAGGGTATGCAGGCAGGCCCAGAGTGAGCATGCAGCAGAACACCTCTTACTCTAGAGTAAGAGGCACTTGGCTTCAGTTACTGGCAGGAGCATATACTTTCCGGGCCTGCCTGCACTCCATGCCACACACACACTCTTTCCAAGGAGAGTGCATGTGTGGTGTGGTGTGCATGCAGGCCCGGAAATTCGATGCTCCTGCCAATGCCTACAGCTGAGTGCCTCTTACTCTAGAGTAGAAACAGCAGGTGCCAGGTAAGAAGAACAAAAGCACATGCCGGGAAGGGGAGCCAGTGGGTGGGAAGCCACCGCCCCATAACGGTCCGATTTTCAGGGGTCGTAACCGAAAACAAGTATCTCCTCTCCTAATTTCGGGAGGCTCTCTCAAAATGAATTGGGGTCCCCCAACAAAAGTTGGGAAACAAAACGGGGCAAGGTTTACCCCGAAAGCACAACCCTAGTAATTATGACAAATCTCATTGAATTGTACAGTCTTCGTATGAGATCATTCATTGGATCTTGCCGTAACAGGGAAATAATGAATAACTTTGTGTGGTTTTGTGTGTTACCTTAATCAGTATATGGGGAGAAATAAAATCCCCTTAAGAAATGGTTGATTTGCAGTAAACTAGATTTGTGAAAAGCTTGTTTTGCTGTTTTATGTATGCTGTGCTCCTACTAGTACTTACTCACAAGCTGACATGGTGAAAAGGATTTTGTATTTATCTTATTTACGGCTATACATTTCAGCAACACTGACACTGCAAAAATCTATGGAAATCATTGCCACAGGCACCGCATCACAACACACCATCCCTCAAGGCAGCGACTTTCCCTGCTCATCTCCTATTACGAAACCAATGAACTTCCTGCTCTTTTAATTAACAGTCTTTGCTATTTATCATTGTGGTTTCCCTGGAGGAATTTGCGCTCATTGCCAACTGTACGACCAACTTCTCCCTTAGTTAAAAATGCAAAATCTTATTATAGAGTGAGGCAAGCCGATGTGTCATTTCTGTGAGCTATTTCAGTTCTGCTGCATATTTATTCATTAGGGCAGTCTTTCTCAACCAGTGTGCCGTGGCACACTAGTGTGCCGTGACGGACCTCCAGCTGTGCCGCAAGAAAAGCTCTCTGCCTCCCTTCCTCCCCCCTCCTGCCGAACTCCTGCTGCTTGGGGGAGGAGGAAGGGCCAGGCAGTGGCGAAGAAAAAGAAGAAGGGACCAGGGCACTGCCTCCTTCGGCCATTTCCCAAGCCAGCCTCCAATCCGCCATGACTCCCACCATGACTCTTGCCCCTCGCTCGCTGAAGCCGCGTGGAGGAGCCCTGCCCACTGAAGCCCATTCACCGCTCATGCTCCTCCTCTGTAGGAGAGCTGAAGCTGGGGAGGGGCGGGGCATGGCGCGGCATGGCTCTGCCCCCTACCCCGGCTTCGGCACTCCCAGCAGCTGCTCCAGCCTTGAGGGGACAGTGCCAAGCCAGCATTGTGCTGGCTCTGGCACCGCTGGCTTGGCACTGCCCCCTCAAGGCCAGAGCAGCTGCTGGGAGAGCTGAAGCCGGGGTAGGGGCGGGCATGGCACAGCCTGGCTCCACCCCTCCCTGGCTTTGGCACCCCAGCAGCTGCTCCCAGCAGGCCACCAACCCCAGCCGTTCTTTACTGTGTTAGAGTGTCATTTTGTGTCATTTTGGTTGGTGGTGTGCCCCCGGATTTTTTTAATGTTAAAAGTGTGCCGCGACTCAAAAAAGGTTGGGAAACACTGCATTAGGGAAAGGATGGGTTTGGCACATGGAAGAAGGTTACCTCCACTTTGAACGCTCCTAAAGTTCATTGTTTCAGAGAATGGGAGATATAGTATGCCTGACAAGCAAAGCATTTACAAGCAGGTGATGGGCAACTGTGTTAGGGCATGTAAGAAATCAGTTAGTGTGTGTGCGTCAACAGTAAAATGCAAGGCATGAAGCTGATTGGTTGGTCTACGCCAGGGCTGCTCACGAAGTTGATCACAATCAGCCAGTCGATCGCGGGTCCAAAAGAGGTCGATCGCAGCTGGATGGGGCGCTTCTGCCCTGCGCGCGGCACACCTTCCGCTTGCGCACACCTTCCGCGCGGCGCACCGTCCACGGTTGCTTTCAGACGAGACAGAAGCAGGGCGCTCTGCCTGCCTCTCTCTCGCCAGCAGCAGAGACTCCACGGTTGCTTCCGGACGAGAGAGAGGCAGGGCGGAGTGTGAGGTGGGGCTTCCGGAAGCCCCATCTTGCACTCCGCTCTGCCTGTCTCTCGCCCGGCTCCACTGTTGCTTCTGGACGATAGAGAAGCAGGGCGGAGCGTAAGGCGGGACCTCCAGAGGCCCCGCCTCATGCTCCGCCCTGCCTCTCTCTCGTCCGGAAGCAACCGTGGAGCCTCCGCTGCCGGCGAGAGACAGGCAGGGTGGAGCGCCCTGCTTCTTTCTCGTCCAGAAGCAACCGTTGATGGTACGCTGTGCAGAAGATGCGCGTGCACATAAGGTGCGCTGCGCGGATGGTGCGCTGCATGGATGGTTCATGTGCGCGGAAGGTGTGCCGTGCAGGGTGGAGCGCCCTGCTTCTCTCTCGTCCGGAAGCAACCGTGGACGGTACGCTGTGCAGAAGGTGTGTGTGCACATAAGGTGTGCTGCGCGGATGGTGCGTTGCGCGGATGGTTCATGTGCGCGGAAGGTGCGCCATGCAGATGGTGCGCGCATGCGGAAGGTGCACTGCGCGGAAGCTAGATCTTTTTGATATGGTTGTTTTATAAGTAGCTCGCATGCTGAAAAAGTGTGAGCACCCCCGGTCTACGCCCAGGGAGCTATCTGAGTCTGGGTATTTTGGCAACAGTTTCATATTTAGCCTTGAGTTATGCAACTGCTTGCAGAGAGAGAGATTGTTCTTCATTCATGAGCTGCTGGAAGGAGATTCTCCACATGGACACCGACAGACCATTTATATCTTTCTAAAAGGTCATTGTGTGAGTCAATGCAACTGAGCTCATGATTGTAAATACGTAGTTCTGCTTTACAAAGAGTAAGCTACTTGTTCTTTGCTGATCATCTATGTGGCATATTTTCGTTCTCTGGGAAGGCAGTGTGTGGGCTGACAAAATGTGAACTACGTGTGATTTACATTACGTCAACAAACTATCATGCTCATGCTATCACCAAACACACAGGGTCTAACAGAGTAGAATCAACTTTGTAAAACATACGTGGTTTATTTACAAATACTCTACCAAAGGTTTCACAACTTTTTATGGTAAGAAACTGTAATATGTGCTGGTGAAACATAGCGAAGGAGAGGGATGAAGTACAAAAATGGAGTATGTAGAACAGGGGTGCTCATTAGGTAGCTCGGGAGCTGCTAGTAGATCTTTGGCCCTCTTCCAGGTGATCTTCGGGCCTCGCCAGCCGGATGGGGTGCTCCTGCTGCTGGCTTCCGCTCTCGCGGTGCTTCTTTCGCCTGCGGGGCACTGCAGGAAGAAGGAAGCACGGGGCGGGGCCTCTGGAGGGAGCGCCCTGCCTCTCGTCCAGAAGCAGCTGTGCAGCCTCCGTTGCCGGCGAGACAGGCAGGGCGGAGCGCTCCCTCTGGATGCCCCGCCTCGTGCTTTCTCCTTCCTGCAATACCCCGCAGGCAGAAGAAGTGTGGCGTGGGCGGCAAACAGCAGCAGGAGCATGCGCAGTGGCAAGAGCGCGCGGTGGCAGGAGCGCGCGAGAGCGCACGGCGGCGGGGGCAGGTAGATCTTTTGGACTTGGTTGCTTTAAGAGTATCTCGCATGCTGAAAAAGTGTGAGCACCCCTGATGTAGAAGATCATGCTATTGACGCTGGAAGAAAGTGTGATTAAGACCAACCATACAAAATGAGGCAAATGCACACTATGCTTCTCACAAAGGCAGGATCTACACTCAGGGCGGTCTTTGGCATTAGCCTACGCGACCGCAGAGCGCCATCTTGACGCTGCGGGTGGGGCTCCATCGTGAGCAGGGCGGCGCCCGCCTCTGCTGCTGCGCTGCGCTCCGTGGTTTTTTCTGCGCAGTGCCTACGGGACTCTCTTGAGGTCCGTAGGCACTGCGCATGTGCGTGGAAATCTCACATGCGCAGTGCCTACGGACCTCAAGAGAGCTCCGTAGGCACTGCGCAGGCACAAGTGCCTACGGACCTCTCTTGAGGTCCGTAGGCACTGGCGCGCGGAGATTTACGCACGCATCCGCAGTGCCTACGGACCTCAAGAGAGCTCCGTAGGCACGCAGTGGCAGCGCACATGCGCAGTGCCTACGGACCTCTCTTGAGGCCCGTAGGCACTGCATGTGCGCTGAGATTTACGCGCATGCCCAGTGCCTACGGACCTCAAGAGAGCTCCGTAGGCACTGCGCATGTCTTGCGGATCTTCGACGCATGCCCAGTGCCTGAGTTCACTTGAGAGTAGGCACTGGGCATGCTGAAAAAACCTGAGTAAGTCAGGGAAGGCGAGAGGGGCGGCGGAGAAGAGGGGAGCTGAGTGAAAGGAGCCGGAGGAGCGGGAGAATAATGTTTTTTGGGGGGGCGCCAAAATAGTGTTCACTTACAACTTAGAATTACCTTAGACCGCCCCTGTCTACACTGGCATATAATGCAGTTTGAAATGGCATTGTATTTTCAGTGTAATGCAGCTCCAGGGCCATCCAGTCCACTCTCCTTCTGCCAGGTAGGAAGACACAATCCAAGCCCTCCTGACAGATACCCTTTCAGTCTCTATTTAAAAACCTACACCACATTCCTTTGGTCAATGAGGTTTTTGTTGTGGCTCAGCAAGCGGTAGAATATTTCCCAGAAGATGAGGGCTTTGATAGGGTTCAAAGTGAAGAGTTTGCTAGTGATCAGGGAGAAATGCAGACTGAGAAGGCCATTGTTTGGAATTCCCGTGTGCCTTCCCAGGCAACAGAAAATGATGGTTTCAGTTCTCTGGGGAAACAGCCTTCGACTGATGAGGAGTTTTCCTGAGATTAGGTTTGAGAACGTAGGGAGTGAAAAATAGATTTAATTAGACGGTCTGAAAGAAAGCCCTTGAAGCCCAGGTGTGTTCGGCATGATCTCAGGGCTTCTTGGTCAGGCTATAATTAAGTGGTGTTTACTCTGTGCCTTTCAGAGGAGGCAACCTTGCTTAAGGATGATATTCCTGTCTCGGCTCTCAAATTCATGATTTGAGTTTCCTGTTTCTGCCTTTGTTCCTGGAAGCATTTGCCTTGGAAAATTTATTAATAGTTTAAAACTCTGTACAAAAGCAATAGTTTGTAAGAGGGTTGGAAATAGCTCCTGTTTTCATGCTTACGGATTTGTGTTTGGATGACTGCTGTGGATTTTGGCTCTTTTGCTGACTTCATGAACTTTGCCATTTGTGGATTGCTGCTATTTTGTATCTTCTACTCCAGTGTTTCTCAACCAGTGTGTCGTGGCACACTAGTATGCCATGAGCCATCATCAGGTGTGCCGTGGGAAATTGGAACCTGCAATCCCCTTTCTTCCCCCTCCTGCCGAACACTTTTTCTTCTCCACTCGGGCTCCCTTCTTCCCAGCCTCGCTCTGCTCGCTTTGCCTCGCTTTGTTCTGGGGCGCGTCTGCGCAGTAGTGCCTGCACGGGTCAAGTCTTCCTCCCTCCCCCCTCCCCTCCTGAAAATGCTCATGCTGCCCCCTCAGATCAAAATGGCAGCAGAAGTGGCAGTGTAGAAGAAAAAGTAAGTGTTCAGCAGGAGGGAGAAAAAAGGGCGCGAAGGGGGAGGAAGAGGTCTCTGTCAAAAGCTGGCATGGGCAAACTTGGACCTTCCAGGTGTTTTGGACTCCAACTCCCACCATTCCTAGCAGCCTCAGGCCCTTTTCCTTTTTTCCCCTCAGCCACTTAAGCAGGAAAGGGCCTCAGGCTGTTAGGAATGGTGGGAATTGAAGTGCAAAGCACCCAGAGGGCCAAAGCTTTCCCATGCCTGTTTTAGGGACCTAAAAGTGGTGAGCCTCCTTCCAACATTGTGATTCTGGATAGAAAACAAACAACAACATAACATTGTTTGAGTCCACAGTGCTCTCTGGGTGTAGGTGAACTACAACTTCCAAACTCAAGGTCAATTCCCAAGCAAACACTTTCAGTACTTTCTGTTGGTAATGAGAGTTCAATATGCCAAGTTTGGTTCCATTCCATTGTTGCAAGAGTTCAGGATGCTCTTTGATTGTGTGTTAACTATAAATCCCAGAAACTGTAACTCCCAAATGTCAAGGTCTATTTTCCCCAAATTCCATCTGTGTTCACATTTGGGCATATTGAGTATTCATGCCAAGTTTCAAAACCTAAGGTCAATGCCAACCAAACACTTATAGTATTTTCTTTTGGTTATGAGACTTCTGTGTGGGAAGTTTGTGTCTTTCTGCCATTTCTGCCAGGATATCTATTTTGTGTTCATCGAAACAGGTCCAGGTTTCACACTGAGTGTATAAATACATTTTAAAAGATATTAACTATATGTATTACTGTGTTAGAGTGTCATTTTGTGTCATTTTGGTTGGTGGTGTGCCCCAGGATTTTGTAAATGTAAAAATTGTGCTGCGGCTCAAAAAAAGGTTGAAAAACACTGTTTTACTCTACTGCAATTTTGGGAAATGGCCTTTCCCCCTTTGTACATGTCTTTCTTACTTTTGTAGTTAGTACTACTGGACTCTGGTGTGGGCTGGGTAAAAAGGTATCTCAAAACTAGAGTGCAATGGTTTGCAATTTTTTAAACCTGGAAAACCTGTGAAGAGTGCAAAATGAATGGAATGAGTGTACGCATCACAAGGAGTGTTTCTTTAATAAGAGCCATTGTCTGTCCGTTTCATCTGTCCCCAACAACTACTATTGAAAAAGCTAAGTGAGATTCATTCCAAGTGCCAGGAACAAAGTCCTCTGTAGTTGCATCTCTAGGCTTCCCTTCTGTCGGGGACTTAGCCTTGGGTTAGGAATGCACTGATTGCATATTGATTTTTGGGGTACCAAACACACCTCTGTCTCCTGGGGATGGAAAAAACAAAGCAAAGACATATTGGGGATCAAACACATGAGACGCAAAATGGGCAGGAGTACCTCGCGTGGGCTGCCTCATCAGATATTCTCCATCTCTTTTGTTGTGCCTCCATTCCCCTCAGAACAATGTTGAAAAAGTAGCAGAAGGATGGATTCGAAACACTATTTAACGGCAGAATAGAATTTAAGGTAATTTGCATATATATAAGGGAATAATAAAAGCAAAGATAATACCTTTCTTCATTATTACAGGATTTTTTTTTAATGAAAAAAAAAGAAGGTTGGGACCAAATCCAATCCCATTGTGTGACAATCAAAGGGCATTATTAACCAGGCAAAGATAGAATCTACTTTTATATCCTTTGCATAATGGGCGACAAGAACTCTGGCGTGTCTCAAAAAGGATTTATAAATGTGGATGAGCCCTTTTTTTTCCTTTCGGAGTGTGAATACAGTGGAAAGCGGAAGCAGGATTGCGGACATTAGGTAAAAGAATGGAAATTGTGTGGGAGGCACAAAGAGCTCCAAAGGACATCGGGAAGTCCCTTTCTCCTTGATATTTATATTGAAAACATCCCAGGACAGTTCCATGCACTAAAACTAGGAGATAACAGTAAAGCGCAGTCTTAAAACTACGCTTTGGGGAGGAGGAAGACTCAGCAGGACTATAAAAACAATGTCTTAAAACTTGTAATAAAATCCTCTTGAGAAGCCTAGACACTTCTTTATAAAAGCTGACTGTTGGGGTTCAGAAGCAAGACTCAGAGGACTCAGAGGATGATGGGTTTCCCACTGTTGTAGTTCAGCCTGTGATTGTTTTTGATGTCATTGGGGATGAGGGTTCTTCTGGGCCTGCGTCTATTGTCAATAAGGATGAGGGTTTTGTTGGGCTTGAGTTAATCTCAGGAAAGAGGCCTGAGTTGTCTGATGAATGGAGTGCTTCTCCTCAGGCCCGGATTGCCCATAAGGCCACCCTAGGCCATGGCCTAGGGCGGCAGCCTTGGGGGAGCAGAAAGTCCGGACCCCCCAAAATTAAAAAAAAAATTTTTTTTTAAAAGTTCGATCTTTTTCTGGTGCGCCTGTGCCTGCGCGCGGAGTGCCATAGGCCCTAGGGCCTCTGACGCGGCTTCCCGCCGCCCCCTCCTCCCTCCCATCGTCGGTGCTGCCCCTCTTTCCTTCACTGAAGGACGGAGGGGCGGGGCCGACATGGCGCGAGGGAGGAGGAGGCGGAGAGAAGCCCTCGCCGCCCCCTCCTCCCTCCCGTCGTCGGCGCCGCCCCTCTTTCCTTCACTGAAGGATGGAGGGGCGGGGCCGACACGGTGCGAGGGGGGAGGAGGCAGAGAGAAGCCCTCGCCGCCCCCTCCTCCCTCCCATCATCGGCGCCGCCCCTCTTTCCTTCACTGAAGGATGGAGGGGCGGGGCCGACACGGCGCAAGGGGGAGGAGGCGGAGAGAAGCCCTCGCCGCCCCCTCCTCCCTCCCATCGTCGGCGCCGCCCCTCTTTCCTTCACTGAAGAATGGAGGGGCGGGGCCAACATGGCGCGGGGGGAGGAGGCGGAGAGAAGCCCTCGCCGCCCCCTCCTCCCTCCCGTCGTCGGCGCCGCCCCTCTTTCCTTCACTGAAGGATGGAGGGGCGGGGCCAACACGGCGCGAGGGAGGAGGAGGCGGAGAGAAGCCCTCGCCGCCCCCTCCTCCCTCCCGTCATCGGCGCCGCCCCTCTTTCCTTCACTGAAGGATGGAGGGGTGGGGCCGACACGGCGCGAGGGAGGAGGAGGCGGAGAGAAGCCCTCGCCGCCCCTCCTCCCTCCCATCGTCGGCGCCGCCCCTCCTTCAGTGAGGAGGAAGGAGGGGCCCCCCCGCAAGCGGCCCCGCCCCCTGGGGCGGGGGCGGCGCTCCAGAGTGTGGCCTAGGGCGCCACAATAATTTAATCCGGGCCTGCTTCTCCTGCAGTGGCACAAGGTCAAATTCCTGGGAACGGGCCACAGTAGTCTTTCTCTGAGGAAGATTTGTCAGGTGCAGAATTTAATGAGGATGAACTAGATTTTTGTAAACAAAGGCATAGTTCTCAGGCTCGAAGGAAGTCAATTCGTCTCCAGGAGAAGAGAGATAAGAAAGCCTTATCTGGTTGCAAGAGAAATGCTTTCCTTTCATTTCAGGGGCCAGGAAAGGCTTTATATTAATGCCAGGGAAAGTTTCACTTCAGTCTTGTCAACGTTGATACTTCATGACAGTCTTGTTTCTCCAAGTGGATTTCTAGTTTCATTTTTCAAGTTTTGATTGGTTTTTTTTAACTTAGTTGATGGTTGGAGTTTTTATGTAAGTATTTATCTGTGTGTGTAGGTTTTCTCTAAAACAGGGGTGAGCAATTTTTTCCCAAGGGGCCACATGAGAGCCAAAAAATATTATGGAGGGCCGCACTTGAAGGCTGCACTACATTCTACATAATACCAAGTGAAATTCTTTAATAACAATAAAAAGGCACTACATTGCGTTTTTGATATATTAACAAGACTGATAAGAGTATATGTTATGAGCAATGAAAAAGAGAGGTTGTCATAGGAAAAATGACATTTATTCACTAATTTTTTGCAAAACAATGGTTAACAAAATGTGAAAATTTGTATTATTTGTGATTCATTATATCAGGGGTCAGGAACCATTTTGACTCAGAGAGCCATAAAAGCAAAATATTTGGAAATTTATTTCAGTGAGAGCATTATAATAATAATAATGATGATGATAATATTCATTCAGCCTCTGCTA
The DNA here is from genome assembly GCA_030556195.1 of Anolis apletophallus. Taxonomy (NCBI): domain Eukaryota; kingdom Metazoa; phylum Chordata; class Lepidosauria; order Squamata; family Anolidae; genus Anolis; species Anolis apletophallus. The sequence goes on along the minus strand of JARBWK010000004.1, from coordinate 198,425,580 downwards.
ACAACAACAACAACAACAACAAGTTCCTAGAGGAGACCTCCAAGGGCCATCCAGTCCGACCTCCTTCTGCCATAAGGGGAAAACACAAAGCATTCCTCACAGATGTCCATTCAGCCATCTTGAACCAAACTTGGCACACTGAACTCTCATGAGACCAACAGGAAGTATTGAAAGGGTTTGCTGGGCCTTTACCTTGAGTTTGGGAGTTGTAGTTCTCCTACATCCAGAGAGCACTGTGGACTCAAATAATGATGGATTAGGACCAAACTTGCCACAAATCCTCAATGTGCCCAAAGAGGCAGAAGAGAAGAGGAGGAAGACGAGGAAGGAATGGAAGTGCCCCCCCTCTGGCCTCGTCCCCGCCCCTTCCCATCTTTGGCCCCGCCCCCTCTCCATCGCTGCACTCCCGCTCCTTCCTTCTTCCGTTCAGGTGGTGGAAGGGGGAAGGAATGAAAGGGGGAAAGAGAGAGGGAGGGAGGGAGGGAAGGAAACAGGAAGACAGGAAACAGAAGAAGGGAAAGAGCGCCGAGGCAAGAGGGAGGGGGAGCGCGCGAGGAGGAAGTGAAGGAAGGAGGAGGAGGGTGGCGAAGGCATGCTCTTGCTTCTGGCCGCCTCCCCTTCTTACCCTCCCTTCCCCTCCACCTGCCTGCCTGCTTCTTCACGTTTGTAGCCACCCCAATGGGAGTTTGCCTCCCTCTCTTCAGGACGAAGCCTTGAGGGAGCCAAGGGCCGGACAGCATCAGTTGCCGGGCCGGATTTGGGCCACGGGACGTAGGTTGCCCACCCCTGCTCTAAACTGTGTGGCTCAATTGTTGATGACTAGGACATTTAGAAATGCCAGTTTTCCTTCGTTTTCTTTTTCCATGGTGAATTGGATGTTTGGGTGGATGCTGTCAAGGTGGTCCAGGAACTTGTTGAGTTCTTCTTCTCCGTGTGTCCAAATGGTGAAGGTGTCACTCACATATCTGAACCATATAGTGGGTTTTTTTGTTGCCGTTTCCAGGGCTTGTTTTTCAAAGTGTTCCATGTAGAAATTTGCTTGGACCAGGCTGAGGGGGCTCCCCATGGCTATTCCATCTTTCTGTTCATAGAATTCATTGTCCACTGGATGTACCTTGTGGTAAGGCAATGGTGAAACAGGGCTGTGATGTTTTCTGGGAAATTCCAGTTGATGAGTGCAATGGCATCTGCTATAGGTACCTTGGTGAATAGAGACACCACATGCTAATGTTTTGGTGGAACCTCTTTTCATACAATTTGAATTGATCGCTCCGTTGTGTCATTAGTCTCAAGAAGCAGCAGAAAACAAACTTGCCTCCTCCTCAATGTGACATTCTTTCAGATCATAAAACATGGCTAGCAAGCCCTCTGCTCCAAGCTAAACCTACCCATCTCCTTCAGATGTTCCTCAAAGAGATTCTTCTCTTCTTCTTGGCTTTTCTTCGCGAAGAAAGATTCAGGAAGGAATCATCCCATGCTTTCTACAAACACATTGATGATTCTGAGGTTGGATGTGTCCTTCGAGCCTGTGCAATTGATTTTTCTGGTGGAGCGCAGCGTGCACAGAACTGGCCTCACCCTTTAATCCAAAAGTTCATCTGCCGGGGCCTAGCAAGCTGGGACGGTGGCAGTGAGGTCCTCAGGTCGTAGGTTTGGTTCGAGTTTCCTTCTCTTAGATGGTTGACCTTACAGGGTTAAACGAGCACCATCTGTCCGGGTTTGAAATCAGAGTTTTCCTTCTCCTAGGATGGTTGCCAAAAGGCTAGAGAAGCCCATCCTGATCTTTGACACTCTTTGTCAGACCCTTCGGTTATGACCTGTCTGGCATGAGAGGCCCTACTGGTGGCTATGATGCCACCATCAGCATAGCTCACAACTTCATTAGGGCAGTGTTTTTCAACCTTTTTTGAGCCGTGGCACATTTTTTACATTTACTAAATCCTGGGGCACACCACCAACCAAAATGACACAAAATAACACTCTAACACAGTAATACATACAGTTAATATGTTTTTTAATGTATTTATACACTCAGTGTGAAACCTGGACCTGTTTCGATGAACCCAACATAGATATCCTGGCAGGAATGGCAGAAAGACACAAAATTCCCACACAGAACTCCCATAACGAAGAGAAAATACTATAAGAGTTTGGTGGGCATTGACCTTGGGTTTTGGAGTTGTAGTTCACCTATATCCAGAGAGCACTGTGGACTGAAACAATGTTGGATCAGGACCAAACTTGGCATGAATACTCAATATGCCCAAATGTGAACACAGATGAAGTTTGAGGAAAATAGACCTTGACATTTGGGAATTACAGTTTCTGGGATTTATAGTTAACACACAATCAAAGAGCATCCTGAACTCTTGCAACAATGGAATTGAACCAAACTTAGCATACTGAACTCTCATTACCAACAGAAAGTACTGAAAGGGTTTGCTTGGGAATTGACCTTGAGTTTGGAAGTTGTAGTTCACCTACACCCAGAGAGCACTGTGGACTCAAACAATGTTATGTTATGTTGTTGTTTGTTTTCTATCCAGAATCACAATGTTAGGGACCACTTTAAGGTCCCTAAAACAAGCATGGGAAAACTTTGGCCCTCTGGGTGCTTTGGACTTCAACTCCCACCATTCCTAACAGCCTGAGGCCCTTTCCTGCTTAAGTGGCTTAGGGGGGGAAAGGAAAAGAGCCTGAGGCTGCTAGGAATGGTGAGAGTTGGAGTCCAAGACACCTGGAAGGTCCAAGTTTGCCCATGCCAGCTTTTGACAGCGACCTCTTCCTTCCTCTTCGCGCCCTTTCTTCCCCCTCCTGCTGAACACTTACTTTTTCTTCTACACTGCCACTTCTGCCGCCATTTTGATCCGAAGGGGGCCACATGAGCGTGTTCAGGAAGAGAGGGGGGAGGGAAGAAGACGTGACCCCGTGCGGGTGCTACTGTGCAAACTCGCACCAGAGCAAAGCGAGCAGAGTGAGGCTGGGAAGAAGGGAGCTCGAGTAGAGAAGAAAAAGTGTTCGGCAGGAGGGGGAAGAAAGAGTATTAGAGGTTCCAATTTCCCAACGGCACACCTGATGATTGCTCACGGCACACTAGTGTGCCACGGCACACTGGTTGGGAAACACTGCATTAGGGTACGCAAGCCTCTCCCCGTGACAAGGGGGCGTCAACGGAGAGGTCAAAGAGATTAACGGCAGAATATTGGACTGGGTGGCCCTTGAGGTCTCTTCCAACTCTGAGATTCTATGGTTACAGGGCAAATAACCTGTTGTTGTACACTGAGATCACTTGTCCCTGGATGTTACTGAACGGCAAGGGCATTGCTGGGCCATTTCCATTCCCATTCCAAAGCAATTTGCACATGTGTTTCCTGCCCGATCCTCAAGGGACGCCACTGAAACATACACAGTTTCGTAATATTTATTTATTTACTTACTTTATTTCTACCCCGCCTTTCACCCACAGGGAAATTTAGGGCGGCTTCATAATTGCATCAATAATACTGTACCCAATACATTCAATAAAAAACAATTAATACAAAATATTATAAAATCATCAATAAAATCATTCACTATTGCATTAACATGCCATTACAACCACGCCGCACAAACATTCTGCTCAATAACTTTGATAACATAATAAATATTTCATTTTATAAAGTTTGATAATAAACTTTCTGCTCAATTATGCTTCCTGCATAATACACTTTCTGTTTACAGCAGCAATGTTGAACTTAATATAGTAGGAAGGCATCAGGTTCTCCCTCGTGCCAAATTAATGCTGCACAATTACCATTCTGATAGAGAACTGTTAATAACATCTTTCAAATATGAAGCTTTAATCAGATCTTAAGCTGTGGACAATTGTAGCACAGCAGTTCTCGTTTGTGCCTGGAGGGCAGGGGTCAGGACCCGGGGTTCCATTAGCATTAGGGCCAGCAGTACCAGAACTAGATTCAGAGGATGAGCTAGATGACTGGGGCGAAGGGCAGCTTTCCCCTGATGGGCCTCCTTCGCCCACAGAGAGCTTGGCATGGGAAGAAATGTTGTTTGGCCCTAGCGAAGACATAGATAACCAGGTGCAGATGGAAGACAGCGATTGTGGCAGCTATGAGCACCCGGGTGGGAGAGATTCTCAGGAGCCCGAAAGTGAAAACATGGAAGAAAGCGGCTGGGAAGTTTCCAGGGAGGAAAGCTCTCAGGGAGATAGCAACACAGCTGCTGAGAGACAAGGTCGAAGCTTTGATAGGAGACAGAACATTGAGTCTAGTAGGAGGGGGTGGTCCAGGGCCCTAGACCGGCCGAGGTCCGTCAGCAGGGATTGGAGACGAAGAAGCCTAGAGCGTCGGGGACCTCGGCCGAAGGATTAAGTATAGGATCCGTGGGAACGAATCCTCAGTGCTCCGGCCACGTCTCATCTGAATAGGCGTGAAGTGGAGTGGGACCACGAAGCTAAGCTAGCCCGTGGTCATCAAGCCTTGCCTTGCCTTGCCTTGCCTTGTTCCTGATCCGCCTGGTTGAGCGGAGCCTTGCCCTGGTTCCTGATCCGCATAGTTTTGCGGAGCCTTGCTAAGCTTTTGGCCTATTTGCCACGTTACCTTCGACATTGTTACTTCAAGCTTTTTGGATTGCTTTTATATTCTATTGGACATTTACCTTTGAACTGTTTTTATATTCAATAAAGTAGTTAGCCTTCAGTCCGTCTCTGTGTGTGTGATTAAGGGGCCGGTCAAGTCCGTGCATCGTGACAACAATCATAAGAATATGCAGATCTTACTGAGTCAACTCCAAAAATACAAGATTGAATACTGCAGATTGCAAAGACAAAATAAAGATGGGACTGTTGTGGCCCTGAACACCAGAATGAAAGAGGTCTGTTGCTGTTGGTTTGAGAATATGAGTTATATAGGAAACATATATTTTCATGTATAGGTCGTAGAGTGTGATCTGGCAGGACTCTTTTCATAGTTATATGATATGGAGACATTTTCAGTATGCACATTTTTGTACACCGAGTATAGTATAGTTATGGTAAAAAATAGATAAGCAGGCAAGCTGTCTCTACAATTAAATTAATATTTTACTTGTGTCTTTCAGCATAACAGAATGGGATTTTATTGGGTGGCCTTTATGGTCCCTTCTGACTATATGTGATTCTAGAATATAGTAGAACCATAAAGTCCTATTGAAACACATTATTCTTGTCAAGTTGATTTCAAGTTATGGAGACCCTATGAATGGAAGATATCTTATCATTCCATCCATCTTCCTTTTTTCTTCTTGTTTTCTACCTTTGCAAGCATTATTGACTTTTCTAGTGAGCCCTGTTGTAATTTGGCAAATGGCAAAGGATTCTGAGGACGAGGGGTTTCAAAATGAAGGGCCGGAAAGTGTTCACGGAGAATCTAAGAGCATTCAGGGAGAATTGCAGACAGGTTAAGCTAATCCAACCAATGCTTTGCATACTTTATTTATTATTTCAACTTGTATACCACCCTTCCCAATAGGCTCAGGGTGGTTCACAGCACAGACATAAAACATAACCATAAAACAACCTTAAAACACAATAAACACAAATTATACTAATGCAGGGAGAATGGACTTAAGCAAGGCATCTAAAGGTTGAACTTTAGATTGTTCCTTAGCAACCGGAGGAACCGAAACTGCCTTTTCCCTGGAGAAAAGGTCTTAGGAAGACAGGGAGGGCAAGGAGGTCACAAAGGAGTGTAGATTAGATCTCAGAATGCAGGGCGAGAAAAGTAGAGAAACTAGGTCTTCCCAGCACCTCTAAGGGAAATCCTTGTGATCCAGGTGCATTTGACATGATTTCATGGGAATCTGGACAGTTTAAATTGGGTTCTTTGATCCCAAGCATTTTAGAGAAAACAATATTTATGTTATCAAGTTATCAAGTTTCGAAGTCCTTAGTTCTTGAAATATCAAAGTTCTTGTTTTGTGTTCCTGTCTTTGCCTATGTACCTTCAAAGAGTTTTGTCCGGAAGAGATTCCTGTGTTCATGTTCATGGAATTATCTTTGATTATTGCTATGTTTTTGCATTTCTAACTTTTGTGATGTTTCCTTGACATTCTTGAATTACTTTTCTGGATCTCGGACTTATTTTGTATATTGCAAAATATATCCTGACTGGCATTTTTGGATATAACCCTTTCCCCCTTTTTATATTCTTTCTTCAATAAACACTTTATTATTGGGCTATTGGCCTCTGGTGTGGTGCTGGGTGAACAAGTGTCTCAGGGCTAGGGTGCAACACTTGTTTTCTCATAATGTGTCCAAAATATAACAGCCTCTGTTTCATCATGTTGATTTATTAGGAGAGGTCAGGCTTGAGTTGCTCTCAGACTCATTGATTTGCCTTTTTAGCCATTCCAAAAAGGCCAATCTTTCAGAAAAGGCTGGTTTTGAAAGGCTAACTAAATTGTCAATGATCATTATATTCATTATTGCTTAGTGGAAATGCATATACATAAAAGGAGAGAGTTAAACTTCCTTATATTTTAAGTCTTCCTCAAGTTTTGGGGACTTTAGAGAACAATCATCTAATTTCAGCCAAGCTTAGCTCATTAATTCTCAGAAAGCTTTCAGCCTCCATTATAAATCAGATGGAGATTAATGAAGAGTAATAAAGGGACAGGAACAAGGAACATGAATTATGCATGTCTAACTTTAAATCTGGAGTTCATAAAAATTACATTGGACGTCTTAATGGTTGAAAGATATCTCATTTCCCCCATCTGTAACTGGAAGGGTGCAAGTGGAAGATGTTCCAGGATGGTGTGAGAGATGGACGGGGGCCCAGCAGCATGAATCAGCCATCTGGGAAAAATGATTATCTCTTGGATTTCCAGACTTCTGTTGGAACCTTAAGATGCCTCTTCCATGCCACCATTCATAGAACTCCAGAGCCATTGAGTCCTTGAGTTGAAGACACCCTAAAGGCCATTTAGTCCAACCCCCTACTGCCATACAGGGAGACACTGTTGGAGCTCAGCAGCAGGATGCTGGGGAATCCTCAGAGTCTTTGTGTGATGATGCTGAAACACTGGCTGAATTGGAGGTCTTAGATCAGAGAAAAGGGCCTACAATTCCAGAGGATGTTTGGGATGCTATAACAAAGAGGGTCGCTGCTCACCAAAAATATAAAGACAAGGGGATTTTAAACATTTGACAAATCCCCTAAAGCTGCCACCAATTATAATAAGTTAAGGGTAGATTGTGTATTAAGAAATCCCAACCGCTGTACCTCTTTTGCCTTCAGGGACTAGAAAATTGGCTTTAAAAGGGTGGACATTGCAAGCTATGGGTCCTGAAGGTAGAGACAGGCTGTCCCACATACAGGGAGGCCTGGAATAGCTTTCAGAATGAGTGCTAGACTCAAAATAGTGAACCAAATAGTGAACCAACATCAAGATTTATTGAATAACAACCAGTAAAAATGCTGGTGGACCAAAATGCTTGTATTTTGGTAGCTAGGAAAAGGTCCTTTAAACCAGTGTTTCCCAACCTATGTGTGGGGAGGCTAATTTAACAAAATTTACGAGGCCATAAAAAAAACTCCAGCAAAAGCATGCGGGGAATGCGGAAAGTACTTCATCAGTGTCGCAGATGGACAGTGAGTGGACAGCTCCTCTGCATTGCTAAATAGCCTTTGGCTCTATATGTGTTGTGTCTCTAAGGCAGAGCCAGCCTTTGCAATTCCGCAAAGTACGCGGCCGCGTAGGGTGTGACCGGCTGGGTGGGGCGTCACTGGCTGGGAGGGGCGCCGCCGCGCCACCCTGCCTCCACCGCCACCTCGCTCCGCCTCTGCTGCCGCTGCACAGCCGGCCCCACGCGCCGGCTGCGGCACGCCTCCCAAAGCACGGGCATTTCTGCGCATGCGCGAAATGTCCGCTGGGTCCCGAGCGCGCCTCCCAGAGCGGCGCGCCTCCCAAAGCACGGACATTTCTGCGCATGCGCGAATGTCCGCTGGGTCCCAGCGGCGCGCTGGCTCCAAAGTTACAGGCGTGCTCAGGGATCCAGCGGACATTCGCGCATGCGCAGAAATGTCCATGCTTTGGGAGGCGCGCCACTTTGGGAGGGCGCTGGGACCCAGCGGACAGCCGCATGCGCAGAAATGTCCGTGCTTTGTGCAGCGGTGGTGGCGGAGGCGGCGGCGGCAGAGGCTCTAAGGCATTGAATGTTTGCCATGTATGTGTACATTGTAATCCGTCCTGAGTCCCCTGCAGGGTGAGAAAGGCGGAATATAAATACTCTAAATAAATAATAAAGCCATAATCATATGGAAGAAAGCCTGAGTTTTCGGCATCTTCCTCACAGTTAAGAGAGATGAATTGCCTTAGATGGAGGATCATGCTCCGTTGAGAGGCTTTTTCGGGGCCCACCAGACAGGAGAGCTCTTAAAATAAGAGGAGGTCGAAAGGTGGGAGCAGGACTGTGGCGCCCCTCCAGGGCCAAAAAAGGAGGCTTTAAAAGGAGGCACGAAGTCTATAGGCCCTGGGGTTCGCGTTACAGCCTTCTCATAAAAGAAAACCTGAAGATAATCTAAGCAATGAGTTCAGGACTCAAAAAGGGTGAACTCAAAACAAGTTTATTTAACAACAACCAGTAAAAAACAACTGGTGGCCCAAAAACGCTTGAAGTAGGTTGCAAAAGTGTCCTTTGAACACAGGGGTTGCTTTCACTTGCCTTATGCAGCGTGAAGGTGTCTCTCTTAAGTTCCAGGTTTTCCTGTAGCTCCTCAAATGGTCCTCTGGCGCACGAAGTCCTTTGGTCCCCAAAGAAATACAGTCTCTGTTGAAGGGCTGGCCCTTCCTATTACTGAATTCCTTGGTTTCTCAAATCTGGAGCTAAGCTCAGACAAAGCACCTTCGTCACGGATAGCCTTCCAACGCTCTCAGCATTGGAAGACTATCCGTGAACGAAGGTGCTTTGTCTGAGCTTAGCTCAGGCCCGGAGCAAGGCCTTTTGGCGCCCTAGGCCAAAGGCTCTTCCCCCGCCCCGCCCCCGGCTCTGCCCCGCCTCCTCGCCGGCGTGAGGGGGAGGAAAAAGGAAAGGGCAGGGCCTCCCACGGCTCCTCCCTCCCTCATAAAGCCACCATGCCGGCCTCAGAAGCGGCCGAAATCGCCCTTTTCAGGCTGGCATGACGGCTTTAGGAGGGAGGGAGGAGCCGTGGGGAGCCTCCCAGTGGCTCCTCCCTCCCTCCTAAAACCACCATGCCGACCTGAACAGGTCGATTTCGGCCACTTCTGAGGCCGGCATGACGGCTCCCCGCGGGATCGGCTCCCGGGGTTGGGCTTTCCTTCCTCCTCGCACCGGCGAGGGGGTGGGGGTGGAGCCAAGGGTGGGGTGGAGCCAGGGGCGGGGTCAGAGCCTTTTAGCTGAGGAAAGCAAAGGGGGGCAGGAGGGCCGTGGGTGGCGCTTCCGCCGCCGCGTGCATGCGCACTTTTTTGGGGAATTTTTTTAAAAATTTTTTTGGAATTTAAAAAAAACTTGGGGGGGGGTCCGGATCTGCTGCCCCCATGGCTGCCTTATGAGTAATCCGGGCGTGGCTTAGCTCCATATTTCAGCCTGCTTCGTCCATGTGCTCTTTGCTGGAAGTGAGGCCAGAGAGGACATCCTGCCCTCAGGTGACCTCTGGAAGAGGAGGAGTTCAGGGGGGTGATGCCAGGTATGGAGCCAGGCACAGCGCCTCCCATCCGTCCACATGGCCACAACAATAGAACAAAGGCCCATGCAGTTAAATGCAAACAGGTACATAATACAGATATAAAACAAGCCCCTGTGGGGGCGTAATAAGGACCCTGCTATCCAAACTGCCCTTTGCAATGAAACCATTTGATGCTGAATCTTCACCCCTTTTTCTATTTTTGTAAGAAAGAGTCCCTTGCCTTAAGTCCTTCTGGGAGAAATATCAAATCTCAGAAAGTTAGCTGATGGCATTCTCTAAGTCAGCGTTTCCCAACCTTTTTTGAGCCGCGGCACACCTTTTACATTTGCAAAATCCTGGGGCATACTACCAACCAAAATGACACAAAATGACACTCTAACACAGTAATACATATAGTTAATATGTTTTTAAATGTATTTATACACTCAGTGTGAAACCTGGGCCTGTTTCGATGAACTCAACATAGATATCCTGGCAGGAATAGCAGAAAGACACAAACTTCCCACACAGAACTCCCATAACCAAGAGAAAATGCTATAAGAGCTTGGTGGGCATTGACCTTGAGTTTTGGAATTGTAGTTCACCTATATCCAGAGAGCACTGTGGACTCAAACAATGTTGGATCAGGACCACACTTGGCATGAATACTCAATATGCCCAAATATGAATGCAGATAGAGTTCAGGGGAAATAGACTTTGACATTTGGGAGTTGTAGTTGCTGGGATTTATAGTTCCCCTACAATCAAAGACCATTCTGAACCCCACCAATGATAGAACTGGGCCAAACTTCCCACACAGAACCCCCAGGAGGCAAGAGGAGGTCTCTACTTGGGGAAAGGGAGGCGGGCCTTCCCAATGCATGGAGAGGGAGAGACCAAGTAGACAACGGGTTGGGGGGGGGGGGGGTGTTTGTAATTTTGTGCCTTTATTGAGGCAGGTTTCTTAGGGTTTTTATACTTCAACACACTAGACTTCCTCCCCCCCCCTTTCCTGGAGGTTCCAATTTCCCACGGCACACCTAATGATCGCTCACGGCACACTAGTGTGCCCCGGCACACTGGTTGGGAAACACTGCTCTAAGTGGTAAAGCATTTAATCTCAGGAGGAGTAGCACTGCTGCTACCCGAAGGACAGACTCATGAAAGGAAACCGATTCACTGAACATTGGCACCGTCCAGGAAGACGGAAATTGATTGCCTGGTGGTCGAAATCCCTTGATGTTTCTGACAACAAGGACAGTGTTTGTTCCTGGGCAGGTCATCCTCAATAGAGAAAAGAGAAGGCATTTTAGTTGGTAAGCATTTCACAACTGAGGGTGGATGCATCCCAGAAGATGACAGCACAGCACCAAGAAGTTGACAGCACCAAATAGATTTGGTTTTGTGCTCTGAATCGAGAGATGGGCCGATGTGTGAAGTCCAGTGAATTCTTTTGGAACGGAGCCAACAATGTGATGCTGCATCCCATAAAAAAGCCAATGGGATGTTGGCCTGCATCATTCGGAGTCTAGGTCCAGGGAAGTCGTGCAAACCCTCTATTCGGCCTTGGTTAGACCACACCTGGAATACTGTGCCCAATTCTGGACACCACAATTGAAGAGAGATTTTGACTCTAAGCTGGAATGTGTCCAGGGGAGGGAGACTCAAATGGTCAAGGGTCTGGAGAACAAGCCCTATGAGGAGCAGCTTAAAGAGCTGGGCATGTTTAGCCTGAAGCAGAGAAGGTTGAGAGGAGACATGATAGCCACGTGAGAGGAAGTCATAGGGAGGAGGGAGCAAGCTTGTTTTCTGCTGCCCTGGAGACTAGGACGCAATGGAGCAATGGCTTCAAACTGCAAGAAAGGACATTCCACCTGAACATGAGGAAGAACTTCCTGACTGGGAGAGCTTTTCAGCAGTGGAACACTCTGCCCCGGAGGAAGTGTGGTGGAGGCACCCTCTATGGAGGCTTTTAAATAGAGGCTGGATGGCCATCTGTCAGGGGTGCTTTGAAGGTGATGTTCCTGCTTCTTGGCAGAATGGGGTTGGACTGGATGGCCCACCAGGTCTCTTCCAACTCTATGATTCTATGATTCTATGAGGACGAAATGCATACAATTTATGAGTTAAGGACAGAATGGAATTATTTTACAAGATTTAGCGATATCATAACTATTTAACTTCAGAAGCTTTACAGAACACTCATTGGGAGCCCCAGGCGGTGCAGTGGGTTAAACCACTGAGCTGCTGAACTTGCTGATCAAAAGATCGCAGGTTCCAATCCGGGGAGTGGGGTGAGCTCCCGCTGTTAGCCCCAGCTTCTGCCATCCTAGCAGTTCAAAAACATGCTAATGTGAGTAGATCATTAGGTACCGTTCCGGCGGGAAGGTAACGGTGCTCCATGCAGTCATGCCGATGGCCACATGACCTTGGAGGTGACAACAACAACAACAACAACAACAACAACACTTTATTATGGTCACTGACCAGCACAAAGCGGGCACAAGCACCCTGGGAGGGGAAGGACAACTCCCCAGTGAAACTTAAAAGTAGATTAGAAAACAGTTTAAAAATATATTTTAAAACACAGGATATTGTAACAGGTATGGAACTGAAGCGGGGGAGAGAGATTGATGGGAGACACCTTGGAGGTGTCTATGGACAACACTGGCTCTTTTGATTAGAAATGGAGATGAGCACCAGAGTCCCAGAGTCGGACACAACTGGACAATGTAGGGGAAAACCTTTACATTTACGTGAATACTGGTTTGGGGAAAATGATGGGGTGTAAATGGGGCCACAGTTTGCACAATGGGTTAAACCCTTGTGCTGTTGAACTGCTGACCTGAAAGTTGGCAGTTCAAATCCGTGGTTTGGGATGAGCTCCCACTGATAGCCCTAGTTCCTGCCAACCTAGCAGTTAGAAAACATTCAAATTTATTATTTATTTATTTACACTATTCATATTCCGCCTTTCTCACCCCGCAAGGGACTCATGGTGGATTACAATGCACATCAAACATTCAATGCTATTAGACATGCAACATATGTAGACAGACACAGAGGCAATTTAACATTCCAGCTTTTCCAGCTTCATGAGGGAATGCTCGATTCTGGCCACAGCGGAAGCTGCTGCTTCATCGTCCACTTGTGTCCTTGATGGAGTACTTCCTCATTCTTCTGCACACTATTGGAATGTTTTATGGTATCATAAATTAGTTAAATTAGCCTCCCGGCATAAAGCAGTTCCTAAATTTCCTACTTGACAGATGCAACTGTCTTTCAGGCTGCATAGGTCAACAGCAAGCTAGACTATTAATGGCTGGGAGCTTACTCCGACCCAGGCTGGCTTCGAACTCATGACCTGTTGGTCTGTAGTGATTTAATTCAGCTGGCTACTAACTAGCTGTGCCATTGCCCGCTCCAAATGTGAGTAGATCAATAGGTACCACTTCAGCGGGAAGTTAATAAAGACGCCCATGCAGCCATGCCGGCAACATGACCAGCAAATGCTTTGCTAAAATATGGATAAATGGCACCCACAGCATCCCCACTATCTACTAAATTAGTGACCTAATTGGGAAAAAAGATATAAGATTAGTTTGGTAGGATTTGTTCTTGGCAAGCCCATTACCTTGGGGATGTGAACCTCTTTATGTTAAGCTATATGATTTATGATTAACTCCCTATCAATCTTGATTTGCAATCCAAATCTCTTGCCAAGGTCTCTGCTGCTGCTGCATGAGAGCACACAATCCTCCTTTTTGGGAGAGAGGTAATGAAGCACAAGGAATATTGAGCCTGGCTTTTCATTGTGCTCTGTGGGCATTTTGCCTCCTTTATTGAACAATGGACGCAATGTCTCTTATCTCAACTGTATCTGGAAAATTGAGCTTTAGATTTCTTCCTTTATACAGAGCATTGAAGGAGAGGGAGGGAGCGAGACTGGCGGATTCTGGGAGTTGCAATTGAAAAAGACGAACCCTTTTCATCAGGCCCGGATTAAATCATTGTGGCGCCCTAGGCCACACATTGGAAGCCCCGCCTTTTTGTCGCTCGCGCCGGGCGCAGCTCCTTCCTTGAGTGAAGGAAGGAGAGGGGCCGGCGCGAGCGAGGAAGAGGCGGGGCGAAGTCGCATCAGAGGCCCTAGGGGCGGGACTTTGCTCTGCCTCTTCGTCGCTCATGTTGGGCGCCCCTCCTTCCTTCACTCGAGGAAGGAGGGGCGCCCGACATGAGCAATGAAGAGGCAGAGCGAAGTCCCGCCCCTAGGGCCTCGATGCGGTTTCGCTCCCTCTCTTTGTTTCTTGTGCTGGCAGGCACCGCTCCTTCCTTGAGGGGAGGCGTGAGCGACGAAGAGGCGGGGCGAAGCCTTGTCGGAGGCCCTAGGGGCGAGACTTCACTCCGTCTCTTTGTTGCTCGCGTCGGGCGCCCCTCCTTCCTCGAGTGAAGAAAGGAGGGGCACCCGACGTGAGCGACGAAGAGGTGGAGCGAAGTCCCACCCCTAGGGCCTCTGACGCGGCTTTGCTCCCCCTATTCGTTGCTCGTGCCGGCTGGCGCCGTTCCTTCCTTGAGGGGCGGCGCAAGCGACCAAGAGGCGGGGCGAAGCCGTGTCAGAAGCCCTAGGGGCCTATGGTGCTCCGCGCGCAGGCGCAGAAGTGCCTGAAGATCGTCCTTTTTTAAAAAAATTGAGGGTCCCGATCTGGCGCCCCCCCCCCCCATGACTACGCCCTTAGGTCGTGGCCTAGGGTAGCCTAATGGATGATCCAGGCCTGCTTTCCATGCCCAGAAGGTGCTATAGGTGAAATGTCAGAGAATAGCAAATCCGAATCTATGAAATTAATGATACATAAACTGACAGGAAGGCACATGCTCATTTCTTTCTCATTTCTGACGAAGTATAAAACTATTCTGGGACTATCAGAATATATATATATATATATATATATATATATATATATATATCTCAGAAATGGGATTTGCAATGTGTTGTGTCTATTCATTAACAGGCCTGGGGAACCCAGAATTAAATCGCCTCTTAGGAGCAGCCGGAATATTTTCTTGCATTTGTGATTTTCACTTCCATAGGAGCGAGCAAAGGTGTTAATATACAGAACTGATAAACCCCCAAACTTGCTAGAAGATCCTCCTGGCTTCATTAAAGCTTTCTGTAAGTATACTTGGGCATGTAGAGACATTTCTTAGAGATGTCATACAATACAATGGAAACAGAGAAAGCAACTCTGCGGAGACTGTAAGTGCAGGCAGCTTCATAAAGGATGATGACTGTGTTGGGCTGTCAGAGCAAAAACAAGCAAGCCAGAGTCATCAGAGAGACAAAATGCATTGTGGTCCATTGTGGTGCAAGAACCATTGTGCTATTTGTTTTTTTTGTATGCCATTAAGACTTTTTGGTGTTTAACAATCAGGGCAGGGATGAGAGTCGATGACCTGAAAGAGCTGCAGTTGGTCTCCATCAGCATCCCTTGATTGAATCTCTGTATATGTGTGTGTGTGTGTGTGTGTATACACATACACACACACAAAAATATGTCTGTTCATAGCACAAAGGCTCCTCCATGTCCTTACAGATCTGGACCGCACTTGGCACACAGGTCCTTAAGAACACCAATCAATTTCGGACCCAAAGCTGAGGGAAGGGAAAGGAGCTAAGCAGAATGGCTGCTGTTAGATGAGATAAAAGAAGATAGGAAAGAAAGAGGGGGGGGGGGGAAGGAAGGACAGAAGGTAAGAGAAAAGAAAAAGGACAGGAAAGAATAGAGAGAGAAGAATGTGTATAAGGGAAACCTAGGCAATACACTAGTATAGGCAGGGGGAAACCCAGGCCTGGGAGCCGGATGCATCCCCTTGGGCTCTTTTCTCAGCCTCCCCCCACCTCACTATCCTAGCCTTCCTCCCTTCTCTCTTTCCTTCCTCTTTCCCTTTCTTCTTTATCTCTCTCTTTCTTCCTCTTTTTTCCCTTTCCACCTTTTTATCTTTCCCTCTTCCCTCTCTTCTTCCCCCTCCCTCTTTCTCCTCCCTCCCTCCCTTCCCTGTTGCCCTTCCTTCCTTCTCTCTTTCATCCTTTCGTCCCTTCCCTTTTATCTTCCCTTCCTTCCTTCCTTCCCTTCCTTCTTTACCTCCCTCTTTCTTCCTCTTTTCTTCCCTTCCACCCTTTCATCCTTCCCTCTTTCCTCTCTTCTTCCCTCTCCCTCTTTCTCCTTCCTTCCTTCCTTCCTTCCTTCCTTGTTGCCCTTCTTTCCTTCTCTCTTTCCTCCTTTCGTCCCTTCTCTTTTATCTTCCTTCTCCTTCCCTCCCTCCCTTCTCTCTTCCCTTCCTCTTTTACCTCCCTCTTTCTTCCTCTTTTCTTCCCTTCCATCCTTTCAGCCTTTCCTCTTCCCCCTCTCCTTCCCTCTCCCTCTTTGTCCTTCCTTCTCTGTTGCCCTTCCTTCCTTCTCTCTTTCCTTCCTTCTCTTTTATCTTTCCTCCCTTCTCCCTCCCTCCCTTCCTTCTTTACCTCCCTCTTTCTTCCTCTTTTCTTCCCTTCCACCCTTCCATCTTTCCCTCTTCCCTCTCTCCTTCCCTCTCCATCTTTCTCCTTCCTTCCCTGTTGCCCTTCCTTCCTTCTCTCTTTCATCCTTTCGTCCCTTCCCTTTTATCTTTCCTTCTTCCTTCCCTTCCTTCTTTACCTCCCTCTTTCTTCCTCTTTTTTTCCCTTCCACCCTTTCATCCTTCTCTCTTTCCTCTCTTCTTCCCTCTCCCTCTTTCTCCTTCCTTCCTTCCTTCCTTCCTTCCTTCCTTCCTTCCTTCCTTGTTGCCCTTCTTTCCTTCTCTCTTTCCTCCTTTCGTCCCTTCTCTTTTATCTTCCTTCTCCTTCCCTCCCTCCCTTCTCTCTTCCCTTCCTCCTTTACCTCCCTCTTTCTTCCTCCTTTCTTCCCTTCCATCCTTTCAGCCTTCCCTCTTCCCCCTCTCCTTCCCTCTCCCTCTTTCTCCTTCCTTCTCTGTTGCCCTTCCTTCCTTCTCTCTTTCCTTCCTTCTCTTTTATCTTTCCTCCCTTCTCCCTCCCTCCCTTCCTTCTTTACCTCCCTCTTCCTTCCTCTTTTCTTCCCTTCCACCCTTCCATCTTTCCCTCTTTCCTCTCTCCTTCCCTCTCCATCTTTCTCCTTCCTTCCCTGTTGCCCTTCCTTCCTTTTCTCTTTTCTCCCTTGTCTTTTATTCTTCCTTCCTTCCTTCTCTCTCTCTCTCTCTCTCTCCATTCCCTTCCTTCCTTCTTTCTCTTTTTCCCCCCCCCTTTTCTCTTTGGGGATGTTTAGCTGGGAGAAGAGAAGGTCGAGAGGGAGCACGAGAACCATGTTTCAAGATTTCATAAGGTGTCCCATTGAGGAGGAAGAGAAGGGAGGTGGGGAAACTGATGTTCTGCTGCTCTAGAGACCAAGGCACAAGAAGGGAGCAGTGGTTTCAAATGGAAGGGAAAGAGATTGGACTGGAAAGATTAGGAAGAACTTCCTGGAGAGTGACCTAGGCTGCCTGGGACTTTGGCGGTGTCTCCTCCTCTGGAGGCTTTTCCGCAAAGGCTGTCTATCGGGAGTGCTTTGATTGTGCCTTCCCCCAAGGCAGGGGGTTGGGCCGAATGGCCCTATGGGGTCTCTTCCAGCTCTAGGATTCTAGATCAGGAGTAGGCAATAAGGGGTTCAATGGAGACACCTTTTCTCTCCCGCCCACCATCTCATTCTAAGCAAGGCCAACCCTTTTGGGATCCAAACATTTCCCCTTTTTTCTCCACTTTTTGCCTCTGAAAGAGAAGAAGAAGGGCAGGGAAGGGCAGGGGGGCCCCACCATACGGCCCCCAAGTTAGAAAGTTTGCCCATGCCTGCGCTACTACATACAATGAAGATCCCTTTAGTATTTTAAAAGTTACTAGCTGTACCCGGCACGCGTTGCTGTGCCCTATTTTGGAGATGCGAGAAAGTCTGAGTATGTAAGGGTTGGAGTTGTTGTTAGTTATGGTGTTGTTGGGGTCATGGTGTGTCGTTGTGGGTTGTTTTGGTGGGTGGGATGTTGGAGTCCTGTGGAGTTGTTGTTGTGTGGTGTTGCTGGCGTTCTGCATTGCTTGTGGATATACAATGTTTTTTGTCTTTCCGTCTGCTGTGTTGATGTAGAGGTTGATGCGTGTGTGGGTGGGGTACTTTGGAAGTGAGTGGAGGTACTTGAAATCCCATTATCCATGGTGTGTCCTCCTCTAATCTGCAGTCGGATGGAGTGTGGGTCATGGGAGGCATTGTTTGCCAAGTTTGGTCTTTATCGGTCTTGGTTCTGGGACACAGTGGTCTGTGGGGAATGATGGGTTTTGAAGTATTACAAATCCCATTATCCACGGAGGTACTTCAAGTCCCATAAACTATGGTCCACCCTCCTCCAAACTGTAGTATAATGTAGCGTGGGTCATAGGGGCTCTGTGTGCCAAGGTAGGTTACTGTAAATTCAGGCCATACACAATGTCCCATGAGCTGAGGCCTAGTCAGGAACAGCAAGTTAATGAAGCCTTACTGTCAATTCAGGCCATACACAATGTCCAATGAGCTGAGGGCTAGTCGGAGAATCAAGTTAATGAAGCCTTACTGTCAATTCAGGCCATACACAATGTCCAGTGAGCTGAGGGCTAGTCGGGAGAATCAAGTTAATGAAGCCTTACTGTGAATTCAGAGCGTAAACAGCATTCCATTAAGTGAGGCCTAGTCAGGGAAATTAAGTTAATGAAGCCTTACTGTCAATTTTGGGCGTGGTCTGTGATTTGTAGGGGTGTAAATTTTCTGTGGGAAGTGAATTGGGTGTTTGTGTTTGTGCCTCAGCCCTTTGCCTTATCCTCCTCTGACAGTTTATTATGGGTCGTAATGTTCATGTTGGCTGGCCAGTACAGGAGTTATGCAAATCCGCCCTTATTGGCAGTCAATCATGTTGTCAGAATGTAGCGGCTGGGAGAGTCGTTGGGAACCCCGGAGGATGCCAGGTTTTTACTCGTTGTTTTGGGGGCCTTTTAGGTTTTGGGGGGGGAAAGTTTCTTTGCCACAAACGTACCTTGTCTGAGGCCTATTTCTGTTGGCAAGTTTGGTGTCTCTGCGTTGTAAGGTTTCTCTGTTTGGGACGGTCGTTCCATGACGACTCTTTCTTTATATATATAGATTGTTTTAGTAATACCATAAAATTCTGTGGACTGCAGCTCAAGCCGAATACAGTCTGCGAAAGCTCAAACTAGAGTACATTTATCCTTAGTCTATCATACATTTGTCTTTAGACTATAATACATTTTATTTAGTCTATAATACATTTGTCTTTCAGATGCCACAGGAATGTGGTTGGTTTTTTTTTTGCTGCAGAGGACTGACTGGGCTTTATGAAGCTGTAAACATGACTCTTGCTCTCTAGATGGCAGCGCATGCAAAAACATTCAGACACAGTCTGATTTTGCAGTTTTTGCTCCGTAATCGTTGGTTCTGGTTCATTTTAGCTGCTTGTTAGAATCCATTGTTTTTGGTTGTGGTTTGGAGTGTTTCCCTTCCATTTTCTGTGCCCTTTTATTTATATATATATATATTTATTTATTACTTCATGCTTATAGACCGCCACTCCCCGTGGGCTCGGGGCAGTTTACAACAGTGGTATGACACAATTACATATCTATACATATAATAAAAGTCAGTGTTTGCGGTGGTGCGGCCGAGCGAGCGGTGGGAGGAATATGTGCCAGCTTTTCGATTAGTCGCCCCTTTGGGATTATTTGCACAAATGACTCCGATTGGCCAGCCACCCAACATTCCAACACTCCTAGGCAGCACAGAGAGGAAAGGAAAGGGCCTGAGGCAGACAGAAATACTGTAGCTACAGTTGAAGTTAGCCAGTTGACAGTTTTTTCTGTTAGAAATTGAATGTTCAGTACCTTCACCCAATACACCTCACAAAAAACACAGGAACCCCTACAAATCACAGACTATGAGGGAAAAGGAAAGGCCTCAGGCAGTCAGCTACTGTGGCCCACAGCAATGACGGATCAGGACCAAACTTGGCTAACAGGGACCCATGGCCCACTTCACAACCTGGTGTGGTTTAGGGCAGGATGGGCCACGAATGATGGGATTTGCAGTACTTTCACATCATTCACTTCCCAAACAACACTGTAGCCCCTATAAATCACAGACCAGGCCCACAATTGACAGCAAGGCTTCCTTAACTTGATTTTCCTGACTAGGCCTCAGCTCATGGGATATTGTTAGGCTTCCTCAACTTGATTTTCCTGACTAGGCCCCCAACAATGACGGAACAAGACCAAACTTGGCACACAGACCCCCCCTCCCCAGGTGCACCCTACATCCTGGTGCAGTTTGAGGGAGGATGGACCATGGATGATGGGACTTGTAGTACTTTAATTCACTTCCTTAGAACACTGTGGCACACACCAAACTTGTCACACAGAGGCCCAATGGCCCACTTTACAAACTTGCTGCGGTTTACGGCACGATGGCTCACAAATGATGGGATTTGCAGTACCTTCACCCAATTCATTCCTCACAGAACATTGCAGCCCCTACAAATCAAAGACCAGGCCCAAACTTGGCACACAGAGTACCCATGACCCACTCTACATCCTGGAGCAGTTTTGAGTGGGACGGACCACGGATGATGGGAGTTGAAGTACCTTCACTCACTTTCTGAGACTGCTGCGACCCTCATCCAATGACTGATCAATATCACACTTGGCACTCAGAGCCCCCATGAACCACTCTACATCCTGGTGCAGTTTGGAGAACGGGGGACCATGGATGATGGGACTTCCACTTCTTTCCCTCACTTCTAGAGACCGCTGCAACCCTCATCCAGCGAATGATCAAGGCCAAATGTGACACACACAGCCCGCATGACCCACTCTACATCCTGGTGCTGTTTGGAGGAGGATGGTCCATGGCCAATGGGACTCACAGTACCTTCACTAAGTTCTTGAGACCACTGCAAGCCACATAAACATCTAATAGGAACCAACCTTGGCTCACAATGCCTTCCTCAAATAACCCAGGCACCGCCGGGTCCTCAGCTAGTAGATACAATAAAAACAGATCATTACCTAATGCTAACTACAGACACAGAGCACTAACTACAACAAAAGGGCTAGAATCAGTAGTTCAGGTGAGGCCCATCGATGTTTGGGGGACCAAGGGGGCAGACCTCCAAACCTTGTGGGGTAACCCTGAGTCCCAAGGAGAGTCGGTCTTCCAGGAGGAGGGGGCAAGTCACGAGACAGGTGGTTTAAAGAGTTCTCAACCCTAATAGATAGGGGAGTCGTTCGCCTCCATAGTTCACCTCCTTCAGACTGTGATATTGCCGTTCGTCTTCAACTCCCGAAGCCCACTCACCAAACGGTTCTGGAACGGAATAGTTGATGGCGGGCCTCGCACCACTGGGATCCGCATCCAGAGGAGGTCAGTGCCACCCCCGACGACACTCTGGGTGGGCTCCACTGCCCTGGTGCCAGTTCCCAGAGCTCCTCCACGGCGATCACCGGGTGGGACGGCGCCGTTTCCGCTTCCTCCTCGCTCAATGTCCACACTTGTGCAGGCATCCCATGACCGTGGGGGGGGGGGGTGTCAGTCCAGTGACGTCAGCCCCGGGAGCGATCTCCACGCCGGCGTCCCCAAGGACATGCGCCATCTTGGGGGAGACTCTCTTTTGGGGTCCATCATGACTCTTATGACCTTACATGCACCCCCCCCCCCTCCTATGCATCCTTTTTCTTCCTGTTCAGAAAGGCTGGGTCATAATCCCTAGCTCACAGCTAGCCGGAAACAATGCACAGGAGAGATGGTGATGAAGTGTGGCAGGTGGTCAGCGAAATCCCATTGGGGTCAATTGGAAACAAGGGCATCTTTCCAGGTGGAGCCATATCCCTGTCTGCCACAGTTTAATCTGTTCCTTTGAGCAAAAAATCCTCCGTGTGCCTTTCCGCCCACATCAAGTGCAAATTCAAGAGATTAGCTGCAGCGGACACAAAGGAACTGCATTGAGTGGGGATTTTTTAAAAAAGTATTTCTACTTTATACTATATCTAGGGACAGCTTTTCGAGGATAGAGATTGCTTTAGAGGATTGATTTGCTATTACTGGGTTTGTTGCTACTTCTAGCATTATTCTGGAATGAACCAGCATTGATTTGAAGAGTGGGCTACGGGGGAACAAGGTTTGAACAAGGAAAACAAGGTAAACGCTAAGATAGGGGCACCATAAGACTTCACCTGAAGACACATAACAACAATAAATCTCTCTCTCTCTCTCTCTCTCTCTCTCTCTCTCTCTCTCTCTCTCTCTCTCTCAGCTAATTTATTTACCGCATTTCTATCCCGTCACTTCTCAACCCCCGAAGGGGGACTCAGGACGGCTGACATTGTGCCCCGTTAAGAGGCTATTACAAGCAATTACAATAATAAAATCACAGATTAACATATAATTAAAACAGTACATAATTAAAAACCATACATAAGCCAACATTAATACAGTAAACCAGCCTCGTTAGTTGTATCGTCATTGCAATACGTCCCTTTAAAGTGCTGCATTACATCTATTGACCAAAAGCCTGGTCCCAGAACCATGCCTTTAATTCCTTTCAAAAAGCCAGGAGGGAAGTGGCCGATCTTACCTGAGTTGCGAGTGTGTTCCAAAGGCGGGGAGCCACCGCCGAAAAGGCCCTGTCTCTCGTTCCCGCCAGGCGCCTCTGAGCTGTTGACGGGAGCAAGAGCAGGGCATCCCCAGATGATATTAGATTTCGAAGTGGGACATAAGGGTGGATGTGTTCGGACAAATAAGCTGGGCCAAAACCATTTAGAGTGTTATAGGTCAAAACCAGCACTTTGAATTGGGCTCGGAGATGGACCGGCATCTAGTGAAGCTGACACGACAGGGGGGTAGTATGTTCCCTGTATGTCACCTCAGTTAGTAATCTGGCTGCCAACCGTTGTACTAGCTGAAGTTCCTGAACTGTCTTCAAAGGCAGCCCCATGTAGAGTGCTTTGCAGTAATCTATTCGGGATGTAACCAGAGCGTGGACTACCATGGCCAAGTCAGACTTCCCAAGGTACAGGTGCAGCTGGCGCACAAGCTTTAACTGTGCAAAAGCTCCCCTGGCCACCTCCAAGACCTGGGGTTCCAGGCTCAGCGATGAATCCAGGATCACTCCCAAGCTGCGAACCTGCGCCTTCAGGGGGAGTGTAACCCCATCCAACACAGGCTGTAACCCTATGTCGTGTTTGGCCTTTCGACTGACCAGGAGAACATCTGTCTTGTCTGGGTTCAATTTCAATTTACTAGCCCTCATCCAGTCCAACACAGCAGCCAAGCACTGGTTTAAGGTCTGGACAGCCTCCTTAGTGACAGGCGGGAAGGAGTGACAGACCTGGACATCATTTGCATACAGATACTTGCAGTCTCTTGTTATCAGTCTTAGTTCACGCCTCCAGCATTCCAAAGGTGATGACTAAAGTCTGGTCATATCAGGAAGCAGGAATACATTTTATAGTCCACGCTAGGAACACTGAAACACTCTGTGATCCATTTAACTACATCTTTGCTGGATAGCATTTCAAACACACATAGTCACATAGCCAGCTTTAGAACACACACACTATTAAATCCCCCACTAAAATTACACACAGCGCCAACAAAAAGCACAAAGGAATAAGGATTACATACAAGGACATAAAGCACTGGATAACATCAGAAGAAAAAGCTAAGGAGTTCCATAACAAATATTTAAAAAGAGAAATGGAATTGGCAGATCAAAAAGGGTCTGGAAGATCAGAATCTGGGTGTCAGAATGAAATGAAGAGAATGAGAGAGGTACCCCCAGAAACGATGGAATTTTATGGAGGGGCTGCGCAAGCGAACTTAGACAAGGTCGAAGAAGACTCCGAGGAGGAGAAAAATAGGAAACAATCATGGCCAGCTAACACCTCCCAAAAAAGGATCCCCCCCAGGCAGAAAGCAGCCTGGCTTTGAGGCTGCAAGGCCATTCAATGCTAATCAAGGGGGCAAGTTGCAACATTCACAAGTACCTCTAGGACAGTGTTTTTCAACCTTTTTTGAGCCGCGGCACATTTTTTACATTTACAAAATCCTGGGGCACACCACTAACCAAAATGACACAAAAGTACACTCTAACACAGTAATAAATATAGTTAATATGTTTTTAAATGTATTTAGACACTCAGTGTGAAACCTGGGCCTGTTTCGATGAACACAACATATATATGACTTCCTCCAACATACTTATACATGGCTGTCATGTCTTCTCTCAGCCCTCTCTTCTTCAGGCTAAACATGCCCAGCTCTTCAAGCCGCTCCTCATAGAGCTTGTTCTCCAGACCCTTGTGAAATTTCACCCTGAATGAAACTTGCTTCCAGTTAACTATGGATGTCATGAAGTTGTTATAAACAGTTCCTTGGGGGCAACTCTCCAAAACATCCAGTAAAAAAGTGTAACCCCCCCCCCCCCCCCCATTTCCAAGCGGAGAGGCTCAATTTGTTTCTTGGAAACCTGTGAATGCTTCAGCCTCCCGATGTTCCCAGGTTCGCTCACTGCCCAATTCACCGACGTGGAGCTTCCGGCTTTGGCTGTTCTCGCGAGAAATCAAGCCAACGCGAAAATGCCGACTCAATCACGGAGGGAGGCAGCGAAAGAGGCCACACAGATCTATGAAACATATAGACTCTATACATTTGATAGATCTGTGTGGACTCTTTCGCCTCTCCCTACAACCTCCGCCCAGTGCTGAAAGAGGGAGAAAGAGCTGCTAGGAGGGGGAAGAGTGCCAATTTCCCACGGCACACCTGATGATCGCTCACGACACACTAGTGTGCCACGGCACACCTGTTGGGAAACACTGCTCTAGGAGAGACGATTTCTTTCTCACATCCTGGACATTATTCCACAGATATATAAACCCCATTTGCCTAGTTTCCAGCAAACCTCACAACTTCTGAGGGTGCCTGCCATAGATGTGGGCAAAACGTCAGGAGAGAATGCTTCTGGAACATGGCCAAGCAGCCTGGAAAACTCACAGCAACCCTCTCCGAACACATTCGTCCAAGAAAATCCCGTGATGGTCAAGACTATGCACAACAGCACCAAAGTATAAGAGCAAACTCTCAACTCCCTGCTTGGGTTTCCTTCTCTTATCTGGCTGTTTTCCCCTGATAAGGCATTTCTAATCTTGGGAAGCGCAGAATGTCTCCTCCAGAGAGAAGACAGAAGAAGGGAAGGAACGTCATGTTCCTGCAGAAAGGGAGAGGGCAGCCATCCTGAAGGAAAGCAGGGAACATTGCTTGGTAATAATAAGCCTCTTAATGCGAGGAAACACAAAGTTCAGCACTCGGAGGTCAGCAGGTAGCTAGGGAAGCACTTCTAAAGATGCAAACATGAAAAGTGCTTCATGGTCTTCTAGCCTGAAAAGTTTGAGTTTGACTTTTGGGTGAAAAAATAATTGTTTCCTTGAAATTACTTCATTGAATTCCCTTCTCTGGCAAAGCTGCAGGTTAAAAACCATCCTAACCATGGCTGCAAGGTTGCTGTGAGTTTTTCAGGGTGCATGACCATGTTCCAGAAGCATTCTCTCCTGATGTTTCGCCTTCAACTACGGCAGGCATCCTCAGGTTGTGAGGTCTGTTTGAAATTAGGAAAATTGGGTTTATATACAGTATACCTGTGGAATGTCCAGGGTGAGAGAAAGAACTCTTGTCTGTTTGAGTTAGGGATGAATGTTGCAATTGGCCACCTTGATTAGCATTGAATGGCCTTGCATTTTCAAGGTCTGGCTTATTTATTTATTTATTTACTTCATTTATATTTTGCCCTTCTCACCCCGCAGGGGACTCAGGGCGGATTACAATGTACACATTACATTTAGACACACAAACACACAAGACAGACAGAGGCAATTTAACACTTGGCCACCAGGGGGAGCTGTCGCACTCCTTCATTCCTCAGTGTGTTTTCTGGAGATTTTTTTTTTATGGCTTCGTAAATCAGTTAAATTTAGCCTCCCCACTAAGTGGTACCTTAATTTCCTACTTGACAGATGCAACTGTCTTTCGGGTTGCAAAGGCCAACAACAGGCTACACAATAGGTCGAGAGCCCACCTCGACCCGGGCAGGCCTCGAACTCATGACCTTCTGGTCAGTAGAGATCTTATGCCGCTGACACCCAGCCAGCTGCGCCACATTCCCGGCTTTTTACTGCCTGGAGGAATCCTTTGTTGGGAGGTGATTAGCTGTCCCTGATTGTTTCTTGTCCCGAATCCCCTTGTTTCTGGGTGTTATTCTTTATTTACTGCTAGACCGAGGCTAATGCAGAGAAAAAGAAACATGGGGCTGGAGGAATGGTAAAGTGCAACGACCGGTCTCCACAATGGTCATACTGGGAGCTGGGGCCACTCATTTCCAGGGCCTGTTAAAGGACTATACGAAATGACTGAGCTAGGGAAAGTACCCTGAGATAACAGATGACTGGGGTAGTGGGTGAAGTGCAAGGCCAAGTCCTAACTGATGGCCTGGGGCCTGGGACTTGTGACTAGTCATTTTCAAAGGCCTGATGAAACCACCAAGTCTTCAAGTTTATACGAAAAGGGGAGAGTGATGGGACCTGTCTTATCTCTTCTGAGTCACTCCAGATTCCACCCTCTGTGCCAGCATGAGAACCCGAGATGGGACATACTTAGTTAGACCAGTGTTTCCCAACTTTTTTTGAGCCGCGGCACATTTTTTAACATTTGCAAAATCCTGGGGCACACCACCAACCAAAATGGCACAAAATGACACTCTAACACAGTAATACATATAGTTAATATGTTTTTAAATGTATTTATACACTCAGTGTGAATTGAAACCTGGGCTTGTTTCGATGAACACAACATAGATATCCTGGCAGGAATGGCAGAAAGACACAAACGTCTCACACAGAACTCCCATAACCAAGAGAAAATACTATAAGAGTTTGGTGGGCATTGACCTTGAGTTTTGGAGTTGTAGTTCACCTATATCCAGAGAGCACTGTGGACTGAAACAATGTTGGAACAGGACCAAACTTGGCATGAATACTCAATATGCCCAAATGTGAACGCAAATGGAGTTCAGGGGAAATAGACCTTGCCATTTGGGAGTTGTAGTTGCTGGGATTTCTAATTCCCCTACAATCAAAGAGCATTCTGAACCCCACTAATGATAGAACTGGGCCAAACATCCCACACAGCACCCCCAGGTGGCTCCCTTCCTGAATGGCTCTCTCCCTCTTCCACACCAGAAGGGAATGCACTCACTCGGTCTGTGGTTGCCTGCCTTCCTTCCTTCTTTCCTGCGGTTCAAGAGAAGAAGCCGGTGGGCCTGCCTCGGACTGCGCTCCTCACTTCCGCTTCCGTTCCCCACCTCCCTCAATTGGAGGCTGGCTGGGGAAACAGCTGAAGGAGGCGGCGCCCCGGCCCCTTCTTATTCTTTTTCGCCGCCGCCCCCCCCCCAGCAGCAGCAGGAGCTTGGGAAGAGGGGGAAGAAAGGAGGGAAGAGAGGTTTTCCCGCGGCACACCAGGTGATCGCTCACGGCACACTAGTGTGCCGCGGAACAGCGGTTGGGAAACACTGACATAGACGATCCCTCATTGTCCGAGTAAGATTGTCCTCCAAGTTCAGTGTCCCGGCAGTGAGTCCTTAGGTGGTCCGCATGTTCTCCTGCAGTGAGGGCATCCGTTTCCAGGTGGAAGGTGTTCCCGGTCAGGGTTTGTTTCACGCGTGACACACTTTCTTCCTCTTGGCACATCCCTCTCTCTTTCACCAGTCATTCGTGCCTCTTCAAATTTTGCAGCACTGCTGGTCACAGCTGACCTCCAGCTGGAGTGCTCAAGGGCCAGGGCTTCCCAGTTCTCTCTTGGTGTCTCTGCCACAGTTTTTAAGGTTGGCTTTGAGCCCATATTTCATTTTCCTTTCCTGTCCTATTCCGTTTTTGCTTTGGGGGATAGTGCTTGGGCATTCGGACAACGTGGCTGGCGGAGGAGCATCGCTTCAATGCTGGTGGTCTTTGCTTCTTCCAGCCCGCTGACATTTGTCCACCTGTCTTCCCAAGAGATTTGCAGGATTTTTCAGAGGCAGCACTGAAGGAATCATTCCAGGAGTTGCGTGTGACATCTGTAGACAGTCCATGTTTCGCAGGCTTATAGCAGGGTTGGTAGGACAATGGCTTTAAAAAAGCCCCTTGGTCTCCCTACAGATGTCCCGGTCCTCAAACACTCTGTGCTTCATTTGGAAAAATGCTGCACTCGCAGAGCTCAGGCGGTGTTGTATTTCAGTGTCAATGTTGACTTTTGTGGAGAGGTGGCTGCCAAGTGAGCGGAAATGGTCAACATTTTCTAACGTTGCGCCATTAAGCTGTATTTCTGGCATTGCAGAGGGGTTGGTTGGTGACTGCTGGAAGAGCACTTTGGTTTTCGTTGTCACGGGACATAATGTCTATGACCAAGGACTTTCCTGGATCTCAGGGTCCCAATATCACCTGCCTGTCAGTTCCTCTTTTGGAAATCCTTGACAAAGGCCCCGACAGAACTATGATTAAAAACCACATCTTGGAGACCCTTCCTTTGCCCATCACGTTCCATTCCTGCACACCCAAGGGCGGGCACAGACCCCAGAGCTCCAACCCTCCCCGGGGACATCTCTCCAAACCTATTGGAGGCACCAGGGCTTACTTGCTCAGCAGGGAAGGGATCGCCAAGTGCAGCGTTTCCCAACCAGTGTGCCGTGAGCGATCATCAGGTGTGCCGTGGGAAATTGGAACCTCCAAAACCCTTTATTCCCCCTCTGCCGAACACCGTTTCTTCTCCACTCGAGCTCCCTTCTTCCCAGCCTCACTTTGCCTCGCTTTGTTCTGGGGCAAGGGTCATGTCTTCCTCCCTCCCCCCTTCCCTCCTGAATATACTCACACTGCCCCTTCGGATCAAAATCGTGGCAGAAGTGGCAGTTTAGAAGAAAAAGTAAGTGTTCGGCAGGAGGGGGAAGAAAGGGCATGAAGGGGAAGGAAGAGGTCTCTGTCGAAAGCTGGCATGGGCAAACTTGGACCTTCCAGGTGTTTTGGACTCCAACTCCCACCATTCCTAGCAGCCTCAGGCCCTTTTCCTTTCCCCCCCTCAGCCATTTAAGCAGGAAAGGGCCTCAGGCTGTTAGGAATGGTGGGAGTTGAAGTCCAAAGCACCCAGAGGGCCAAGTTTTTCCCATGTCTGTTTTAGGGACCTTAAAGTGTTGAGCCTCCTTCCAACATTGTGATTCTGGATAGAAAACAAACAACAACATAACATAACATTGTTTGAGTCCACAGTGCTCTCTGGGTGTAGGTGAACTACAACTTCCAAACTCAAGGTCAATTCCCAAGCAAACCCTTTCAGTACTTTCTGTTGGTAATGAGAGTCCAATATGCCAAGTTTGGTTCAATTCCATTGTTGCAGGAGTTCAGGATGCTCTTTGATTGTGTGTTAACTATAAATCCCAAAAACTGTAACTCCCAAATGTCAAGATCTATTTTCCCCAAACTCCATCTGTGTTCACATTTAGGCATATTGAGTATTCATGCCAAGTTTGACCCTGTTCCAACATTGTTTGAGTCCATAGTGCTCTCTGGATATAGGTGAACTACAACTCCAAAACTCAAGGTCAGTGCCCACCAAACACTTATAGTATTTTCTCTTGGTTATGGGAGTTCTGTGTGGGAAGTTTGTGTCTTTCTGCCATTCCTGCCAGGATATCTATGTTGTGTTCATCGAAACAGGCCCAGGTTTCACACGGAGTGTATAAATACATTAAAAAACATATTAACTATATGTATTACTGTGTTAGAGTGTCATTTTGTGTGATTTTGGTTGGTGGTGTGCCCCAGGATTTTGTAAATGTAAAAAATGTGCCGCAGCTCAAAAAAGGTTGAAAAACACTGGCCAAGTGCATCACCAGCACTCCCTGCCAGATAATCCAGTTCAACAAAGATAATCTGGATTTTATATGGCAGTGTAGAAGGAGCCTAAGAACACCTTCCTGCATATTTTTGGGGAAAATAATTCTGTCTCCGAGTTGTTGTTCCTGCAAAAGTCCACGGCACCCACCTGAGGGTATCTGGTTCCTTCCGCACAATCCGGTGTTTTCTGATTGTACCCAACCTCTGCCACTGCTGCCCCCAAAATCATCCATTGGTGAACGGAGCTCTTGTTTCCACAGACAGCAGATGATCTTGGATCCAGCACATGCTTTGTCGGCGGCTTCTTCCAGAATCCGCCCCCAAGACCCATTTTATGTTTCTAATTTGGCAGCTTTTGGGTCTGCCAGGCTGGTTTGGGATTTATGGTTGGGAGCATCCATTTATGTAATGTTACATCTGTTCAGCTTTCTAAATTGCTCTCGCATTTGATGGCGAGGAGAACAGGAAATGTGCACGCAGCACCAATTAAGGATGAAAAACGAGTGTGGAGTCCAGCACCACCAGTGCGATCAGGCTGGAGCTGGGGGATGGCGGAGCTACGTCCCCTCCCTTAGTTGCCTTCCATCCTCCTGCCTTCCAAAGTGTTTTCTCAGCTTTCAGGTGGCCCTGCTTGAGGAATTGGATCTTTGTGAGTTCCAGGACTGATCCATTCCTAGAATCATAGAATCCTAGAGTTGGAAGAGATCTGGTGGGCCATCCAGTCCAACCCCATTCTGCCAAAAAGCAGGAAAATTGCATTTAAAGTACCCCCAACAGATGGCTATGCAGCCTCTGTTTAAAAGCCTCCATAGGAAGAGCCTCCACCACACTCCAGGGCAGAGAGTTCCACTGCTGAACACAGTCCTCTTAACCAAATGAGAATTTAGCTGGCAGCCAGGTTTCGCAGACACAGACCTCAGCAGCATAAATATACTCAAATATAGGTCTGGTATATATACCAGGCCTGGGCAAACTTGAGCCTTCCCTCCAGGTGTTTTTGGACTTCAACTCTCACAATTCCTAACGGCCTGCGAGCTAATCGGAATTATGGGTGTTGAAGTCCAAAACACCTGGAAGGCTGAAGTTTGACCAGGCCTGGTATATACTCATGTAAAGTCTAATTAATGTTAGCCCAAAATTTGAGCCTAAATACTTGGTCCAATATGAGTACTATAAGCCTTCCATATTCACAACGGCAAAGGACCCCCATGAAAGTGAAAGACTGCAAAAAAAGTAATCCTCAGAGGTTGTGAGGTCTGTTGGAAACTAGGAAAATTGGGCTTATATATCAGTGGAAGGTCCAGGGTGAGAGAAAGAACTCTTGTTGTTTGAGGTGCGTGTGAATGTTTCAATTGGCCGCCTTGATTAGCATTTGATATCCTGACTGTTTTTAGGCGTGGCCGCGTGGCCTGGGAAAATCGTTTGTTGAGAGGCGATTCGGTGGTCCTGGTTGTTTCTTGTCTGGAGTTCCCCTGTGTTGGAGTTTTGTTCTTTTTTACTGTTATAATTTTAGTACTGGTCGCCAGATTTAGTTCAGTTCCATGGTTTCTTCTTTTCTTTTGAAATTGTCCACCTGCTTCTTGCGGATTTCAGTGGCTTCTCTGTGCAGCCTGACATGGTGCTTGTGATCTAGCATTTCTGTGTTCCTAATGTTCCTAATAATATGCGGTGTCCAGGTTGGTTCATCAGGTGATCTGCTATGGCCAGGGCCATAGCCAGGATTTTGATTCGGGGAGGGCTGAGTTTGATTCGGGAGGGGCTGAGTCTGAGTAAGAGAGGGACTACCCTACCAAACCTTTTGTATTGTTATCCCAATAACCCCATGAATGTGGGATATAATGAGCATGGTGATCAGATCATGATATGAATAAACATAACAGTTTAATAATGTACCAGTAAGACCTTCTTGCGGACCACCCTGAGAATTTCGGGGGGGGGCTGAAGCCCCCTAACACCCCCCCCCCCAGCTACATGCCTGGCTATGGCTGACTTCTCTGGTTGAATTAGTCTGCAGTGCCTTCATGTTCCTTGATTTGTGTTTGGGCAACGCTGCTGCATTTGGTGGTCGCTATGTAGACTTGTCCACAGCTGCATCGTATACGGTAGACTCCTACAGAGGGGAGAAGATCCCTCTTGTGCTTTGCTGAACAGAGCATTTGTTGGATTTTCTTGATGGGTCTGTACACATTTTGCAGGTTGTGCAAAATGTGGTCAGTGGTTCCCTTGATATATGGCAAGAACACCTTTCCTCTGGATAGGTCTTGACTCTCTTGTGTCCAATTCTGAGTACCGCAATTGAAGGGAGAGGTTGACTCTAAGCTGGAATACTGTGTCCAGAGAAAGAGGGCGACCAGCAAGGATCCAGGGCCCAGAGAACAAGCCCTATGAGAACAGAGTGGCTTCAAGAACTGTGCATGTTTAGCCTGCTAAGAGAAGGCTGAGAGGAGGCTGAGAGGAGACAGGATGAGGGCATGGATCAAGAGGTGAAAGAAGTCATAGGGAGGAAGGAACAGGCTTGTTTTCTGCTGCCCTGGAGACTAGGACGCAATGGAACAATGGCTTCAAATTACAAGAAATGAGTTTCCACCTGAACATTAGGAAGAACTTCCTGACTGCGAGGGCTGTTCAGCAGTGGAACTCTCTGCTCCGGAGTGTGGTGGAGGCTCCTTCTTTGGAGGCTTTGAAGCAGAGGCTGGATGGCCAGCTGCCGGGGGTGCTTTGAATCTGATTTTCCTGCTTCTTGGCAGAATGGGGTTGGACTGGAGGGCCCACTAGGTCTCTTCCAACTCTAGGATTCTATGAGTCTATGAATCAGGAAGTTCTTCTTCATGTTGAGGTGGAATCTCCTCTCCTGTATGGTCAACTTCCAGCCATGCACCTTCCCAGATTATTTTGCAGTCTGGAGCCTCTACCCTCAGTTTTGTCTTCAGTTTTTCTCTGTCCTTGTTAGCATACTTTTTATGTCCAAAGCAGCCCGTTTCTTAAGACAGAAATGCTGAGCACATGCTGCAGACTCTCCAAGGCCATTCCCCTGACCCTACTTTCAGGAGAAGCCCCCAGAGGGATGGAGAATGCCCCCGTCCGCCTACATTATTCAGGCCCGGCATTCCTGCACAGCAGAAAGAGGGCAGGAGAACTAGGTCACCGCAGTGGTAAGCGAAAGTGTAATCGGGGTAAAGCCGGCTGATTTGCTTCCTCCATTAAAGTTTCAGTGGTCAGAGCCCACTCTTGTGGTGGCTGATGAAAGAGGAGGAGAAAAAGGATTGGAGCTATATGGACATGCGGGAAAGCTTGACCATTAATGACTCCATTCAAAAAGCCCCTAATAGTTCATCATTCCATAGTGTCCTAGCTCTCAGGTCCCCCAGGATCTTCTAGGTGCAGAGAATGAAGTCTCCCTCTCTGGTAGGCCACACTATGGTTGTGTTCTTTCCAGTCATTTCTAATGGTTGGCAACCCTAACGGGAACCTATTTACAAGGTTTCCTTGGCAAGATTTGTTCAGAAGGAGTTTGCCTTGACTTTGCACTGAGGCTGAGAGAGTGGAACTTGCTCAGAGATCACCCAGTGGGATCCCATGTCTGAATGGGGATTGGAAGCCTCGTCGCTCTGTTAGGATGATTGGGAAGAAGTGGTAACACTTATTTATTTATGTATTTATTTAGATCAGTGTTTTTCAACCTTTTTTGAGCCGCGGCACATTTTTTACATATACAAAATCCTGGGGCACACCACCAACCAAAATGACACAAAATGACACTCTAACACAGTCATACATATAGTTAATATCTTTTAAAATGTATTTATACACTCAGTGTGAAACCTGGGCCTGTTTCGATGAACACAACATATATATGACTTCCTCTCACATATTTATACATGGCTATCATGTCTTCTCTCAGCCTTCTCTTCTTCAGGCTAAACATGCCCAGCTCTTCAAGCCACTCCTCATAGAACTTGTTCTCCAGACCGTTGTGAAATTTTACCCTGAGTGAAACTTGCTTCCAGTTAACTTTGGATGTCATGAAGCTGTTATAAACAGTTCTGGGGGTGGGGGTTCTCGAAAGGACGGGGGAGAGTGCCAATTTCCCACGGCACACCTGATGATCGCTCACGGCACACTAGTGTGCCACGGCACACTGGTTGGGAAACACTGATTTAGATCATGTATACCCCATCCTTCTCAACCTCTGAAGAAGGACTCAGGGCAGCTTCCAACAGGCAACTATTTGATGTTGACACAATATAATAACATAACATAAAATACAATTAGCATACATTTAAAACACACACACACACACTCACTCACACACAAACAGTTTACTGGCTCAAGTCGTCATCCAGATCAGTCCATTGTGGTCCACTTAATCCTTATCTTTTTTTTTTATTAAAAAAATGAAGTTTTCAAGATACAGTGTTGTTGGGAATCAGCCTGTGCTTGTGTTTCAGGATCATGCTGTTTATGATGTTGGAAATGATGAGCAGGATCATGATGCTTCTGACGAGGGAAATGATGGTGTCGAGGCTGAGGTGCAAGATAGAGATGGTTTGGTCAATGATTTTCATGCAGACAGAGAGACCTCAGTGCAAAGGGCAGTTTCTCATGAGAATATTCCTGCTGGGCAGAGAGATGATGGTTTACTCCCTCTCTCTGTGAGCTCTGAAGATTTGGGTTTGGGCAACAATCTGACACCTGAGGATTTTAAAGAGCAGCAGCCAGATAAGGAGTTGAAAAATAGGCGGCTGGAGTTTAGCCAGGATAGACAACAAACTCAAGGGTTACGTCGCTCTGAAAGACTTAGTCAGATAAGAGCCAAGAGTGGGGGGAAACAAAACCAGTTTCTGGGTTTTGGGATATAAGGTTTGCTTGAAGGGAAAACCTGTTAGATCAGGCATCGTTTGGAAATCTAGTTCATGTGCCATGGTATTCCTGTTCAAGGAGTCTTGTTCCTGTGGATTTCTAGCCTTGTGGGTATTGACTTGCATTGCCTGGTCTGTCTTTGCATCCTGTTAATTCCTGTCTGGTTTTATACTGTCTTGGATTCCTTTTTATCTTTTGTGGACTTTGCTTTGTGTTACTGCATTTTTACTGACTTTATACTTTTTGAAACTTACTTACTTTTTGTAAGCATCTATTTCTACTGGCTATTTTATGAAGCTTCAATAAAAGGATTGGATTTTTCACTCAACGTGTGGTGTGTTTAAGTCAGAGGGCTTTTTCCTGTTCTGAAGTGCAACAAGTGTTGTAAACATAACAGCTTTAGGAAATGTAGCATAAAAAGAGGGAAATTGGGTGTGTGTGTGTGTGTGCTGGATTCAAAAAGAAAAGAGGAAAGAAACAAAAATAAAAAATAGTTGTGATTACTCGAAACTAGTTTGATTTCCATTTTTTTCTAAGCGGTGGTCTATATTTTGCTGTGTTTACTCCCTTTCCTTGTCTAGGGAGTTTTCCTTCAAGGTTTCGTTCCCCCTTTCTTCCAAAAAAAAGAAAGTTGTTTTCTCTCTTACTTCTATTCATTACTTGCTTATTTCATTTAGATAATTGTATTTGCAATATAATCTCCAAACCATTTCCGGTCCGTTTGTTTCAGTGGTCTCCCTGTATTTTTCCTCAAAAAAAGTTAGTTTGTCCATATCTTTAATCTCAGAGAATTTGTCTAGCCATTATTCTGTTTGTGGGATCTGTTCTGTTTTCCAATATTTTGCAATGATTATACGTGCCGCAGTCGTGATGTATGTAAATAGGATATCTTCATTTCTGTCTAGCTTTAATTCCTTATCCAATATTCCTAATAGGAAGTATTCCGGTTTCAGCAAAATCTTTCTTTTTAGGATCTTTTGGGATTCTTCCTGGATTATTCTCCAGTATCTAGTGGCTTCTTTACAAGTCCGCCACATATGGTAAAAACTTCCTATATGTGCCTGACATTTCCAACAATTACTCTGGCTATTTTTATACATTAAGCCAATTTTTTGAGGGGAGATACACCATCTGTGAAGTTTTTTCACCCAGTTTTCTTTTAAGTCTGATAAATAGGTATATTTTACATTTTTTTGTCCAAATTTCTTGCGTAGTTTTATTTGTCTAACAATGTTTTATGCCCAATTTATGATACAATTTTTAATTCCTTCCGTCTCTGTAGCCCATTATAAGGAGTTTGTCATACATTTTTGATACATTTTTCTTTTCTGTCTTTATTAATTGGTCCCAAAATACCTCTTTGTTGTTAAATCCAATAGTTTTATCATGTTTATATATGTCCCTTATTTGTAGATATTGGAGCCATGTTAGATTTTCATATCCCTTGGCTAATTCATCTTTTGATTTGAATTGAAGATTATTATTACTCTTTTTCATTTTTCAGGTAGGTCGGCCATGTCCTCCAGCCCAAAAGTCTCCTTTGTTTCGCCTCTACCGGTGAGAGCTATAGGGGGGTTTTCTATAAAAATACTTTTAATATTTGTACCAGACTTTTATAAGGGCCGATCTAATAAAATGATTACAATGTCTTTCAATCTTTGTTTTTCCATACCAGATATATAAATGCCAGTCCACTCTCAAATCAAATCCTTCCAGTGCCAATATTTTTTCTCTTTTTAGAGTTACCCAATCTTTGACCCAAATTAGAGCACAGGCTTCAAAATAGCATTTGAAATCAGGCCAAAGCCACCTCTATTTTACTTATCCGTAATAATTTTGAATTTTATTTTTGGCTTCTTGCCATTCCATATAAATTTGGATATGCCTTTATGCCAAAAGCCAAATATTTTCAAATTTTGTATTATAGGTAGGTTTTGGAAAAGATATAATAGTTTCGAGAGTGTGTTCATTTTTATTATAGCTATTCTTCCCAGGAGGGATAAATTTAAGTTTTTCCAATTTGTTAAATCTTTTTGTATGTTTTTTCAAATCTCTTCATAATTGTTTTTGAAGAGTTTTGCATTCTTTGCTGTTAACCAAATTCCTAAGCATTTAATTTTTGATCTTATTTGGAAGGCTGTCTTGTTTTATAATGCTTCTTGTTTACTTTTGGACAAATTTTTTGTTAGTATCACTTGCTTTGTTCTATTTCATTTAAATCCTGCAACTCTTCCAGTTTATTTAACCAATTTTGTATATTTGTGTTAGGTTCTTGACCATGCAGATGACATCGTCAGCAAATGCCCTTATTTTATACTCTTGCTTGGCTATTTTCATGCCTTTCACCTTCGGGTCTTCTCTTATGGCTTTTAACAATATTTCAATCAACAGTATGAATATTAGCGGGGAGAGGGGGCAGGTTTATTTGCTAACTAAAAATTTCTCTGTTAATTGACTGTTTATTTGTATTCTTGCTTTTTTGGTTGGAGTCAATTGCATTTATTGCATTTTTAAATTGAAAGCCTATATCATTTTCATCTAATAAGAATTTTAAAATGTTCCAATTCAAATTATCGAAGGCTTTTTCTGCATCTAATGAGATATTAGTATCATAGTATTCTATTGTATCAATCAGATTATCTTTTACACTTCTATTTGGAAGGAATGCTGCCTGTTCCTCTCTGATCCAGTCTTTTAGGAAGCTCTTTAATCTATTTGTGAGGATATTCGTAAAAATTTTGTAGTCAGTGTTCAAGAAAGAAATTGGCCAGTAATATCTTACAACTAAAGGGTCAGTTGAGTCGTTTTTAATCATTACAATTTCTGCCTCGTTCCATGAGCCAGGTATTTATTTTGTGTGGAGGGTTAAATTCATTATTTTTTTGGAAAAGGGTAATAATTCATCTTTCATTATTTTATAAAAGTCTGCCGTAAAGCCATCCGGACCCGGAGCTTTACTTGCATCCATTCTATTAATGGCCTCTATTATTTCCTCGTCTGTTATACGAGTATCTCCATTTAGTAATTCTCTTTGCTCTTCCGTGATGTTTTGTAACTTTTGTTGTGTCAGGTATTTTACTATTGACTCCTCTGAAATTTGATCTTTAGTATAAAGCTGTTTATAAAAATTTTGGAATTCTCTTTGTATCTCCTTATCTGTTATTAGTATCTTATCTCCCCTTTTATTTTTGTTAATATCTTATCTCCCCTTTTTATTTATGTTATTTGTTGTGCTTGCTTCTTTTTTCTCACTTTTCTCACCAGCCATTTTCCTGGCATATTGGCGTTTTCAAATGAATAAATAAATTTATATTTTTTTGCTATTGATTCTAATTCTCAATGGTGTTTTCTTTAAGAGGGACAATTTTATTTCTATCTTTTGGTTTTGTGGGTCTCTCTTGAGAACTCTCTCATCTTCCTCAATCTCTCTTTCTAGGTCTTTTAATTCCTTATTTTTCATTCTGTTCTTCGTAGCATTTTGCTGGATGAGGTGTCCTCTCATTACTGCTTAAGTGTATCCTAGATTATTTGCGGCTTTACCTCTGAAGTGTCATTGATACTAAAAAAAATTAAGTTTTTGTTTTTCTTGATATCCTCTTCTGTTTTTAGTAAATTGTCATTTAAATGCCATTTCTGCAAGTATTTTTCTGATTAAATGTTATTTCTAGGGGGCAGTGGTCTGAATTGTCTCACCATGACTGGTGGTGGTGGGAGTAATATATATAGTCTTTCTCTTTGGAGTTGCTGAGTCTCCATGAGTCCTGTAAATCAAACTCCTCCTCAAAGGATAAGAAGCTTTTAGGGAGTAGGCTGCTATTTTCCTTTTTCTTCTTTTTCTGATTGTTACGTTTGTCCTAATTTTTATCCATAACTCAGTTGAAGTCCCCTAGAATTACTAGATTGTCAAATTCAATTTTTTTAATATTATCTTTCAAATACTCTAAAATTGGTTTTTGGTCTGTTTGGGCATATATATTACATATAAGAGTTTTCTCTCTTCCTAAAGTTATTATAGCTACTACCCTTCCTTCTAGATATTTGAATTTAAGTTCTGATGGGATTTCTTATTTAACATAAGCTACTACCCCTCTCTTACTTGCTAAGTGTAATGAGTAATATTCCTTAGCCAGTTTTTTTTGTGTGAGGTGCACAAAAATGTTTTTTGGGAGATATGAGTCTCTTGAAGAGCCACTATTTTGTATTTGTCTTTATTAATTTGTTGATATATTATTTTCCTTTTATTAGGAGAGTTTAGTCCACTTACATTTGCTGAATAGCATTTCAGTTGTTGATCATTCATCTTCCGTTCTAGTTTCGTTGACTGATTCGTCATCTCCTATCTCTCTCCATATCTTCACCAGTAAATCAGTCTATTCTGCAAACTCTTGATCCCACAGCCAGAATTTGAGTTTCTTCCATAAGATCAAGAGGGATGGGCAGATCTAATCTCATAAGGGAAGGAGATTGACATCCAAGGGGCCACCACAGAGAAGGCCCTGTCTCTTGTCCCACCAAACGCAACTGCGATGGTGGTGGGATCAAGAGCAGAGCCTCGCTGGATGTTCTTAAGGTTCTTGATGGTTCGTAGAGGGAGATATGTTCGGACAGGTAAATTGGGCTAGAACCAATTAGGGCTCCCTTGATCTGGACACGATACTCCGGTTGATGCTGCCTAGCATTGCAGTGGCTTTTTTAGTTACAGCTAAAGTTTGTTGTTGTTTACTAATTCAGTCATTTTCTCAACCTTGGGGCTGGGACCCCTGGGGGGGGTCATGAGGGGGTGTCAGAGGGGTCACCAAAGACCATCAGAAAACACAGTATTTTCTGTGTGTCAAGGGGATTCTGTGTGGGAAGTTTGGCCCAATTCTATTGTGGGGGACCTATAAATCCCAGCAACTACTACTCCCAAATATCAAGGTCTATCTTCCCCAAACTCCACCAATGTTCACATTTAGGCATAATAAGAATTTGAGCCAAGCCTGCTCCAGATCCATCATTGTTTGAGTCCACAGTGCTCTCTGGATGTAGGTGAACTACAACTCTAAAACTCAAGGTCAATGCCCACCAAACCCTTGCAGTATTTTCTGTTCATCGTGCAAGTTCTTTGTTCTGAGTTTGGTTCAATTTCATCGTTGGTGGAGTTCAGAATGCTCTTTGATGATAGGTGAACTATAAATACCAGCAACTACAACTCCCAAACGACAAAAACAATCCCCCTCAACCCCACCAGTATTCAAATGTGGGTGTACGAGGTATTTGTGCCGAATTTGGTCCAGTGAATGAAAATACATCTTGCAGATCAGATATTTTACATGACGATTCATAACAGTAGAAAAATTACAGTTATGAAGTTGCAACGAAAATAATGTTATGGTTGGGGGTCACCACCACATAAGGAACTGTATTAAGGGGTCGCGGCATTCGGAAGGGTGAGGTTCAGAAATAATAAATAACAACCATGAAACTGGGATGTGGCTGCCATAACCGTTTGCAAAGTTAGACTGTTTGTCATGGGTCACTTCTGGGCTGAAAACCACACCCGCCAAAGCAGCTCCAGTCCCTCTCCCTTTGTGAGCGTGGATCTAAAAATGTTGCAAAGGGGGGGGGGGTCATTTTAGACTAATGGAAATGCTTCAAAGCAAGGTGGGGAAGGGGTGGGATCTGGCTGTGTGTGCATTTAGGGGCAAGGCAAGGCTCTGTTCCTTCCTGTCCATAGTGAAGGGAGCGAAACTAGCACCGGCCACTACAAGGCGTCTGCAGAAGGCTGAGAAGCAACTGTAAGTACGTATCCCAGGTGCTTTGCAGGTAGCAAAAGATATTACGTTTTCTGGACTGGTACCGAACTTAAGATTTCCGCTTCCTTTGGCGTAAAACAATCCCACCCAAAATAGTTATTTCTATGTATTGTCGAAGGCTTTCACGTCTGGAATCACTGGGTTGTTGTGAGTTTTCCAGGCTGCCTGGCTATGTTCCAGAAGCATTCTCTCCTGACATGTCACCCACATCTCTGGCAGGCAGAGATGTTTGAAATATATAGACAGGGGCGGTCCAAGGTAATTTTAAATGGTAAGCGAACATTATTTTGGTGCCCCCGAAATTATTATTATTATTATAAATTATTATAAATTATTATTATTAGGTTGGGAGGGGCAAGTAATAAACTATTATTATTAGAGGGCAGAGGCGAATATTATTATTATTAAAGGGACAGGGATAATTTATTATTATTATTATTAGAGGGGAGAGTCAGTTAATATATTATATTATTATTATTGCAGGAAGTAATAAATTATTATTATTAGATTGGGGGTGCTTTGGTGCTGCTTTCCCCCTGCATGGCAGATTGGGGTTGGGCTGGGTGGCCCTTGAGGGTCTCTTCCATCCATCTCTATGGTCCAGCTGGAAGGGGCTCCCAGGGGCCACCCTGCCCAGGCCTCTTCGGCACCCTCCGATCCCTCCCAACAGATGGCCATCCCGCCTCTGTTTCCAAGCCTCCAGAGAGGGCGAGGGAGCCTATTGCCAAGCAAAAAAGGCAACGCAGGCCTGCTGCTCCCTGGTGGCCCATCCACTCTAACCCCACCTGAATGGCCTGAAGGGAGGAGGGGAGCTTCCCCGTCCTTACCAGCGGCCTGGCCTCCTCCTCCTCTGCGGCGGCACTCCCTTTCTTCCTCCTTTCCTCAGCCTCTTGACTCCTCCATTGGCTCCCGCAGAGAGGCCCGCCCCCGTTGCCAGGCAATGGGCGCCCGCCACCATGGAAACCATGCGCAGGCCCTGCCCCCTCCACCCACTACGCTTCTATGCCTGGAGGGGAGGGGGCGTGGAGTGGCACCTGTTCGCGCCTCGACCTCTCCGCCAGGTGCCCGGAGCCATGTGATGGGGCGTGTGTGTGTGCGCGCACGTGTGAGGGATGACAGGGCACAGAAATAGAAACGGCAGGTGCTGCGGAGGGAGGAAGCGCTGAGCTGGCCACCTGAGAACCAGGAGAGTGGGAGGCAGAGGTCACCTTCGGAGGGAATTGGCAGTGGCGCCCCACGCGGCGGCGTACTTGACTTCCATGTGAGACCGCCCCTGTATATAGGAAACTACGCAATATATCTGTGGAAGGTTGAGGGTGGGAGAAAGAACTCTTGTCTGTTGGAGGCATGGATGTTGTAATTAATCACCTTGATTAGCATTGCGAAGCCTTGCAGCTTCAAGGCCTGGTTGGTTCCACACTTAATTGCAACATTCACACTTGCCTCCAACAAGTGGTTTATATTTCTGTGGAATATCTATTTATATGAGGTTTATATGTCTGCGTAACGTTCAGGGTTGGGGGAAGTGTCACCTCCCAACAAAGGATTCCCCCAGGCAGAAAGAATCCACACCTTGAAACTGCTAGTCCATTACATGGTAATCAAGATGGCCAATTGAAACATTCACACCCACCTCAAGCAGACAAGAGTTCTTTCTCCCACCCTGGACATTATATATCTTCCACAGATTTATATTTTTGTGGAAGGTCGAGGGTGGGAGAAAGAACTCTTGTCTGTTGGAGGTCTGAATGTTGTAATTAATCACCTTGATTAGCATTGCAAAGCCTTGCAGCTTCAAGGCCTGGCTGATTCCACACTTGATTGCAACATTCACACTTGCCTCCAACGAGTGGTTTATATACGTATCTGTGGAATATCTATTTATATGAGGTTTATATGTCTGTGTACTGTTCAGGGTTGAGGAAAGTGTCACCTCCCAACAAAGGATTCCCCCACGCAGGTTCTCATCTGGTTTGTCCTGATTTCTGTCATGGATTTCTGAACAGTGGGTTGTTGTGAGTTTTCCGGGCTGTCTGGCCATGTTCCAGAAGCATTCTCTCCTGACATTTCTCCTGCACTTATGGCAGGCACCCTCAGAGGTTGTGAGGCCTGTTGGAAACTGGGAAAATGGGGTTTATACATTTGTGGAAACACTCTGAAAATGAACAAAACCTAGCTACCAGTATTTTTAAAACTTCAAAATCATAACAATAAATAAAGAGCAACACTCAAAAACAGAGGAAATCCAGACAAGAAACAATCAGGGCCAGCTAATCACCTCCCAACAAAGGATTCCCCCAGGCAGTAAGAAGTCAGACCGTATCTATTTATTTATTATTTGGACTTGTACGCTGCCACTCCTCGAGGGCTCAGAGCAGCTTACAGTCAAGTAAACACACAGAGGTAAAAGCAAACATATTAAACTAGCTTAAAGAAAGATTTCCAGCCTAGCAATCAAATGCTAGCCGGAAAAGGTGAGTCTTGCAGGCCTTGCGGAAGGAGAGT
The DNA here is from genome assembly GCA_030556195.1 of Anolis apletophallus. Classification (NCBI taxonomy): domain Eukaryota; kingdom Metazoa; phylum Chordata; class Lepidosauria; order Squamata; family Anolidae; genus Anolis; species Anolis apletophallus. The sequence continues at coordinate 198,382,744 of JARBWK010000004.1, read as the reverse complement.
AGGTCCTGCATGGCCCGTACGTCGATAGGAAGAGTGTTCCATATTGACGGCGCCACTACAGAAAAGGCTCTGCGCCGGGACGATGTGAGACGGATTGCTTTGAAGGTCGGTACTTCAAGGAGGTTCATTTGTTCGGAACGAAGTGACCTCTGCGGTTGGTAGGGGAAAAGACGGTCCCTCAGATACAGCGGCCCCAGACCATGCAAGGCCTTGAAAGTTAACACCATCACCTTGAAGGTGATCCGGTGCTCGACCAGAAGCCAATGAAGATGATGGAGGATAGGTGTTATGTGACATCTCACTGGAGCCCCAGTGAGAAGTCATGCAGCGGCATTCTGGACGAGCTTAAGTTTCCGGACCACTGACAAGGGCAGGCCAATGTAAAGGGCAGGCCAATGTAAAGTAGCCCAGTGTCGAGATGACCGTGGCTTGGAGCACCGTGGTCAGGTCATCTCTGGATAGGTAGGGGGCCAGATGCCTACCTTGCCGCAGATGGAAAAAGGCGATTTTGCTGATGCTGGAGACCTGGGCCTCCATCGACAGCAACGGGTCAAAAACAACCCCAAGGCTCTTATCTGAGGATGTCGGACATAATGCCTCGCCATCCAAGCTAGGCAGTCGGGCCTCCCCACCAACCGGGTGGCCCAGCCACAGTATCTCCGTCTTTGCTGGATTCACCCTCAATCTACTGGCACGCAGCCAACCATTAACGGCTTCAAGGCACTGTTGGAAACAAGAAGGTACGGAGTCCGGCCGGCCTTCTATTTTCAGAACGAGCTGGGTGTCGTCAGCGTACCGATAACATTCCAGCCCAAAGCTTCGAACCAGACCAGCAAGTGGTCGCATATAGATGTTAAATAATAAAGGGGAAAGAATGGCACCTTGAGGGAGCCCACAAGTAAGTGGAGCCCTCTCGGAAACTAAACCGCCCCTTTCCACTCGCTGTCCCCGGTTGTGGAGAATGGACAACAGCCATTTCAGGGCTGTTCCCCTAACTCCAGCAACGGCAAGGCGGTGGGCCAAAAGATTGTAATCGACCATATCAAAAGCTGCCGTGAGGTCCAATAACCTTGAAACTGCTAGGCTATTAAATGCTAATCAAGCTGGCCAATTGCAAATTCACACTTGCCTCCAAAAGACAAGAGTTATTTCTCCCAGCCTGGACATCATTCCACAGGAATATAAATCCCACTTGCCTAGTTTCCAACAGACCTCACAACCTTTGGGGATGCCTGCCGTAGATGTAAGAGAAACATCAGGAGAGAATGCTTCTGGAACATGGCCATACCGTCCGGGAAACTCACTGCAACCCAGTTATTTCTATGCTCTTGTCTCTTCTGCTGTTTTTTTCCTTTCATTTTTCCAGAGTTGTTCAGGATTTGGGATTCTTTGCTAACTAACTACATGAATCAGGACAAACGCCTCATTATATGTTTGGTCAGGTCTTGAGTTTCTTCTAATGTTTTCCCTGCACTCTCCCTAGAGTGGAAAGAATAGATCCGTCATAGAAATCTGCATTTTCTCCCTTTGCCTAGCTTAACTCTGTCTTGATCAAGAGCGTGTACTATTTCTCAACGAAACCCTGATTCATTGGCTTGCCACCGTGCAAATACCGCTAATATTTGCTTTGGGGAGTTACAGCACGCAAGAGACTCCTCTTTGATATCGCTCACAAGCGAGAAGGATCTCTGGAAGGCATGCGCCGGGACTGCAGGAGGAAATTTGTCTCTTTCCTTATCCACAAACTGTGAGCAGTGAGGTTGCCTTGAGCCGAGAGACAGGCCTGTCTTGCCTGGCAATGGCTCTCCAAAATCACAGGCAAAGGCTTTTTCCTTTCTTCCTGGCTTGCTTTTGTTTGCAACAGCCCTATCTATCTATGTATCTATCTATGTATCTATCTATGTATCTATCTATGTATCTATCTATGTATCTATCTATCTATCTATCTATGTATCTATCTATCTATCTATTGTGTCAGGAGCGAACCAAACAGCTGTATTGTATTTAAACACACACACAGACACACAAGTTTGCAAACTTGGCATGATACAATGAGGGTTGAATGAAAAGTAATGCCTCCACCTTCGTATCTCCTCAACGGATGGCAGTCCTGGTATGCGGCAGGCGCTGGCTTGTTCAGTAGACTCTCCTCTACAGTTCCATTTTTGCGGGAAGCCTTAGCGTTGAACGGTTGTGTTGTTAACGTGCGAAGTATGGAGCCCTGCGCAGACGGTCAGTCAATGCGACTCAAGCAACGTGCAATCATTGAATTCTTGACAGCAGAAGGTGTCACCCCAAAGGAGGTTCATCAGAGAAGCTGTTTATAGGGATTGTGTTGATGTGAGTGCTGTGTGTCGCTGGGCAAGTAAGTTTAAAGATGTTGAGGTGGGAACACCTGACTTGCGTGACAAAGAGTTGGACGTCCTGTGACAGCAACCACCGAGTTTCACAAGAAAAAGGTTGACAGATTGATTCAGGTCGATCGTCGTATCACTCAGAGAGAAATTTCAAGCATAATCGGCATTTCACAAGAACGTGTGGGTCACATTATTGCTTTGCTTGGCTATCGGAAGATCTGTGCACGACGGGTACACAGCAGAACTTCAGAGACTGGATCTCACCACCGTACAGCATCCTCCATACAGTCCAGATTTAGCATCGTCTGACTTCTATCTGTTCCCGATAATGAAAGAAGATCTGTGGGGACATCATTATGCTTCTGATGAAGACGTTGAGAGAACTGTGAGACGCTGGTTGCGGAAACAGAGTGTCGACTTCTTCCATGACGGCTTCAGAAAACTTGTTCATTGTTGGTAGAAAGATATCCAATTGTCTGGTGATTATGTGGAAATGTGAATAGTGGTAGTTAAAGAGCACATTCTAAGGATTATTTCTTCGTTAAATTCATTAAAATAGTCCCATCCAAACCCAAGTAACAAAGGTGGAGGCATTACTTTTCATTCAACCCTCGTAAATGTCCTTTGACCAGAAGCTGGCCACTTGGAGTGCCTCTGGTGTAGCTATAAGAAGGTCCTCCATTGTGCATTTGGCAGGACTCAGGCTACATTTTTAATAGGTAGTCTGTAGTTTGCTCTTCTCTGTACTCACATTTCGTGGACTACACTTTGTGGTCCCATTTCTTAAGGTTGACTCTGCATCTCGTGGTGCCAGAGCACAGTCTATTCAGTGCCTTCCAAGTCACCCAGTCTTCTGACCTACTTGGATCTATCTAAAGTAGAAATAGGCAAGCGTTGGCCCTCCAGTTGTTTTGGACTTCAACTCCCACAATTCCGAACAGCCAATAGGCTGTTAGGAATTGTGGGAGTTGAAGTCCTAAACACCTGGAGGGCCAACGTTTGCCTATTTCTACTTTAGATAGATCCAAGTAGGTCAGATATTTCTGTAATTCCAAGGAAAAGGCATGGCTCTGCGCTTTTGGACTGTGCCCTTTGCAAATGCCCCTCTGCAACTCCCCAGAGGAGACCGAAAAGAGGCTGCTCGTCAGGGGAAAATGCAAACAAGCGAAAACAGCAAAACCTCCAGCCCCAATTTGGCTAAACTTAGGTTGCGGTGGGAGAGCTGTGTCAGCAGAAGATGCCAGCAGCTGTGCAGAGATCTAAAAAGGAACCCGTGCCGTCGCGTTTCCTTCTGCTCCAGCCTCCCCAGGAAGGCAGCCCTGCTTTAAAGCCAATGAGGCCAACAAGCTTAGGAAAGAATGATGTCTTTTGCAGAAAAGTTGCCCAAAATCTTGCCTTGGTTGCTGACAGTTGAGATTTTGAAAAACCCACAAACTATTTGTACATATGTTTGTATCCAGGAATGCATCCTCGGAACTGCAAAACAAGACAGTGTATGAGGGGCATTCATGAAAGATTTCCCCGACCCACTTCTATTGATTGATAAGAACTGATTGATTATATTGATGGATAACAATATTCTAATGTAATATAATAGTAATAATAATACAATATAAGAATTGCATATTTTATATTACACATAATTTATATAAATAAAAATGTAATGTTCCTTTGTGGGATTAACATAACTCAAAAACCACTGGACGAATTGACACCAAATTTGGATACAATACACCGATCAGGCCAACAAATGACCATGAAGCCTGGTTGATCCACACACAAAAACGGCTTCAGAACTTGTTTCGGATTTAGGGGGCGCTGGCACTTCAAATCTGAATGAATTCCAAATTTTTCAGGGGAAAAATCGAAATGGAATTAATTTGAATTAATTCCAAAATTTCGGAATGGCTTTGTCAATGGCGGACCGCCTCCAAACTGTGTTAAACACCCAGCTAGATGTCTTCTCTCTGCCAGAACCGCGGCTAGCCCAGTTCTGACACAGAGGGAAGACATCCGCCTGCAAACTGGGTGTTTAAAAACCGAGTTTAGAGGCAGATGCCTTCCCTCCGCATCAGAAGCGGTTCTGACACAGGGAGAAGGCGTCCGCCTCTAAACTGCGTGTTTAAAAACCCAGTTTAGAGGCAGATGCCTTCCTTCCGCATCAGAAGCGGTTCTGACACAGGGAGAAGGCGTCCGCCTCTAAACTGCATGTTTAAAAACCCAGTTTAGAGGCAGATGCCTTCCCTCCACATCACACATATTGGACGCGGGATAACATCCCTCCGTATGAGATCTGGGGGAAACCCGCGTTTCCTCCAGACCTCATGTGGAGGAATATTATGCTGTGTCCAATCTTCAGCCAATGAGGGGAAATCAACTTTAGAAGGGCGGAAATCTGATACAAGCCCTTTTTGAAAATGGCGGCCGCGACTTAGAATTTGCAAAAATACTTCCAGGTTGCTTAAATCGCTTCAAAAATGCTTAAAAAGTAAATTAGATCAAAATTTATAACAACTTTCATAGCGATCCAAAAAACATAACCAGGCCTAGTGACCATCACTCATAAAAACACTGTAAAACCTGTCAGAAGAGACTTAAAAAGCCATTTTTTAATTAAAAAATACACTAAAACATGAGCAAAAACACACAAACACATATGCAAACACACATATATACACATATACACAAATATATACACACACATATACACACACACAAAACACATGTACACAGTACTGGGCCACAGTAACACATGGCAGGGGATGGCTAGTATTACTAATAATATTACGGTATTGTAGTATAGTACGGTATAGTAATATATAATATTAATATTGCGCTGTGCTAATAATATAATACAGTTTATTGTATACACATATAATATTGACAATAATGTTATAATGTAATACAATATACTACTACTAATAATAATACAATATAATTATATATTTTATATTATGTGTAATATTACTAATAATATTACAGTATAGTAGTATAGTACAATATGGAAATTATGGTACTAATATTGTGCTATGCTAATAATATAATATATTGTATTTACATATAACTTGTAAGCTGCTCTGAGTCTCCCTCAGGGTCAGAAGGGTGGCATATAAATGTAGCAAATAAATACCGTATTTTCTGGCATATAAGACTACTTTTTAACCCAAGAAAATCTTCTCAACAGTTAGGGGTTGCCTTATATGAAAGAGTCGACTTATACACTAGGAATCAACTTATACGCCGGGAGACATAGAGTGGGTGCTTGTAGGGTTGTTGTAGGTTTTTCAGGCTATATGGCCATGTTCTAGAGAGGTCAGCTATAGCTGAGCACTTGATGAACCAACCTGGACACAGCATCTTATTGGAGAACACAGAAATGCTAGACCACTCTCACAACCACCATGTCAGGCTACACAGAGAAGCCACTGAAATCCCCAAGAAGCAGGTGGACAATCTCAACAGAAAGGAAGAAACCATGAACATGAACACAATCTGATTTCCAGTATTAAAACAACTCTAAAATCATAACAGTAAATAAAGACGGGGGAACTCCAGAGAAGAAACAATCAGGAGCAGCTAATCATATCTCAAGAAATAATTCCCCCAGTCAGTAAGAAGCCACACCTAAAAACTGTCAGGCCATCAAATCCTAATCAAGCTAGCCAATGGAAACATTCACACCTACTTCCAACAGGCGCGAGTTCTTTCTCCGACCCTGGACTTTCCACAGATATATAAACCCAATTTTCCTAGTATCTCTCAACCTCTGAGGATGCTTGCCACAGATGCAGGCAAAACGTCAGGAGAGAATGCTGCTAGAACATGGCCAGGCAGCCCCCTCCAAAAAAAGAACCCTACAATAACCCAGGCCTTGATGTGAAAGGTGCTGAAGTGGTGTGAAGTTTGAGAATGGACCCATTCAATGAAATGAAAGAGGTTTATGGGGATGATTCCCCATCCTATGATGGAGTCAAGAACTGGCATCATCTATTCCAATGTGGTCGGACTTTGGTGCAAACAGCTCCAATCCCAGGGCGACCCATACTGCTATTGATAAACACACCATCCAGCAAGTGGAGGTCACCATTTTGGAAATCGCTGCATAACCATTTGCCACCTAGCCCAAAATGTCAAGATGAGTGTGGGGTCCATGGGAAAAAAATCACCCAAGACCATCTTCACATGCATAAGGTATCTGCGCGCTGGGTCCCCCGGCTGCTCACACCTTTCCAGAAGCAGGAACGAGTCCAATGCTCTCAGGCTCTCTTGACAATGATGCACCATGGAAACCAGGAGGACTTTTCCACAGACTGATCGCACAGGAGGAAAGCTGGGTCCAGCCCTCTGATCCTGAGACTCAAGTCCAGTCGATGCCATGGAAGCAGGGGCGGTCCTACCTATCCCAGGGGGGTAAGCGAATATTATTTTGGTGCCCCCCCATGGTTCCCAAGCGTGAGTCACGCTCTAGAGCCAGTGCGCATGCGCGAATCTCCGCACATGCGCACTGGCTCCTGAGCGCGCCCCCAGCTTTGGAGCCAGTGCACATGCGCGAATCTCTGCTACAGGCACTGTAGCGCCTGGAGCTTCTGGGCATGCGCGAAAATCTCCGCGCATGCAGAGGTGCGGCCAGCGCGGCCAGTGCGGGCGGCGTGGCGGCGCGCCTCCCAGGTGGCGCCCTACGCAGCCGCTTACCCCACATATAGGTGGGACCGCCCCTGCATGGAAGTATCCTGACTCACCGCCTCCAAAAAAGACACATGCCCAACTCTCAGCAGGCAAGGTCATGTTCACAGTATTTTGGGACCAGCACCGAGTAGTATTAATGGATTTCCTAGCAAAGGGGACCATGCTCACTGGGGCAGACTAGGCTTCACTGCTGCGGACATTGAGGAAGGTGGAATCTCCTTCCAATATCACTTCCATTCCTGTAGTTTGAAGCCATTGTTCCATTGAGTCCTCGTCTCCAGGGCAGCGGAAAGGAACCCCGCCCCTCTTCCCTATGACAGATTCCCCTCACCTCTTGATTCCTGGCCCTCATCCTCTCAGCCTTCTCTTCTGCAGGCTAAACATGACCAGCTCTTTAAGCCGCTCCTCATAGTGCTTGTTCTCCAGACCCTGGATCATTTGAGTAGCCCTCCTCTGGACACATTTTTGGAATGCTGCTTTTGTTGGAAGTGAAGGAACATCAACACCTATAGATTAGAAAACTATGGAATCTACTGTGCTATAGATAGCAAACATTCCTACACGTTTGATACTTTTCTTAGAAATGTAGAGTTGGAAGAGACTACAAGGGCCATCCAGCCCAATTCCCATCTGCCATGCAAGCCCCCATGACCCACTGTACATGCTAGTTCTGTTTGGAGGAGAATGGACCATGGACGATGGGACTTGCAATACCTTCACTCACTTTTTGAGAACACTGTGACCCTAATCAATGACAGATTAGGACCAAACTTGGCATACATAGCCTCCATGACCCACTTTACGTCCTGGTGTGGTTTAGGGGACAATGGACCATGGATGACGGGATATACAGTCATGCCACGACACCCAATAATTAGTGATCAAGACCATACTTGGCACACAGAGCCCCCATTGCCCACTCTATGTCCTGGTGTGATTTGGAGGAGCATGGGCCATGGATAATGGGGCTTGCAGTACCATCACTCACTTCCTGACCCCACTGCAACCCTCACCGATGACTGACAGTGCCGGGTCCCCATGCAAGCACACACAAGCCAATCCCTCCCAACAGATGGCCATCCAACCTCTGCTTTAATGCCTCCAAAGAAGGAGCCTCCACCACACTCCGGAGCAGAGAGTTCCACTGCTGAACAGCTCTCTCACACAGTCAGGAAGTTCTTCCTCATGTTCAGTTGGAATCTCCTTTCATGTAGTTTGAAGCCATTGCTCCATTGCGTCCTAGTCTCCAGGGCAGCGGAAAGGAAGCCAGCTCCCTCCTCCTTAGGGCTTCACCTCATCTCTTGATCCCTGGCCTTCATCATGTCTCCTCTCAGCCATCTCTTCTGAAGGCTAAACATGCTCAACTCTTTCAGCCGCTCCTCATAGAGCTTGTTCTCCAGACCCTTTGATCCTTTGAGTCACTCTTCTCTCACCAAACTACAATTCCCAGGACTCCACAGCACCGAGCCATGACAATTAAAGTGGTGTCAAACTCCACTAACTCTGCAGTGTAGATGCGCCCGAACCTAGCCCCTTCCCCGATCTCTTAGTTTTCGCTGAGACGATAGTTCCTCTGTGTTTAGGACTTGGCAAGAAAAGCTGAAGCGCACGTGCCTGTGCATGGGTGCGTGTTAACCGAATCTATACATAATACAAGAGCATTTTATGCATGCTATTAATATTATATCACGGTAGGAGGACACCTACTTGGGGCATGAATTAATGATGCTCCCTCCCAGCGGACAAACAAATTATTTTGCAGACGCGGCACAATATTTCTATCGCAAGCCGCGGAATGCTTTTCCCCTATCATTCATCCAGATGTCCCCGAGATCAAACAAGAAGAGCAAACATTTTCGAGTAAACTGTCAGCTTCAGAAAATTTTTCAGGTTTATAACTTTTGCCGGACAGTAGAGGGATCGGCCTGGTGAAGAAAGAAGCCTCTTCTAGAACATAAGCTTGTTGGCCAAGATTTGTTTTGGGACTCATTAGGGAAGAACACATACCCTGCAACAGTCCCCATTGGCCCAAGACAAGGACATAGAGTCATAAAAATGGTTAAGGAAGTGGTCTGCAAACCCTTACAAACAAATTTATTTAATTTACTTTATTTATATTCCGCTCTTCTCACCCCGAAGGGGACTCAGACCGGATTACAGTACACATACTTGCAGACAATCCCTGCAGTTCAACATATGTAAACAACAACATATTTAGACGTATTTAGACGAACATAGATGAACAGAGGCAAACTTCTGGCCACCAGGTGGAACTGACACACTCCTCATCGCTCTCAGCATTTTCCAGCTTCCCTTGTTGTTCTTCCGCATTCCTCAGTGATTCCTGGAGTTCTTTATGGCCTCATAAATCAGTCAAAATTCACCTCCCCACTTAATGTGGTACCTTTATCTCCTACTTGACAAATGAACTGTTTTTCAGGCTGCAAAGGTCGACAGCAGGCTACACTTAAGGTCGAGCACCCACCTCGACCCGGGCAGGCCTCGAACTCATGACCTAGCGGTCAGAGAGATCTTATGCAGCTGACTCTTAGCCAGCTGCGCCAGGCCCGGATTAGGCTCTTCGGCCACCCGAGGCCAAGACGCCCTGCGCCGCCCCCCCCCAGGGCGCGGAAAGCCATGCCCCCAGGGCGCTGCTGCGCATGTGCGGCAGCAGCCCCGGCCGTGCGGCTTCCGTCGCTGCCTCCTCCCGTAACTGGAAGAAGGGCCCGAGGAGGTGGATGGAGGCCCCACGGCTTACGTCCACCTCGCGCCTTCCTTTCGGTCGCGGGACGAGGAGGAGGTGGACGGAAGCCGCACGGCACTGCTCGTGGGGCTTCCGTCCGCCGCCTCCTCCACCTCCCGTGACCAAAAGGAGGGCGTGAAGAGGAGGGCGGGACTTCCCTTCCTCCTCCTCGCACCTTCCTTTCGGTCGCAGGAGGAGGAGGCGGACGGAAGCCCCACGAGCAGTGCCCGCGGCTTCCGTCCACCTCCTCCTCCCGCGACCGAAAGGAAGGTGCGAGGAGGAGGAAGGGAAGTCCCGCCCTCCTCGCGCTGCCTGGCCGCCCCTTGCAAAGAAAGGAGGCGGCCAGGAGGAGGAAGGGAAGCCCGCTGGCGGGCATGCGTGCGCATGCATGCATGCCCACAGGTGGGGTGGAGCTTCCCTTCCTCCTCACCACCTCCTTCCTTTGCAAGGGGGCGGCCCAGGCGAGGGGAGGGCACCATTCCCTCCTCCCCGCCCCCTCGCGCGCTCCCCACCCTCTCCCGAGGTATGATGACTCTCTCGGGAGAGGGCGGGGGGAAAGCGCTGCAAGGGGGCATTTTTTTTAAAAAAATTATGTTTTGGGGGGGCCGAATCCGCTGCCCCCCAAAACCTGCCGCCCGAGGCCATGGCCTAGTCTGGCCTTATGGGTAATCCGGGCCTGAGCTGCGCCACTTCCCGGTGCTAATAGTCATTGCTAATAGTCAACACGGATTTATCAAAAACAAGTCATGCCAGACTAACCGGATCTCTTTTTCGATAAGAGTTACAAGCTGGGTGGATAAGGGGTATGCCATGGATGGGGCGTATGTGGATTTCAGGAAGGCCTTTGACAAGGTCTCCCATGACCTTCTGGCAAGGAAACTAGTCCAATGTGGGCTAGGCAAAACCATGGTGAGGTGGATCTGTAAGCGAATGAACCCAGAGGGTGATTCTCCCCAAGGCTTCCTCTTCATCCAGGAAAGAAGTGAGGAGCGGAGTGCTAGAAGCAGGGTCCCATCCTGGTCCTGGTCCTGCTCAGGATCTTCATTCATGACTTAGATGAAGGGTTGGAAGACACGATCATAAAGTTTGCAGACGGGAAGAGCCAAGACTCCAGAGGACAGGAGCAGAATTCAAAACGATCTTCACAGATTAGAGAAACGATTGCCCAAAGCTTTTATGGAACTTTTGCCTACTTTTGACGGACTTTCAGAAAGTTTTTTTAGGAACTTTTTCTTTTCAAAACCCATGGACTCTCCTCATGATTTATGGACTCTAATGGACTCTGGTAGGTGGGATGGGCTGATATGAGATGATATGGTTTCTATTTTCCCTCCTATATGAATGTATTTCTTATATGCTTTCCCCTTCCATGTGTTCCTATATGAAAATATGAAATGCTACCTTTTCGTGACCCCAGCATACCAAGGCTCAGGAATTTCCTGGGTTAGTAAATCCCTAAACAAAGAAAGGACTTAACAAAGAACACTTGCATGGACAATAACAATGGACGTTCCTTCAAACCTCGGAGTTGGCCCATTTGAAGGATATGTCCCTTGAGCACGCACTTTCAGACATCGTAGCATGCCCATCTGAAGGACATGTCCCATGGTGATTTTGTCATTTCTCACAAAGGGGAACCTCCTGCCTTCAGGAGGTTTAGATTTCCTATCTGACTCACTCATTGTTTTCATTCCCATCAAAATACCATCAATGGATCCATATCCAGGACCAAAATGTTTATTACCTCCACAATACAAAAGTTAGCTTGAGGACTCTTGGAGTAATCGCTGGCACTTGGACAAACATTTAATATAATCACTTAACCCACTCATCATTTCCTCCTGGTTCATTGTTTCCCGCTTGGACCGCCTCCTTTGTTCTCATTGAACAAGAGCCCGAAGCAGCGCTGGCTTCCTGATTGGCTAAGGTGCAGCAAAGCTGGCCGCGCCTCCCAGCCAGCTGATGACTCCAACCAATCAGCGTGAAGCCGGCAAAGGGGCAGGGGGCGGGAATATTGGACTTTGACAGCTCTGTTTCTCTATGAGAGTGTAATGTTTTGCCTTGTGCTTCATGTCAGCTTTGGGCAAATGATTGCAGCTTGACATCCGCTTCAGCTGGAACGGAATAAATAACTCAGTGGTGTTTTTTCAACTTGGTGAGACTTTATTTGGGAAATTCAGGGAAAAGTGGATTGGCTACTTCCTATCTCGCCAGAGCTATATTGGATCCTCTGTGGTGGGTCTGACTGGTCTCTGCCTTCATGGCAAGACTCCCAAATTCTTGCACGATATCATTGGGACCTCCAGGTGTTTTGGACAGAATGGGGTAGGACTGGATGGCCCACCAAGTCTCTTCCTACTCTAGGGTTTTAGGATTTCATGATTCTAAGAAGTGTGCTACCAAGAATAGGGAAAAACTGAAGACACGATCGAGGGTAGAGGCTCCAGACTGGGAAGATACATGGCCGGAAGTTGACCATGCAGGAAAGGAGATTCCACCTGAACATTAGGAAGAACTTCCTGGCTCTTAGAATCATAGAATCCTAGAGTTAGAAGAGACCTACCGGCTGTTAGGAATCGTGGGAATTGAAGTCCAAAACACCTGGAGGGAGGACCGAAGTTTGCCCATGCCTGGTCTAGATTGTGGAATGAATGCAGTCCAACCTCACTTTAAATAGCACAGCTCATTTCTGTAGGATCACGGGAGCTGTAGTTTTACATGGTATTGGACTTTCCCTGCTAAAGAGTGCCAAAGAGTGCTGGTGCCTCAGCAAACTACAAGTCCCAGGATTGCTTTGCATTGAGTCAAGTTAATTAAAGTGGGGTCAATCGGCATTCAACCAACAGTGGAGATGCAACCCAAGATGTAAGATATCGATGCCGCACTTACTATTCAACACAACAATACGGACAGAGAGGGAGCCCTTGAAGGTTCCTCACACTATTTGTCTCATTCTTCCATTCTTGACAGCACAAATGAAAAATCTCTCTTGTCTTTCGGATGGCTTGAAAATTGATCTAATTTCCAAAAGAATAAATGAATCCCTTGTTTGCGAGGAATGGAACAAGTGGCCACAGCAAATTGCTGGAAGCAACGTAGTGTCAGTTTTCGTTTAATACCTGAATAGCTGTCATCTCAATAAATGAGTTTACAGGAGTTCTTTAAAGGATGTTTGGAGAGTGGGGATTTTTTTTATTATCTAGGTAAATTAATTTGCTTTAGAAGGATGCACAAAACATCGTGAGGCATTGAGATTTGAAACGCTTGGAAGTTTGCCTTCTCGACTTCGATTTAATTGCCGTTACAATCTGTGCCCAAAGTAATGCTCGCATCTCTGTAGATTAGCTAATGAGGGATTGGGGTGATTTGGCACAACTAGGGTGGAGGGTTCTTGTGCTTTGCATTTCTCATTTTACATGTTTGCAAACTAGAAATCCCTTGTTTGGGACCTTGACCAGGAAAATGCTGCTCTGTTACTCAATGCCCACAGTCCAAATCCAACCTGCCGTATTATTTTATATGGCCCTTCTCCTAATGCGGGACTCAACTCCATTTTATTTGTGATTTTACATATTTAATACTGCTTTAATAGTCGTATATTTGTATATTTGATGTTCTATTGCAGGGCTGTCCAACTTCTACCGGCCCAGGGGCCTGAATTCCGGTCACTGATGACCTGGGGGGCCGTAGGGTCTGCCCCCGCCCCCAGCTCCGCCCCCGGCTTACTACTCAGCATGCATACAGTCAAATATAACTTTTACTGAGATAAAAAGGGTGGGAGGGGCATCCATACAGTCAAATATAATATTTTACTAACATTAAATGCAGGGTGGGCATTGGGCATCCATACAGTCAAATATAATATTTTACAAAAGGGGCATCCATACAGTCAAATATAAAATTTTACTAACATTAAATGCAGGGTGGGCATTCAAATACACAATTACATAATAATAACATAAAGGTTAGCCTACCTTCCCACACGCGTGGGATCCAGGAGCAGCCGGACCACGAGCAGAGGCGACGACCGACCGAGGCAGCAGCCGGGAAGGTACAAATCACGTCTGCGTGGGCCACAGGGATTAAGTAGCCGAGATTTCGGCAACAGGAGTATCGCGAGACTACGGAAGCCACGCGGGATTTCGCTCTCAACGCAGGTGTGATTTCGCGGTGAGAGTGAAAACCCGTGTGGCTTCCTTAGTCTCGCGATACTTGCTCCGAAACCCGGAAGTGGGTAATTTTAAAAAATATTTTAATTTATTTTATTTTTTTTATTTATTTTTTATTAAAAAGCTTAAGGGGCCATAGGGAAGGGGCTGGGGGCCATATACGGCCCCCGGGCTGGCAGTTGGACAGCCCTGTTCTATTGCAATGCTTTTCGTTGTGAGCTGCTTCGAGTCCCGGTATGGAGCCTCCGGTGGCGCAGTGGGTTAAAGCACCGAGCTGCTGAACTTGCTGACCAAAAGGTCACAGATTCGAATCCGGAGACTGGAGTGAGCTCCCACTGTTAGCCCCAGCTTCTGCAAACCTAGCATTTCCAAAATATGCAAATGTGAATAGATCGATAGGTACCACTCTGGCGGGAAGTTAACAGCGCTTCATGCAGGCATGCCAGTGGCCACATGACCTTGGAGGTGTCTACGGACAACGCTGGCTCTTCGGCTTAGAAATGGAGATGAGCACCACCCCCAGAGTCGGACTTAATATTAGGGGGAAACCTTTACCTTTACCTATTTAGAGAAAAATTGGGATACAAAGAAACATTATTATTATTATTATAACTCATGTTTTCCTCCTCATTTGACTTTGTAACAGCATGTAGGCAAAGGTAAAGGTTTTCCCCTGACATTAAGTCCACTCGTGTCTGACTCTGGGGTGTGGTGCTCATCTCAATTTCTAGGCTGAAGAGCCGGCGTTGTCCATAGACACCTCCAAGGTCATGTGGCCAGCATGACTGCATGGAGCCCCGTTACCTTCCCACCGGAGCGGTACCTATTGATTGGCTCAAATTTGCATATTTTCAAACTGTTAGGTTGGAAAAAGCTGGGGTTAACCGCGGAAGCTCATGCCGCTCCCCGGATTTGAACTTGCGGCCTTTCGGTCAACAACTTTTGCAACTCAATGGTTTAACCCGCTATGCCACTGGGGTTTGTTCTGTTTAGTCTGTTTAGTCAAAAGAGTGGGATTTTGATTCCGAGACCAGGCTTGTGGATAGGATGCCTAGCTTTAAAATGCCCTTTCATCTTTCCCCAACCTCAGAGCCCCAAGTGCTCTTGGGTTGCAATTCCCATTATCCTTAGTCTGCCTGGCAGATCATCAAAAGTGATGGGATTTGTCATTCAATGACACTTGAGGACCCAAACTGGGTAAAAACGAAAGAGTGCTAAGCAGCTGAAAAATCATAGCTGGACCTCTGTGTCCACGGATTCTCTGTCCATGGATACAGCAACCCATTGAAGGCAACCATAAGGCTGATGTGATCACAATTGGCAGCACTGTTGCACTCTAGTCTTGAGGTCACTCTTCTTCACCTAACATCACCTCAGACTCCAGTAGTATCTAACTACAGCAGTTAATAAGGAAACTGAATAGAGCTGAAATGCAATTTGGATGGCTTTAACACAGGAGTCACCCTCTCTTTGGTATGTATAAAAGGGGGGGGAGGCAATTTCCAAAAAGCCATTGAAAAGGTGCTATGAAATAGCAGTAGTCCATACATACAAAGTTCCATAGTTCATAAAGGCAACGTACATGGAATCCAGCAAATCAAGGTCATGGGTATAAATCCTTAAGCATGAAAACAGTAGTTTTCCAAGGGAAAACTCTTACAGGAACATAGGCAAACACAGGAGACAAGATTCATGAGCATGAAAGTTGAAACAGGAACTTGATTCTATGGCAATGTTGTCTGCTCTGGAGACTCCAAGAAAACATCACTTAATTTAAGCTCAGGCCCTACCAAGCAGCCATGAAGTCATCTCTTTGACGCCTGGGTTTGAAACACTTCTCACATAGTTTCAAGGACTTCTCACTGAGTCTTTCTGACCATCTATTTAATCTATCTTTCACTCCCTCCATGCGGAGGCCTAATCTGATATCACAGGTAAACTCCTCATCTGTTGAAAGCCGATTCCCCAGAGAATCAAAATCCCAAACATCCTCTGTTTCTTCTACAACTGCCTGTTGTGAATCAGCCTGTGATTGTGTTTGTGTTTCAATGGGTTTCAATGATCGTGATGCTTTCTGATGTGGGAAATGATGGTTTGGTTTCAATGATTTTCATGATGCTTCTGATGTGGGAAATGATGGGAATGACGGTTTGGTCAATGATTTTCATGATGCTTCTGATGTGGGAAATGATGGTTTGGTCAATGATTTTCGTGATGCTTCTGATGTGGGAAATGATGGTTTGGTCAATGATTTTCGTGATGCTTCTGATGTGGGAAATGATGGTTTGGTCAATGATTTTCATGATGCTTCTGATGTGGGAAATGATGTTTGGTCAATGATTTTCATGATGCTTCTGATGTGGGAAATGATGGTTTGGTCAATGATTTTTGTGATGCTTCTGATGTGGGAAATGATGGTTTGGTCAATGATTTTCATGATGCTTCTGATGTGGGAAATGATGGTTTGGTCAATGATTTTTGTGATGCTTCTGATGTGGGAAATGATGGTTTGGTCAATGATTTTTGTGATGCTTCTGATGTGGGAAATGATGGTTTGGTCAATGATTTTCGTGATGCTTCTGATGTGGGAAATGATGGTTTGGTCAATGATTTTCATGATGCTTCTGATGTGGGAAATGATGGTTTGGTCAATGATTTTTCATGATGCTTCTGATGTGGGAAATGATGGTTTGGTCAATGATTTTCGTGATGCTTCTGATGTGGGAAATGATGGTTTGGTCAATGATTTTCGTGATGCTTCTGATGTGGAAAATGATGGTTTGGTCAATGATTTTCATCAGGCAGACAATGACAGAGAGGCTTCAGTGCAAAGGGCATTTTCTCAAGGGCATTTTCTCATGAGAATATTGG
Organism: Anolis apletophallus; assembly: GCA_030556195.1. Classification (NCBI taxonomy): domain Eukaryota; kingdom Metazoa; phylum Chordata; class Lepidosauria; order Squamata; family Anolidae; genus Anolis; species Anolis apletophallus. Next base: position 198,365,918 of record JARBWK010000004.1, on the reverse strand, counting down.
CACCCTGCTGAGCAGACTCTGGGTTTGTTTATAGATGATATGGTCATCATTTATTCTCTGCCAACTTTTGAGCTCTCAATATTTGGGTTTGGAAAAGAATCTGGCACCTGGGGATTTTAATGAGCAGCCAGATAACGAGTGGCAAAATAGACACACTAACCTGGTCTGGCCAGGATAGACAGCAAACTCAAAGTTTACGTTGATCTGAAAGACTTCATCAGATAAGAGCCAAGAGTGGGGGGAAATGAAACCAGTTTCTGGGTTTTGGAATATAAGGTTTGCCTCAAAGGAAAAAACCTTTCAGATCAGGCATCGTTTGGAATCAAGTTTCATGTGTCTTGGTAATCTTGCTCAAGGGGTCTTGTTCCTGTGGATTTCTAGCCTTGTGGATATTGACTAACATTGCCTGGATTGTCTTTGCGTCTTGTTGATTCCTGTCTGGATTATTACTGCCTTGGAATGTTTTTGTATTTTTTATGAACACTGCTTTATGTTACCGCATTTTTACTGACTTTCTTACTTTTTACGAGTAATAGCCAGCTGGTAGATCTGTGCCCTATTTCCCCCCTCTTCATTTCAGATGAACAACAATATAAAAAATTAGAAAATAAAATAAGTTATAACTAAATAGTTTTTGCATAGTAGCAGCAGGATTGAACCACTGTAAAGCTACAGTTATTGCTTCTCCAAAGAAGATTTGCAAAAGCTCTTCAGATTTATATCTAGGTCTGAGGAAGAAGCCAAGATAAATGTGCCAGGTTCTTTGGAGAGCATTTGCCATCCGAGTCCTGCAAAGTGATTTGTATACAAACAGAGAGTAATTAAGTCTCCTGTGAAGAAGTATTTTCCCTCCCCCTCCTTTTAATTAGCTTCATGTGAGTAATGTGTTTGCACAGTCTGTTTAATTACATTAATGAGTCAGAAGTTGCCTAGCATTTTGATATGGCCATAAACCCTTGGGAAATCCCATCCCAACGGTGTCTGCATAGAATCATAGCCGCGTTTATCAACCTGGGAATCAGGACCCCTAGGGGGGTCACGAAGGGGTGTCAGAGGGGTCAACAAAAACTTTTGGAAAACACAGTATTTTCTGTTTGTCATTGGGGTTCTGTGTGGTCAGTTTGGCCCAATTCTAACATTGGTGGGGTTCAGAATGTTATTGGATTGTAGGTGAACTATAAATCCCAGCAACTACAACTCCCAAATGTCAGTATCTATTTTCCCCAAAATCTACCAGTGTTCACATCTGAGGATGTTGAGTATTCATGCCAAGTTTGGTCCAGATCCATCATTGTTTGAGTCCACAGTGCTCTCTGGATGTAGGTGAACTACAACTCCAAAACTCAAGGTCAATGCCCATCAAACCCTTCCAGTATTTTATGTTCATCCTGCGAGTTCTGTGTGCCAAGTTTGGTTCAATTCCATCATTGGTGAAGTTCCGAATTGTAGGTGAACTATAAATCTCAGCAACTACAACTCCCAAATAACAAAATCGACCCCCGGCCAACCCCACCAGTATTCAAATTTGGGCATATCAGGTATTTGTGCCGAATTTGGTCCAGTGAATGAAAATACATCCTGCATATCAGATATTTACATTGTGATTCATAACAATAGCAAAATTATAGTTCTGAAGTAGCAACAAATATAACGTTATGGTTGGGGGGTCACCACAACATGAGGAACTGGATTAAGGGGTCGCGACATTAGGAAAGTTGAGAAACACGGCTCTGTTTGATGGTTTTGCATCCCTTGTCAATTTTGGATTTAATATATCCTGGAAGTTTTCCATGTTCCTGTTCATGTACTCCTGTTCAAGTTTTATGGACCTAGGCTGTACCTGTGATTTCTGGCTGTTCCTGATTTCTGGCTGTTCCTTTTGTGGTGTTTGTTCCTGGTCTTTGGCAGCTCTAGAACTTTATGAGACATTTGGATTATTGTTTGGTTATCACCTATTCCTGAACTTTTTTGGATTATATATCTTCCTTTATTATTCCTGTATTTTATATGCTTTTTATATGTTTTTACAATAAACTCTTGTGTGATGTGGTGGTCATAGGTGTTTCCAGGCCTGGAATGCAACGGCATCAAATGTATTAATATTCTAGTGTTTCTGGGTCCTTTTGCAAGACCACCGCATAGGATGAAATGCCCCAACATACCAAGGGTTGGATATTCCGTTTTATTAATTGGCATTCGGTCTGCTGCTAGAGAGTGCATATTAATTAAAACAGTGTAATCCGCAAATATGGAGGGCTGGCTTAGACGAATCCTGTTTGGTTGCCTGATTTATTTATTCATTTTTAATTTACAGCATTTTTACTCCACTCTTCTCACCCCAACAGGGGGACTCAGAGCGGCTGACAATGGCAACGATTCGATGCCGCAATAAATTACAATTATAATAACAAGATAAAAACATACAAATACAATAGATTAAAACCACATGAAACAATAATAAAGCCTGTTCCATTACAACAGTCATATGGTCGGATTCAATGTTCAGTTGCCGTTATACCCATTAGCCAAAAGCCTGGTTCCACAACCACATCTTCAGAGTTCTTCTGAAAGAAAGGAGGGAGGATGCTGATCTGATTTTGCTGGGGAGCAAGTTCCACAGGGGGGGGTCACCACCGAGAAGGCCCTGTCCCTCGTCCCCACCAGCCGTGTTTGCAAAGCTGGTGGGACTGAGAGCAGGGCCTCCCCGGTGGATCTTAAGCTACGAGGTGGAACGTAGAGGGAGATACATTCGGACAAGTAAGCTGGGCCAGAGTCGTATAGGGCCAAGACCAACACTTTGAATTGTGCTCGGAAATGGACCAGCAGCCAGTGAAGTTGACGTAACGGGGGGTGGTATGCTCCCTGTATGATGCTCCAGTGTAGGGTTGCCACTTTTTGATATAAGAAATAAGGGACATTTACCAAAAAATACAGGATTTTTCACAAAAATAAGGGTCACTTCATAAAATCTTGAAAATCAAACATTAGGCAACCCTAACTATACTCCTTTTGATGCAGCCTTGGCTTTTTCAGCTGCGGCATCACACTGTTGAATGATCTTTAGACTCGGGTCTAACAGAAGCCTCCTTTCACATGCATTCAGGACAATATCATCTACTTGGGCCATTCTGTAAGAAGGCACAACCTAAGCCCTCCCGACAGATGCCCGTCCAGCTCAAAAGCCCTCCAGAGACCCCCCACCCGCCCCTCAGCCCCAGTGTGGCTGTGATTTGTGTGCCTGGCAGGAGGTCACTTTCCTTCCTCTCCCAGCAGTCGACAGTGAAGGCAGCCCCGCGGTTGAGGTGGGCGAAGGTGCAGCAGACCTGGCTCTGGGTCTCCATGATCAGCAGCTCCATGCAGGCCCGCATCTCCCCATGCCGCGGCTGCAGCTCCCTCAGACCGCTCACCGGCGGCGCCATGAAGACCGGCAGGCCCCCTTCTCCCTCTTCCTTTTCCTCCTCCTTCTCCTCCCCCCAGAAGCGAGGGCTCTTGGGAAATGGAGTCCCGCCCAAAAGGGCCGTGCGTGCCTCTCAATCAAGAGGAGGCAGCCTTGGACTACAATGCCCGGAGAGGTGAGAGGAAACGGGAGGAGGAGGCGGAAGAAGGAAGTTTGTGAGTGTATGTACTGGGACAGAAGCTGAAAATAAGGGACATGAGCTGAAAATAAGGGACACGAAATTTGGGGCTGGAATAAGGGACGTCCCTTAGAATAAGGGACAGTTGGCAACCCTACTCCAGTGAGCAATCTGGCTGCCACCCGTTGGACTAGTTGAAGTTTCAGAACAGTCTTCAAAGGCAACCCCACATAGAGTGTGTTGCAGTAATCTATTGAGCCGTTATCAAGACCTCAAAATCGAACTGAAAAGGCTCTGGCATAAACCAGTACAGGTGGTCCCTGTGGCTGTTGGCACACTGGGTGCCGTGCCAAAATATCTCAGCCGGCATTTGAAAACAATAAACATTGACAAAGTCACGATCTGTCAACTGCAAAAGGCCACCTTACTTGGATCTGTAACGCATTGTTCGGAAATACATCACACAGTATTTACCGTAGTTGGTGTTGGAGTGGGTGGCTCGCAAACATTTCTTCCCTTTGAGTCCCTTTTGCTGGAATCCTCCCACAAAATTGAAAATATCTGCAGCGCATGCTGCAGCGGCTGATGAAACTGTATCCAAGTTTGGTTCTTGGAATGATGCCTCCTGCTTGCTTATCTTTTTTTCCCTCCTCAAGTGCTACAGAAACATAATGACTTAATCTATTTCTGCTTGTCTTGACAAGATCAAGCTTGACAACAGAAATGTGTCCCAAATTGTACTGGCCTCCCAATTTTGCCAATCTGAAAAGCATGACTGCAAGCGGCAGAAGAGGAAGTAGAATGTGGCACATATATATTCCTCCTCCTCCTTTTGTACATTAATGTTTGCACTTGGAATGATATTGTTCTTAAAGATGTGCATAAGGGGAAAGGGATTTCGGACTTCAGAGTTTGGAAATTGTAACCATTGAAAACCAATATATTTTCCTCCTGTGATTTTTTTTTGATGGCCCATATCTCCAAATGGCACAAAAGTAAAGCAAAAGACAAAAATGCTTACTGCTTTTAGGGAAATTAGTTTTAATAAGTATATATGTGATATAATAATAATAGATTTATTTCATGCCTGCCTCTAGTCATGGCTCGAGGCAGATTTCAGCATTACTAAAACATAAACAACACATAATCATTTTAAAACACTCCGTAAAATACATATATTTTGTTTTTGTCCATTTCTCCAAATGGAGCAAAAGTAAAGAAAAAGCACATATCTAAATAAGCAATGTACTTGAAAATTATGGTATTTACAATTGTGTAACAATACTCATATTGCTGGAAAAACATAATAAATATACATATTATTTTTTAAAAATCAACATAATTTAATACAGAACTATTTATGTCAGTCATGTTTTTCTAAACGTCCAAGGTGTTGTTTCACTGTAGCACCGGGACGTCCTTTCACTAAGCACCACACTAGAGTCCAGTAGTTCTGGTGTAAGATTGTTTATTAAATAAAGTATATACGAGAAAAGTGGTGGGGGGCAAAATTCCAAGAAGGTCAATAGAACAGCAAATACAGAATAGAAGTAATCCAACCCCCCCCCCCCCCCCATAAAGCCAAGGAATTAAAAAAATCACAGACTTAATCCAAAGGTATATCCATAAGCATGAAAAGAAGGGACTTTTCTGAGATTAACTCTCCAAAGAAACACAGGTATATCAGGAACAGGGAACTTGACAATATGTGAACCAGGAACTACACAGGAGACTGATCTCCTTTTGCAACGTTGTCTCCTCTGCAAGGCCTGAAAACAAGCCACTGAATTTAAGCCCTCCAAACCACCCATAACATCGTGTCTCACACACTTGGATTTCTGGGTCTTATCTTGGAGCCTCTGAGAAAATCTAGTTTGCTGATTTTTCACACCCTGTGTTCTCAGGTCTAATATGTGTTCCCTTGAAAACTCCTCGTTTTCCCAAGGTTTCTCAAGGGAACTGGTAGTTTTTGCCTGTTGCCTGGGAACGAGCTGAAGAATCCAAAACATCAGCCTCATCTGCCTCCATTTCCATCCGATCTCTTAGACTCTTCATTTTGAAATTAATCACTCCCCAACTCATGCCCTGAACAGTAAGAAAAATCTTCTAATGCTTGCCAGTACACAGCAGGTGTTTGCATAATACCTGCAAGGAACTATCCTTTGTAGCAAAAACCTCTTGCAACATTAATTAAAAACTCACTTCTTGATAGTTCTATCCCTTTTTGATGTTTTTCTTCAAGGCTGAGAGATTAGTGACCAATTAGCTCCTTTCCCACATCATCTTAACCTGTTTGTTATGTTCTTAGTCTGTTAAAATTATCTTCCAATTTTAATGTTTACATTGTTTGAAACAGTTTAAATTTATTTTACTTGCATGCCTCACCTGAGTTCACATAATGTAATGTGGTATATAAATAAATTAAAAATACAAATAAATTGTGTTCCTTTGCAAAAACAAAGAAAACCAGAAACCAGAAACCAAAAAAATGTCAGAAACTAGAAGTGCTTCTTGTTGGAAATAGCAGCCTGGGCTTGTTCAGGACTCAGACTCCATTTTAGAACAGTGTGATTAAAAATTTCAGCAGGAATTGTATGTTTAGAGACTTCAGTAGAAACAGATGCATGCCTTTAGAAGTTAGTTAAAAACAGACTGTAGAGACACTATTAGACTCTCAGAACAGAGAGATGCTTTAGATCAGGGGTGGAAACCTACGACCCGCAGGCCGGATCCGGCCCGGCTCCCTATTGCCTCGGTGCTCTTTACCTTCTTCTGTTTCCTGTCTTCCTGTTTCCTTCACTCCCTCCCTCTTTCCCCCTTTCATTCCTCCCCCTTCCACCACCTGAACGGAAGAGGGAAGGAGCGGGAGTGCAGCAATGGAGAGGGGGCGGGGCCAGAGCAGGAAAGGGGTGGGGCTGCGGCCAGAGTGCGCGGGGGGGCGCTTCCATTCCTTCCTCATCTTCTTCGTCTTCTCTTCTCTTCTGCCTCTTTGGGCAAATTGAGGATTTGTGCCAAGTTTGGTCCTGATCCATCATTATTTGAGTCCACAGTGCTCTCTGTATGTAGGAGAACTACAACTCCCAAACTCAAGGTAAAGGCCCAGCAAACCCTTTCAGTACTTCCTGTTGGTCTCATGAGAGTTCAGTGTGCCAAGTTTGGTTCAAGATGGCTGAATAGCCATCTGTGAGGAATGCTTTGTGTTTTTCCCTTATGGCAGAGGGAGGTTGGACTGGATGGCCCTTGGAGGTCTCCTCCTACTTTAGGAACCTGTTGTTGTTATTATTATTATTGGCTGAATGGCCATATGTGAGGAGTGCCTTGATTGTGTTTTTCCCTTATGGCAGAAGGAGGTTGGACTGGATGGCCCTTGGAGGTCTCCTCTAGGAACTTGTTGTTGTTGTTGTTGTTAGCAGAGGCTGAATGAATATTATCATCATCATCATCATTATAATGCTCTCACTGAAATAAATTTCCAAATATTTTGCTTTTATGGCTCTCTGAGTCAAAAAGGTTCTTAACCCCTGATATAATGAATCACAAATTATACCAATGTTCACATTTTGTTAACCATTGTTTGGTAAAATGTTAGTGAATAAATGCCATTTTTCCTATGACAACCTCTCTTTTTCATTGCTCATAACATATACTCTTAACAGTCTTATTAATATATCAAAAACACAATTAAGTGTCTTTTTATTATTATTAAAGTAATTCAATTGATATTATGTAGAATGTAGTTCAGCCTTTAGGTGCGGCCCTCCATAATATTTTTTGACTCTCGTGTGGCCCCTTGGGAAAAAATAATTGCCCACCCCTGCTTTAGATTATGGAGTGTTGATTCTAAGAAAGATGACCTATTTCAATTCTATTTATAACTGGATTGATATGCAAAGTATCTATATGATGAGTACATGAAGTTTGTGAGTAAATTATCTATTTTACTTTTAAAGAAGTCTGCTTTTTTGTCTCTTGAGAACATGATTTAAAGGCAAATATGTTTTAAGGGAGAGTAGACGTTTTGGGGCAACTAAAGGAACACTTCTGTATATGAGTATGTGTGTGTTTTGTGCACTGGCATATCTTTGTCCCTAACAGTCCAAAGACATACCTAGGTACATCAGTTTAACAGCTAAGAAACCTAATTGCCTTGCGCAAATTCCATTTCCCCAAAAAGTTATGGCATCATTTTCCAAAATAGTTATGACTTCTAGTGAGGTCATGCCTTTCCAAAGATCATAACACAGTCTTTCTCAACCAGTGTGCCATGGCACACTCGTGTGCCGTGACGGACCTCCTGCTGTGCCGCGAGAAAAGCTCTCTGCCCCCTTCCTCCCCCGCCGAACTCCTGCTGCTGGGGGAGGAGGAAGGGCCGGGCAGTGGCGAAAAAAAGAAGAAGGGACCGGGGCGCTGCCTCCTTCGGTCGTTTCCCCAGCCAGCCAGCCTCCAATCCGCCATGACTCCCACCATGACTCTCGCCCCTCGCTCACTGAAGCCGCGTGGAGGAGGAGCCCCGCCCACTGAAGCCCGTCCACCGCTCATGCTCCTCCTCTGTAGGAGAGCTGAAGCTGGGGGAGGGGGGGCATGGCGCGGCCTGTAGGAGAGCTGAAGCTGGGGAGGGCGGGGCATGGCGCGGCCCGACTCTGCCCCCTCCCCAGCCGGCACTCCCAGCAGCTGCTCTAGCCTTGAGGGGACAGTGCCAAGCCAGCATTGGCCTGGCTCTGGCACGGCTGGCTTGGCACTGCCCCCTCAAGGCTGGAGCAGCTGCTGGGAGAGGTGAAGCCGGGATAGGGGCGGGGCATGGCGCAGCCTGGCCCGCCCCTCCCCAGCTTCGACACTCCCAGCAGCTGCTCCCAGCAGGCCACCAACCCCAGCCGTTCTTTACTGTGTTAGAGTGTCATTTTGTTTCATTTTGGTTGGTGGTGTGCCCCCGGATTTTTTTAATGTTAAAAGTGTGCCGCGGCTCAAAAAAGGTTGGGAAACACTGTCATAACATCTCCAAAAGGTTATGGAGATTTCCTTTTCCCAAAAATTCTTCCATAAACCTTGCTGATGTTTTGCGTTTTCCAGCCGAACAGCATCATATTATACAAAACCAAGTCGAAGCCCTGGGTTGGTTTAATGTCGCTTTTTCTGTTTTGCAGAAACACAAAGGACGCCCAGAAAAAATGCCAGAGAACGAGGACGGTGGCCTGTTCAGTAGACTCTCCTGCGCAAATCCATTCCACACCGTCAAAGTAGGTTCCTTGAAACGTTTCTAAATGAATTTTTCCTGACCTTCCAGGGCGAGAAAGAAAGGAAAGCAATGTTCATTTTGGATGGGCCTCCCCTATTTTCCCCCATGGTGCTCTTTTAAAAGCCGGCTCCTTTTTGGGAGAAGTTCACGGAGGCCAAATACAGGTTTGGAGGCAGAGAAAAAGCTCTGCAAAATGACACAAGGGCTCTGCGGCGGGAAAGGCCACTCCATTTGTGCCTTCTGAAGTTCAGCTTTTCAGGTTCAGAATCTCATTTCGGAGTCAGCGCTAAAAGGCTTCAGGCTGAACAGCTTGCCATTCAGAGAGGGATGGAGTCATATAACACTGAATGATGCCGAGGGCTTAAAGAACAGAAATAAGCCTAGGGTGGATTTAAGTGTTTCGAAAACAATGGTACTGCTACTGAACAGAATTTGGGTTGGCTCTGCCCATAAGAGGCAAGAGCCCTAGTGCCCAAAGAGAGGGATCGATACCCTTGGTGAGCAAAGGCAGGACACATAAAAACCCACCCCAAGATTTCCCAATAAATCTCACCAAGTTGAAGAAAAGCCACCGGGGTCTTTATTTCTCATCAGCTGAGGAGGATGACAACTGCAATATCCTTGTTGCAAAGCAGTCATAAAGTTACATTCAAAATACATGCCACTTTATAAGGTTACAGATTCAAATTTCCCACTTCCCGCCCCCCTGACTAGCTTTGTGTTGATTGGATGGAATCTGGCTGGCTGGCTGGATCTCCTTTCGGTTTCCAGCCAATTAGGGCGAAGAGGTGAGTGATAACAATGAAGGCAGAAAAACATTTTGATGGGATTAACTATGTAGATCAAGTGGCCAAGTGTCCAACAAGAACCCTCTTGTTCTCAGGCTGAGCAATTCTATTGTCTTTTGGTTGATGATCAAATGTCCTCATCTGTGTTTTTCTCTGTTTGATAGACACAGATTAATATATTGCTGCAGGGTCTCAGTTCTTTGGATGGTAAACAAATGAAAAAGCTGTAGCCATGTATCAGTTTCCGAGGCTGATAGAGGTGGCTGTTTATGAAATATAGAAATAGTTTTAATCCATGGCACAAAGGTAGAGGAAAACTCAGAGGCCTTGGTCTATTGATTAGCAGAAACCAGTTTTGGCCCAAGGGGAAAGACCCTTCTTGGAAAGAGCTGGCTCCTGCTATTTTCATGCAAATGAGGCTAGTGGAGAGGTGATTGAATCACAAGCTTGCAGCTGGCAAGCCTCACCCAAGGTAGCTGGCTAAAGGTAAAAAGTGGCACTTCCATATTTTTAAAATTACATACATGGGGAAAACATGAGGGGAGATACATTGGGGTTTATGGGGGAAAATATACCATCCTGATCACCCCTGCCTACCCACCAGAAAGATACACAGTTTATTAGATTCATAAAAGATAGCCCAAGGAGTCCTAGACAGAAAGGAAAAAGTCTTTGGGAATGAGCAAAAGTCCATAAGAGTAATGCAAAAGGAAAATAACTGGGTGTATTCATAAAGTGTGGGTTACAGTGGGACCATGGGGCCATGGGAAGAGCCTTAGGGACAGATAGGGGATTATGGCATCACTTCCAGCCTGGTGTTCTTGGGAAAACTATGAATCCCTTGGTTTTAAACTGCCTTCTACAGAGCTTAAGGAAAAAAGGGAGTCACCTCCGATATCAGTACCTTGGATGTCCGTTGATGTGCATCCACTTATTTCCTTTCCAAATAATGATAGAGTTGCTCCTGAGCATGCACAGAAAGGGGGGATTTGGGCTTGGAGCTACACTGCCATATAATGCAATTTGAATCAGCATGTTATGGTCAATGTAGACGCAGATAATGCAGCTGGAACTGCGTTGAGCTGCATTCTATGGGTCTACAACAGGCATGGGCAAACTTCGGCCCCCTTTCTGGGTGTTTTGGACTTAGAATAATTGAATCATAGAATCCTAGAGTTGGAAGAGACCTAATGGGCCATCCAGTCCAACCGTATTCTCCCAAGAAGCTGGGCAATCACATTCAAAGCACCCCCGACAGATGGCCATCCAGCCTCTGTTTAAAAGCCTCCAAAGAAGGAGCCTCCACCACACTCCAGAGCAGAGAATTCCACTGCTGAACAGCTCTCTCTCACAGTCAGGAAGTTCTTCCTCATGTTCAGATGGAATCTCCTTTCTTGTAGTTTGAAGCCATGGCTCCATTGCATCCTAGCCTCCAGTGCAGCAGAAAACAAGCCTGCTCCCTCCTCCCTAGGACTTCCCCTCACATATTTTATACATGGCTATCATGTCTCCTCTCAGCTTTCTCTTCTTCAGGCTCAACATGCCCAGTTCTTTAAGCCGCTCCTCATAGGGCTTGTCCTCCAGACCCTTGACCATTTTAGTGGCTCTCCGTTGGACGCATTCCAGCTTAGAGTCAAAATCTCCCTTCAATTGCAGTGCCCAGAATTAAACACAGTGAGATTCCAGGTGTTGTCTGCCCAAGGCAGAACAAAGCATGGGTAGCATGATTTCACCCGCATTTGTATGCCGCCCCTTTCAGTCTGAAAGCGACTAGAGTTAATTCGGTTTTTGGTCAGCAGATGTTGACAAATGTAAACAGATGCAAACATTTATCTTATCATTGTCACAGTTCTTAACACAGTTTGCCATTTCAGTTCTCATTAGCAGGTTTTAATTACAGCCCAGCAAGCAGACAGTTAATTATTTAGAATGGTGTCTTCAGCCCAAATTATTAGGTCCCATTCATTCACCTTTCATTCAATTCCATTCATACCCACACATATCAAATCCACATTTATCAAATCTGCGCATCATATTTTGGTGACATAGACTCATATAATGCACAGATCTGCATTATAAGAGTCTGCACCTACCACATAATGCAGGTTTAAAAAGTGTAGGTGGAGTCAGGGTCTTAAGATGCAGCCTTGATTGACCCTCTTGGCAATTGGGAAGCCATTCTGTTTTCTCCGTATGTTGGCCTCCCAGTGGCCCCTTGACCTGAGTATAAGGTGCACATAGGGAACATCAGATGTTGTGGCACGACTATTGAAGGGGATCAGAATTCCTAGTGGGGACAAAACCCCATTTTGCCTCCCTGTAACACACCACTGACAATCGCCCTGTAAAGTAGGTCACAAAGATCCTTATATTGCAAAGACGAGGAGGCAGCCCAGGTGCAGAGAAGGTGGCCTGCGAATTTGTGGCGGAGGAGGATTTTAATTCTGTCCATCCTCAGTGTAGGTGGCAGCGCTGGGTGGAACGGTGTGGCAAGCCGGCCAACAGATTTGCAAGGCAGGTGATGGGCTCCAAGGCAGGAGAACATCACTGGGGGAAACAGGGAGGGCTCCCTTGTTCTCCTAGCCCCGTCTCTGCCCGGAGCCTGGCTGATTGGGGGGGGGGGGGCGAGCTTGATAGGATTCTGATTGGGAATGGCAGTTTGCTCCTTCCTTCCTTCCTTCCTTCCTTCCTTCCTTCCTTCCTTCCTTCCTTCCTTCCTTCCTTCAGTTCCCTCTGTCGCTCAAGTTTTACCTGCAGGGTGTGTTTTCGTTGGCCAGCCTAGAAAGATTGGCCTTTGTATCTTGTCATCTGAATGCTGCCCAAAACAAAAATCAGAAAAAGGGGCGGGGGAGGGGGAGGCTGGATGGCCATCTGTTCGGGGTGGTTTGAATGCGATTTTCCTGCTTCTGAGCAGAATGGGGTTGGACTGGATGGCCCACGGGGTCTCTTCCAACTCTGTGATTCAATGGGCCCTTCCACACAGCCCTCTGTTCCAGAAAATCAAGGCAGAAGATCCCACAATATCTGCTTTGAAATGGCTTATCTGAGTTCACACTGCCAGATAATCCAGTTCAAAATCCCACATTTTCTGCTTTAAATTGGCATATATGGAAGTGTGGACTCGGATAACCCAGTTCAAAGCAAATATTGTGGGATTTTCCACCTTGATGCTCTGGGTTATATAGCTGTGCGGAGGGGCCCAAAGAAGGCCTTTTCACTGTCATGGTTCAGTGATATGACATGACAGGAGTTGTAGTTTTACAAGGTCTTTTGCCTTTTTCTGCCAAAGAGTGCTGGTGCTTACCCAAACTACAAGGGCCATGATTCCAGAGCATTGAGTTGTGGTGGTGTTACCGAACACTTTAGGATAACCTGGCCCGTAGGGGGCAGAGGCCCAGAAGTACCCCTAAAACAAGGATTTCAGCAGAACCTCTGGTGAAGTTTTTAAAAACAAACTAAAAATCCCTTTCCCAAATGATCTCACCAAAGAAGTCCGGAAGAAGATGCCACTGAGGTTTTTATTCTTGTTGTTTGCTGTAAGCCGCTCTGAGTCCCCTTCGGGGTTGAGAATGGCGGCTTATAAAAATAGTAAATAAATAAATAAATAAATAATAATAAATAATAATATTCTTGTCAGCTGAGAAGGATGACCACTGCAGATTCCTTGTTGCAAAGCAGTCATAAAGTTACATTGAAACATTTACCATTTTATACACTTTACAGAACTGTCAAATTCAAACTTTCCCGCCCCTGCATGCTGTAGGCTTCATGATGATTGGTTGGAACCTTGGAAGCCAGCTATAGCGGGGACCAATCGCGAAACAGCACCGCTTTTGCCCTGGCGAATGGGAAGTGAGGGACAGGAATGTGTTCAAAACAAAGAGCAGCTGGAGTTTTCTTGATTAGATCATGTCCATATGTTAATGAAGATCCAAGCCCCTGACCTTTTGAGCCAAAGGAATTCTTTTGTTCTTGGTGAGAAACAGGAATTTGTCCTTAACGACCCTCCTTGTTGACAAAGGGCCACATGCAGATTTCCCATGAGAGTTTTTAGTCTTCTGGATGGTAAATAAATGAAATAACTGTAGCCGTGTGCTGGGTTCCGAAGCCAGTAGTGACAGCCGATTGGGAAATATGAAATATAGTTATGCCAGAGGTTCTATAAACGCGGTACGAGGCTAATCTCAGAGGGTCCAGTGTTTATAAAACGAAAGGTGTCTTTCAAAAATGGGGAGAAGGGAAAGGACTTCTCCAAAACCAGAAAGAGTCCTCTGTCATGCAAATTGGTTCAAATGATGGGATTAAGGGTGCAGCCAGGAATGTGGTCACCCTGATCTTGAAAAAGAACAGCTGAGTCACGTAGCCTTCCTCATATTATTTTACACACGGGGAGGGGAAAAACATGCCGGGAATGGTTTACATGGAAAGGGAGGGTTTCAGGGAAATACCACTACCAATATCTCATAACTATTTCATATGCAAGGGATGGAAAGAAAGTCCATATGATCTTGAAAAGCATCAAATCCATAATGCTTTGGGGAAGGTCCATCTGTGTCCTTGGGAAAACTATAAGAGAAAAGTCCTTTTTGCTAATAACCAGAGGAGAGTCCAAATACACGGAAGTCCTTGGAAAACTATGTCTCCCAAATCACTCAGGGCTTGCCCCTGTTGGCCTGTCTGCATGCAACTCCGTGCACAAAGAGTTCATGGCTTCGGGTTAAGTGAGGCAAGAAAACAGAGAGGTAGAAATGGCTGGAGGTCTTTTGATGCCAAATCCCAGCCTTTTGTGCTAGAGATGCCAGACCACATGTGCAGGAACGTTGGAACTCCCTGCTGCAGGTCAAACCAATCAGGATGCAGATGGGCTCTTTCTGGGGCTCGCCTTCAGTGGTTCAATCCAGCAGTGTCAGGTTGAAGTAGTTTGGTACTTCAACTGCCATGGCTGCATGTTATGGAATCCTGGGATTTGTAAAAAGACTATTCGCTTGATGACATATCATTGAGCCATGGCTGTTCAAGTGGTGCCAAACTTCATTCATTCTACAGCATAGAACCACCCTGAGGCCCCTTTTGCACTGCACTTCTCTGTTATTAGCAAGTCCGAAGTCTGAAAAATCTTCTGAAGAGACAGCATGACCAGGAAACTAGGCATGAGAAAAAAGTAACGGAAATTAAAAGAAGTCGTAAGTGATTCGTATGTAATGGGACTTTTGAGCTTTTACGGATCGCAAGGCCAATCCCAGAAGTGGACTTTCTTTTTTGAACCCCCTAGGCCCAAAATTTCGTTAGAATTCTAAATATTTCGGAAGGCTCCCTATTACCCCCTCCAAAATCCAAAATCCCAGACATTACTCACAGTCAGATGGGGCCTTTCCATGCTCGAGGCCTACTTTAACTGAAAGGCCTTGCCTCCAGGAAGAGAAAAACCAGCCAGAACCATAGAGAGATCGAAACCGGAAGTCCTAGAGCGGCTGGAGGACTCAGGAAAAAGCGCTTTAAACTGCAGGAAAGGAGCCTGGAAAGGGCTGACGAGGGTGGCCCCTTCCCTGCTAAGAAATAACCCGACCCAGGCTTGGGTCGGCTTATATCTTAGTGGGGAAAGGGCTGCCGTGCGGGCGACCCCTTTCCTGCGAAGATATAACCCGACCCAGGCTTGGGTCGGCTTATATCTTAGCGGGAAAGGGCTGCCGTGCGAGCCCCTTTCCTGCTAAGATATAACCCGACCCAGGCTTGGGTCAGCTTATATCTTAGCGGGGGAAAGGGCTGCCGTGCGGGCGGCCCTTTTCCTGCTACCCCGCTAAGAAATAACCCGACCCAGGCCTGGGAAACAGGAGGAAACTCGGCCCCAGGCTGCTTCCAAAGCACGCTTTGGAAGCAGCTCGGGGCCTTGATTCGGAGGAATTTCCTCCTGTTTCCCAGGCTGTCTCTCAGAAGCGGAGGGAGAGCCTGGAGAACAGGAGGAAATTCCTCTGATTGGGAACTCGCAGGGGTTAAGGGAGGCATCGATGTCACCCTTTGCTCCTGCGAGGTCCCAATCCAACCCGTGTTCCCTTAATACGGGTTGGATTCTGACCTGGCAGGGGGAAGGGAGACATCGATGCCACCCTTCCCCTGCCAGGTCAGAATCCAACCCGTATTAAGGGAACACGGGTTGATTGGGCCCTCGCAGGAGCACCGGGTGGCATCGATGCCTCCCTTCACCCGATGCGAGTTCCCAAGTGGAGGAAGTTCCTCCTGTTCTCCAGGCTCTCCCTCCGCTTCTGAGAGACAGCCTGGGAAACGGGAGGAAATTCCTCAAATCAGGTTCGAGCTGCTTCCAAAGCGGCTTTGGAAGCAGCCCGGCCGAGTTTCCTCCTGTTTCCCAGGCCTGGGTCGGGTTATTTAGCGGGAAGGGGCCGCCTGCACGGCAGCCCTTTCCCCGCTAAGATATAAGCTGACCCAAGCCTGGTCGGGTTATATCTTAGCAGGGAAGGGGCCGCCCACACGGCAGCCCTTTCCCCGCTAAGATATAAGCCGACCCAAGCCTGTCGGGTTATATCTTAGCAGGAAAGGGGCCGCCCACACGGCAGCCCTTTCCCCGCTAAGATATAAGCCGGCCAAGCCTGGTCGGGTTATATCTTAGCAGGAAAGGGGCCGCCCACACGGCAGCCCTTTCCGATAAGATATAACCAAGCCTGGGTCGGGTTATATCTTAGCAGGAAAGGGGCCGTGCGGGCGGCCCCTTTCCTGCTAAGATATAAAACGACCCAGGCCAGTTGGACATCCCTGTTCTAGTTTACCAAGAGCACGTTCCTTATACCCTCCAGGTCACTATCACCCTTACTACATTCTTACTATTAGAATTTATTATTTAATTCTAATAAATGCTCTGGAGAAGCAAGCCTTGACTATTTTATTTAATAATAATACTACTACTACTACTAATAATAATAATAATATATTAATGCTTTATATCTCCCTGCAAGGGAAATGTTGCCCCTTGATTTGCCTGTGCTTAAAACAGTGTCAGTCCTGTTTCCCTGCTTTTCAGACTTTAGAACTACTAACGAATTCCGTTAGTAATTACGTTACATTTTAGAACTTTTTGGAAAATTTTTTGTAAGTCTTTCTATTACTAATAACCCCCCCCCCCAATTTGATTTTAGAATCACGATTTTTGGGTTCTAAACCATGCCTATAGGAAACCTTTGTGTAGTACTTGTAGACCAGGGCTGTCCAACTTCTGCCGGCCCAAGGGCCGGAGTTCTGGTGAGTGATCACCAGGGGGCCCGCAGCGGGGGGCGTGGCCTCTCACGGGGCGTGGCCGCTCGCAGGGGGCGTCCTGCCCAGCCTGCCCCTTTTCGGCGGGCCTGGGTGACGTCCCGCGGGCCGCCAGTTGGACAGGCCCGCTGTAGACCAAAGATAACAACAAAAACTTAAAATTGTTGCTAAGTTTAATAAAATATTTGCATCTTTAAAAAGTAAATTTGAGTTAATTCTATGTAATGTAACTATATGAACATAATGTTGCAAGTAAACTTCTTGTTTATAAGGTAACTCTTTTATTTACCTCTACCTTCTACCTTTTATTTTTTCAGTGATTGGTGGCGGGGGGGGGGGGGGGAATACTGTTCGCTTACCATTTAAAATTACCTTTGTCCGGCCCATCTAAGCCACTCAAGCAGTGGCCTTTTCTGCCTGATTTCTCTGAGCACATCTGCTCCTACCTGCTGGCTGCTTTGATCCAAAATGCCCCTTGCGCTCTTGCACCCGTATGCCGCAAACCAGCTGCCAGGCGCTTCAGTGCCATCTGCCCACCTGACGCTTTCCCAGGTCCTAGCAGCAGCCGGCACTTCACTCCCAGCAGTGGAGAGCAGGGCTCCCTGTGGCTTGGATCCTTACTCCTCTGAACACGCAGCTGTCCTAAGCAGGGACTCGGGCTTCTGAAACATAAAATAGTAGAATTGGAAGACAGCACACGGACCATCTAGTCCAACCCTGTGCCATGCAGGAAAAAAAGTACGTTAAAAAAGTAGAATATAAAAATAGTTGTTTGTGCAAGGGTGACACACCTCGCGCCAAGAACAATAACACCGACACAAGTGGTTGGATGAAAATGGCCATAACTCATTTATTGAAAACAGGAACAAAGGGTTGGCGGCCACGCATGGATCCTGGATCAGGGTCGAACAGCCCCCACAATGTCCAAAGGCGTATGCAAGCCTGGGGTACGAGCGGCCCAATGCCTGTCCACGGAAACTCAGCATCCCAGGGGGCCTGGGTGCTATCCCCCTGACGACCAAGGGGCTATAAGCCAGCCCGATCCAGGGGCCATGCCACACGCCAAACATGGAGTTGTGACAAAGGAACAATATAATGCATACCCCGAACAATGCAACAATGACATGAAGAATGAACAAAATGGACACCAACAAGCAATGCAATAAGAAGGGAGGGTGGGAGGGAAAAGCAGAGCTGGCCCCACGTGCATCCTGGGCAGCCCCGGGAGCCTTAAATAAGCTGCCCAGGCGGAAGTGTAGGCCAGCCGGCACAAAAAGGGGGCGGGGCGGGACCAGCCCCATCATTGGCCGGCCAGCATGGTGGTGGAAAACCTCCCGCTACCCCAGGGGCTTCTGGGAAGGAGAAGCCCCTTCATCTCTCCACAAGATGGCGGCGAGGGCAACCCCGCCCCGCAATCCGCATGGCCGGTAAGTCGGCCAAGCCCAATATACAGGGTATGGCTTTGGCTTTCTTCCTCTTCACATGCAAACAAGCAAACAACAAAAGATAAGGAAACCCCGAGGTGCATTTTGAGTACTGCTTGTTACATTATAATACTGATTGTGAGTTTCCAGGAGTGCCTCCATACCTGGCATGGGCAAACTTGGGCCCTCCAGGTGTTTTGGACTTCAATTCCTACAATTCCTTCCTTAGGCGCTCCCTCATAGGCAGAGGATGATGGTCCTCCAAGTGGTGGTGGATATGTAGGCGGCTGTGAAGCCCTATTCTTGATCCGCATGTTCTCCCGCAGTGATGATATCCGTTTCCAGGTAGAAGACGGTCCTGGTCAGGGTTGGTTTGATGATCCTTGGTATGTTTCTCCCTTTTGCTTTCCATTCGTGCCTTTTTGAATTCTGCAGCACTGCTGGTCATAGCTGACCACCAGTTAGAGCATTCAAGGGCCAGGGCTTTCCAATTCTCTCTCAGTGTCTATGCCACAGTTTTTAAGGTTGACCTTAAGCCCATCTTTACAACTGTTATCCTGTCCGCCAACATTCTGTTTTCTGTTTTTGGGTTGGGAGTATAGCAACCGCTTTGGAAGACGGTGATTGTGCATTCGGGCAACGTGGCCAGTCAAGCAGAGTTGATGCTAGGTAGGCGGTTAGGCGGTTAGGAATTGTGGGAGTTGAAATCAAAAACACCCAGAGGGCCCAAGTTTGCCCATGCCTGCAGTACAGTGCAGAATTAATGAAGTTTAACACCACTTGAGCTGCCATGGCTCCATGCTGTGAAGTCATGGGAGTTGTAGTTTGTTGGGGCATCAGCTCTCTTTGGCAGAGAAGGGTAAAGCAAGGAGCCATGGCAGTTCAAGTGGAGTTAAACTGCATTAACTCCGCAGTGTAGAATACCCTAAATCGGTGATTTTCAACCTTTTTTGAGCCGCGGCACATTTTTTACATTTACAAAATCCTGGGGCACACCACCAACCAAAATGACACAAAATGACACTCTAACACAGTAATACATATAGTTAATATGTTTTTTAATGTATTTATACACTCAGTGTGAAACCTGGGCCTGTTTCAATGAACACAACATAGATATGACTTCCTCTCACATACTTATACATGGCTATCATGTCTTCTCTCAGCCTTCTCTTCTTCAGGCAAAACATGCCCAGCTCTTCAAACCACTCCTCATAGGGCTTGTTCCCCAGACCCTTGTGAAATTTCACCCTGAGTGAAACTTGCTTCCAGTTAACTATGGATGTCATGAAGCTGTTATAAACAGTTCCTTGGGGAGGGGGGGCAACTCTCGAAAAATCCAGTAAAATAGTAAAAAAAAAAATCCAAGCGGAGAGGCTCAATTTGTTTCTTGGAAACCTGTGAATGCTTCAGCCTCCCGATGCTCCCAGGTTTGCTTACTGCCCAATTCACTGACGTGGAGCATCCAGTTTTGGCTGTTCTCGGGAGAAATCCAAGCGAATGCGAAAACGCCAACTCAATCACTTCCGCCCAGTGCTCTGCTTTTGTGGAGGGAGGAGGGAGGCAGCGACAGAGGCCACACAGATCTATGAAATGTATAGAGTATGGACCCATGCTGAGTCGAGGCTCCTGAAGGCTTCCTCAAGGTGGGCCTGGGCCTGGCATTCGGCAGAGCCCTTCCTTTGCCTCGGGGAGGATCTTTGGAGAGGGAAAGAGGGAGAAAGAGCTGCTAGGAGGGGGAAGAGTGCCAATTTCCCACGGCACACCTGATGATTGCTCACGGCACACTAGTGTGCCGCGGCACACTGGTTGGGAAACACAGCCCTAAATCACTCTGCTTCAATATCTAAAAGTCTAATCTTATCCCAGTAAGCCCTATGGGCGTGTGTGCATTGCCTTTCCTCAAATGAATTCTCTACCTGCTGTGAAGGTTCCCTTCAGTTTCCAAATTTCTGGGATTTCAGAGAGGGAGGCAATGAAAATCACCCAAACTTTTCTGTTGCATTTCCTTGGTCTCTTTGCTTGTCCCCTTTGTTTGGCTGGCTAAGCTGTATTTCTGAATGCTTGACCGAAATTCTTTTGGTTAATACAAGGCTAGAAATCAGAGGGCTGAAGGAAAATTTCCTTCCTTGTTAGCTGCTTGAAGTCGATTTTGACATATGGCAAACGTATGAATGAGAAACCTTCAAATCCTTCTCTCCTCAACAGCCCTGCAGACTCAGAGCAGAAAGGGCTTCCTTAATGGTGGCTCTCTCCATCCGTAAAGTACTCTTTTTCTCTTCCTTTCCAAACCTTTTCAAATGAGTCATCTCTTCTCAAGCACGACAACCTCAGTTTCAGCATCTTGGCTTCTAGGGAGAGTTCAGGCTCAGTTTGTTCTCGTATCCGGATTTCAGGAAGGCCTTCCTTCAACAAGGTATTCCATGACCTCCTGGCAAGAAAACTAGTCAAATGTGGGCTAGGGAAAACTACGTAGGTCACGAAGATCCTTATATTGCAAAGACGAGGAGGCGGCCCAGGTGCAGAGAAGGTGTCCTGCGAATTTGTGATGGAGGAGGATTTTAACTCTGTCCATCCTCAGTGTAGGTAGCAGCACTGGGTGGAACGGTGTGGCCAGCCGGCTAACAGATTTGCAGGGCAGGTGGTGGGCTCCAAGGCAAGATAACATCACTGGGGGAAACAGGGAGGGCACCCTTGTTCTCATAGCCCCGTCTCTGCCTGGAGGCCTGGATCCTGGCTGAGAGGGATTTGGGGGGAGTTTGATAGGATTCTGATTGAGAATGGCAGGGAAATGATCAATGCAGGTGGAGTTTCTCATATGTAAAAAGTTCAAAACTTTTTGAAACTTCAGAGACTTCCGAATCCTTCCTTGATGGTTTGAAAGTGTTATTTCCTGTTTCATTGGGTGGTCTTTACTTTGAAAATAGTTGTTTTACTCCAAGGGGAGGGGGAAGCAAAGGGAGGACAGTAATCCCTCAGTTTTAAAACGCTTCCCAGGCTCACGCAGAGGAGAGAGGAGGAAAGTCAGCCACTCAGTTTTAAACGCTTCCCAGACTCACAGGGAGAAGAGAGGAGGAAAGTCAGCCACTCAGTTTTAAAACCCCTCCCAGGCTCACGCGGAGAAGAGAGGAAGAAAGTCAGCCACTCAGTTTTAAACGCTTCCCAGGCTCATGGGGAGAAGAGAGGAAGAAAGTCAGCCACTCAGTTTTAAACGATTCCCAGGCACACGCAGAGAAGAGAGGAGGAAAGTCAGCCACTCAGTTTTAAAATGCTTCCCAGGCTCATGCGGAGAAGAGAGGAGGAAAGTCAGCCACTCGGTTTTAAAATGCTTCCCAGGCTCACGCGGAGAAGAGAGGAAGAGAGTCAGCCACTCGGTTTTAAAACGCTTCCCAGGCTCACGCGGAGAAGAGAGGAGGAAAGTCAGCCACTCGGTTTTAAAATGCTTCCCAGGCTCACGCGGAGAAGAGAGGAGGAAAGTCAGCCACTCGGTTTTAAAATGCTTCCCAGGTTTCATAGGGAGAAGAGAGGAGGAAAGTCAGCCACTCTGTTTTAAAACGCTTCCCTGGCTCACACGGAGAAGAGTGGAAGAAAGTCAGCCACTAGGTTTTAAATTGCTTCCCAGGCTCACGGGGAGAAGAGAGGAGGAAAGTCAGCCACTCGGTTTTAAACGCTTCCCAGACTCACAGGGAGAAGAGAGGAGGAAAGTCAGCCACTCGGTTTTAAAATGCTTCCCAGGCTCACGTGGAGAAGAGAGGAGGAAAGTCAGCCACTCGGTTTTAAAACGCTTCCCAGGCTCACGCGGAGAAGAGAGGAGGAAAGTCAGCCACTCGGTTTTAAAACGCTTCCCAGGCTCACGCGGAGAAGAGAGGAGGAAAGTCAGCCACTCGGTTTTAAAATGCTTCCCAGGTTTCATGGGGAGAAGAGAGGAGGAAAGTCAGCCACTCAGTTTTAAACGCTTCCCTGGCTCACACGGAGAAGAGTGGAAGAAAGTCAGCCACTAGGTTTTAAATTGCTTCCCAGGCTCACGGGAGAAGAGAGGAGGAAAGTCAGCCACTCGGTTTTAAAATGCTTCCCAGGCTCACGGGGAGAAGAGAGGAGGAAAGTCAGCCACTCGGTTTTAAAACGCTTCCCAGGCTCACGGGGAGAAGAGAGGAGGAAAGTCAGCCACTCAGTTTTAAAATACTTCCCAGGCTCACATGGAGAAGAGAGGAGGAAAGTCAGCCACTCGGTTTTAAAATGCTTCCCAGGCTCATGCGGAGAAGAGAGGAGGAAAGTCAGCCACTCGGTTTTAAAACGCTTCCCAGGCCACGCAGAGAAGAGAGGAGGAAAGTCAGCCACTCGGTTTTAAAACGCTTCCCAGGCTCACCCGGAGAAGAGAGGAGGAAAGTCAGCCACTCGGTTTTAAAACGCTTCCCAGGCTCACACGGAGAAGAGAGGAGGAAAGTCAGCCACTCGGTTTTAAAATGCTTCCCAGGTTTCATAGGGAGAAGAGAGGAGGAAAGTCAGCCACTCAGTTTTAAAACGCTTCCCTGGCTCACACGGAGAAGAGTGGAAGAAAGTCAGCCACTAGGTTTTAAATTGCTTCCCAGGCTCACGGGGAGAAGAGAGGAGGAAAGTCAGCCACTCGGTTTTAAAATGCTTCCCAGGCTCACGGGGAGAAGAGAGGAGGAAAGTCAGCCACTCGGTTTTAAAACGCTTCCCAGGCTCACGGGGAGAAGAGAGGAGGAAAGTCAGCCACTCAGTTTTAAAATACTTCCCAGGCTCACATGGAGAAGAGAGGAGGAAAGTCAGCCACTCGGTTTTAAAATGCTTCCCAGGCTCATGCGGAGAAGAGAGGAGGAAAGTCAGCCACTCGGTTTTAAAACGCTTCCCAGGCTCACGTGGAGAAGAGAGGAGGAAAGTCAGCCACTCGGTTTTAAAACGCTTCCCAGGCTCACGCGGAGAAGAGAGGAGGAAAGTCAGCCACTCGGTTTTAAAATGCTTCCCAGGCTCACGGGGAGAAGAGAGGTGGAAAGTCAGCCACTCGGTTTTCAAATACTTCCCAGGCTCACGGGCTTCCCAGGCTTGAGCTGAGGCCAGGACTCATTTCCAACTCACTTACAGCTTCTTAACAGAAATGGTGGAAAAAGCTTCGGAACGGCAAAGGGACTTCTGGTTTCCTTAAAACGTTCAAAATCACTTCAAAAAGCAAATATTTCTGATTTTTTTCTGAATTAATAAGATTCCAACCTAACCTAGCCATCTCTAATAGATTCCAATGGAATCTCCTTCTCTAGAGATTTTGCATCTTCATGCATGGCAGAATGGGTTTGGACTGGATGGCCCTAGGGATCTCTTCGTACGCTAGGATTCTATGCCAGATGAGACGTTGGAATCCAACACGTCAAGCAGAGTTCCAGGTTGTGGTAAGTGCACCGTGGGCTGGCTACTCACACATGCTTTTGGAGAACATACATGTGTAAAGCACTCTCGTCAAGCTAGCTCCCGAGAAAGACTCAATGGCTTCACCTCGGCTCTGAAGGCCAAAAGTCCCATTCTTCAGTGACACATTTTATTTCAGTATACAGCACTGGCTTCTGGCAGGTCTGCGCGATAAGCCTTAGTGTAAAAAAAATCCATGAAAATAAATGATGTGGAACTGATATGCACCTGGCAATTCTGAAACACTCACCATGTGCTTCAGATATAAGATCTCTGTGAGATATAAGATCTCTGCCCCTGATGCTGAGAAACATGGGAAACGATATCTCAAGGAGTCAGGAGGCTTCGATTTCCGAGTGCAGCTTGCAACAGCAAGACCCAAGGAAGGCACTGTGCTCGTAGACGTGAAGGGGACTGCAAGTTCCCACTTGCCTCTTATGTTGTTTGGATGTGTTTCCATCCCTCTTTTGGATGGAAATGTCGTTGTTACCCCGCTCTTCTCAACCCCCGAGGGGGGACTCAGAGCGGCTTCCAAAAGGCACAATTTGATGCCTACATCACAATCGCAGTATAAAACACAATATAAAACCCTCCAGCATTCGACACTAAAATACATTAAAATACAATTATATTCACACATCCTATGCATTCACCTATGTTAAAAACAGTGTTCCGTCCATAAAAGCATTGAGCCCTATTCACCAACTTTCCATTAAACTACTAAAGTGCTGTCCTGTGCTACTATGCGAACACCTGGTTTTTCTGAAACCCTCCACAAAGTCTTTGCAAGTTGGGTGATATCAAGGACCTCCAACCCTTCCCCCATAGAAAGGAAGACATGGTTCAACCTGTGAGAATTATAGTTGCCATGTGCAGGGCTTGCTGAATCCAAGGCTGGAGTTAAAATTGTTGGAAGAAACATTGATTGATTGATTGATTGATTGATTGATTTTATTATTTATGAGTCGCCCTCCACGTCAGTGCTTTGGGCGACTTACACATAAAACACATAAAAGTGTTCAATAGTTAAAAGCTAAAAGAATAGGAAAATTAATTAAAATAGTTCCAGTAACTCAGGCTAAGTCTGAAAGGTGTCCTTAGCCGTAAGCCTTTCGGAAGAGCCAGGTCTTCAGTGCAGTCAGGAACTGGGGCATGTCCCGGATAGCTCTCTGATCCGCCGGCATCAAGTTCCAAGAACAGGGGGCTTGATGGAAAAAGGCTCTCCGTCTCGTGGTGTCGAGGCGGGCCTCACTCACACCTGGGATGCGGAGAAGGTCCCTGTTTCCTGAACGCGGCGACCTTAAATGAGCTGGTTCGACAAGCGGTCTTTTAAATAAGCTGGGCCGGCACCATGGAGGGCCTTAAAGGTAAGCGACAAGATCTTGTGGATGGCTCTGAGCTCGACTGGCAGCCAGTGCAGGTGCTGTAGAGATGGCGCGATATGGCATCTCAGTGGTGTCCCGGTGAGGAGTCTGGCGGCTGCATTCTGCACTAGCTGGATTTTACGAGTGGTTGACTGCGGCAACCCCACGTACAAGGCATTACAGTAGTCCAGCCGTGATGTCACTGTGGCATGGACCACCGTAGCCAGCGCATCTGATGGAAGGTAAGGTGCCAGTTGACGTGCCTGGCGTAGGTGGAAAAAGCTCCTTACTTGTCGCAGCAACCTGGGCCTCCAGTGAGAGTCTCGAGTCTAGTATCACACTGAGACTCTTCACCGACGGGCCGGGATCAGCGGCTCTCCCTCAAAGAGAGAGGCAGCGGAATGGGTGGCTCTGGGCGTCCCGGCCATAGAATCTCAGTCTTTGATGGATTGATCTTGAGTTTGTATGAGCGGAGCCATCAGGTCACTGCCTCTAGTCCTTGTCTGAAATTCTCAGGCACCGATGTTACGCCTGGCTCAAGCTTCAGCAGAAGCTGGTGGTCATCTGCATATTGGTAGCACCCAAATCCAAAACTTCTGGCTATGCTTGCCAAGGGTTGGACGATGTTAAAAAGCGTGGGTGACAAAATGGCACCTTGGGGGACTCCACAGTCCAGGGTGGATTTCTTGGACACTTGGCCTCGCCACTCAACACGCTGCGAACGGCCCCGCAGGAAGGAATCGAACCAGGCCAAAGCTGTGCCTTGAATCCCAATGGCTGATAGTCGCCGCAACAGCAAGTCATGGTCCACCGTGTCGAACGCCGCGTTGAGGTCAAGCAGCACCAGGATAGCCGAACCTCCCTTCTCCAATTGGCGGCGGATTAACAACCTTAGATATGCAGATGATACCACTTTGATGGCTGAAAGCGAGGAGGAGCCAAGGAGCCTTCTCACCAAGGTGAAAGAAGAAAGGGCAAAAGATGGGTTGCAGTTCAACATAAAAAAAACCAAGATTCTGGCAACCAGAGTGATGGATAACTGGCAAATAGAGGGAGAAAACATGGAGGCAGCGACAGGGTTTGTATTTCTAGGTGCAAAGATGACTGCAAACGCAGACTGCAGCCAGGAAATCAGAAGACGTTTCATTCTTGGGAGGAGAGCAAGGACCAATCTCGATCAAAGAGTGAAGAGTAGACATATCACACGGGCAACAAAGATCGGCATAGTTAAAGCAATGGTATTCCCCATAGTCACCTATGGATGTTTGAGCTGGACCATAAGGAAGGCTGAGCGAAAGAAGAGAGGTGCTTTTGAACTGTGGTGCTGGAGGAAAATGCTGAGAGTGCCTTGGACCGCAAGAAGATCCAAACCAGTCCATCCTCAAGGAAAGAAAGCCCGACTGCTCACTGGAGGGAAGGAGATGGGAGGCAAAGATGAAGTCCTTTGGCCACGTAATGAGAAGACAGGACGCTTGGAGAAGACAATGATGCTGGAGAAAATGGAAGGGAAAAGGAAGAGGGGCCGATCAAGGGCAAGGCGGATGGATAGTATCCTTTAAGGCAGTGTTTCTCAACCAGTGTGCCGGGGCACACTAGTGTGCCGTGAGCGATCATCAGGTGTGCCGTGGGAAATTGGAACCTTCAGGAGGGGAGGGGGGAGAGTCTAGTGTGTTGAAGTATAAAAACCCTAAGAAACCTACCTCGATAAAGGCACAAAATTACAAACACCCCCCTCTCCACCCGTTGTCAACTTGGTCTCTCCCTCTCCATGCATTGGGAAGACCCGCCTCCCTTTCCCCAAGTAGAGACCTCCTCTTGCCTCTGGGGGTTCTGTGTGGGAAGTTTGGCCCAGTTCTATCATTGGTGGGGTTCAGAATGCTCTTTGTTTGTAGGGGAACTATAAATCCCAGCAACTACAACTCCCAAATATCAAGGTCTATTTCCCCTGAATTCCATCTGCGTTCATATTTGGGCATATTGAGTATTCATGCCAAGTTTGGTCCTGATCCAACATTGTTTGAGTCCACAGTGCTCTCTGGATATAGGTGAACTACAACTCCAAAACTCAAGGTCAATGCCCACCAAACTCTTATAGCATTTTCTCTTGGTTATGGGAGTTCTGTGTGGGAAGTTTGTGTCTTTCTGCCATTCCTGCCAGGATAGCTATGTTGTGTTCATCGAAACAGGCCCAGGTTTCACACTGAGTGTATAAATACATTTAAAAACACATTAACTATATGTATGACTGTGTTAGAGTGTCATTTTGTGTCATTTCTGTTGGTGGTGTGCCCCAGGATTTTGTAAATGTAAAAAGTGTGCCGCTGCTCAAAAAAGGTTGGGAAACACTGCTTTAAGGGACTGACTTGACTCTGAAGGAGACCCTGTGGGTGGCCACAGCTGACAGGGAGCTCTGGCCTGGCCTGGGCCAAGTGGTCACGAAGAGTCGGAAATGACTGAAGGAATAAACAACAACAACAACAAGAATGAAGGGCCAGATGAATTGGAAATGGCACCCATATCCCCACCGCTCCAAGGACCAGCAACCACCCCATTCTCCATAGCCCATGAGCCCCTCCATGCGAACTCTCACCCCCAGCTTGGCTGTTCAGTCCAAGCCATCCCACTGGAGCAGATCTTCGCAAGGTCAGCGGAAACCACTCCACTGATTTCTGTCTTTTCTCCCAGCCAAGGAATGAGCTGGATGGCCACAAAGTAACTCAAGCACTTCCATTCCCCTGATCCTTGCTACCATGTATCTCTTCCCTTGCTACCTTGCATTTATCCATATTTCTTTATTTGTTTCTTGTTTTCTTTTCTGTAAACGTGAGTGGAGGAATTAAACTCGTAACACATACTACTGATGACCATTCCAGCTGCTGCTCAGCCATGGCGAGACCCCTCTTCTTCGTCCTCTCTCTGGAGGGGACTCGCACCAAGCACCACACCAAGTCTATTCTTTATTTATATTTTCTTTTTATTGTTATGAGTAGTGATTACTATTAAAAGCTTAATAAATTTATTTATATTATTATTTATTTCCAACCTTTGTACCCCGTCCTTCTCAATTTTTCACATGGATGGCAAGTTATACAACAGGGCAGTCCAACTTCTGCCGGCTCAAGGGCCGGACTTCTGGTGAGTGATCACCTGGGGGCCCACTCGGCCACGCCCCTGGCCATGCCCCCAGCCATGCCCCCGGCCAGCGCCCCCTCTCCCGGCACCAGCTGTTGTGACGCTTTGGGAGAGGGGGAGACACGGCGGGGAGCCTTCCACGGCTCCGCCCCCTCTCCCAAAGCGTCAGAACAGCTGTTCTGATGCTTAGGGAGAGAGGGAGGCACCGCGGGGGGGAACCCCCTCCCTCCCAAAGCATTACGCCAGCCGCGGAAGCCAGCGAAATCGCCGGCTTCCGCGGCTGGCGTAACGCTTTGGGAGAGAGGGAGGAGCCTCTGGGGGCTCCCAATGGCTCCGCCCTCCCAAAGTGTCACGCCAGCGTCAGAAGCAGGCGAAACCATTCGCATGTGCACTCTTTTTTTGAATTTTTTTCGGGAAATTTTTTTGGAAATTTTTTTTTACGGAGGAGAGAAGAGCAAGGGGCTCGGGGGGCGTGTACGGCCCGCGGGCCGCCTGTTGGACAGCCCTGTTATACAACATTAGCCTCTGTCTGTGTGTATAAAGCAAATATGAAACATTAAGAGAACTTTGTGTTTAATCATTAAGATAACTCATTGTGTGTGTGTGTGTGTGTGTGTGTGAGAGAGAGAGAGAGAGAGTGTGTATAAAATATGCAAATACAGGTGTTCCAAAATCAAAATAAATAAACCTGAAATCAAAACTCTTATGGTCCCAAACATCTTAGATATGAGAAACTCAACCTGCATTGTGTTGTCGAAGGCTTTCATGGCGGGAACCACTGGGTTGCTGTATGTTTTTTGGGCTGTTCCAGAAGCATTCTCTCCTGACACTTTGCCTGCATCTATGGCAGGCATCCTCAGAGGTTGTAAGGTCTGAGGCATCCTCAGAGGTTGTGAGGCCTTCCAAAATCTGAGGATGCCTGCCGTAGATGCAGGTGAAATGTCAGGAGACAATGCCTCTGGAACATGGCCAGACAGCCCGAAAAACTTACAGCGACCTCAGCCTTCATTGTTTCTCCAAATACAAAACAGGGTGTTCTCAAACTTTTGGATAAGGGATAATCTGCCTATGCTTTTCTTTTCTGTGAAGCGTGACCATCCCCTCCAGTTGTGTTGCTCCTGTTATAGTGTTCCCCTATGACGCACTTTCCCCCATTCTTAACTGTAAGCCTGTCCCCACTGTTTATTTTCTTGGGCCCCCTATCACCTATTATTTGCCATCTCCTACTCCTATCTCACCCAGGGTTTTATCATTTTATCTTGTCCACGTGGCCTGCCCATCCTATTTGGTTTTTCTGTGTGAATTTTCTGTATCATTTCATTTGTTATTGTAATTGTATTTTTAAAAGTTATTATTATTTCTGATGTATTTTGTTTTGTATTTTGTATTTTACTGTGTTGTATTGTATTTTAGAAGGGCTTGGCCTCATGTTAGCTGCCCCGAGTCCCCATTGGGGAGATGGTGGCGGGGTATAAATAAAGTATATTATTATTATTATTATTATTATGAAACTGCAAGTCGCTTCTGGTGTGAGAGAATTGGCAGTCTGCAAGGACGTTGACCAGGGGACGCCTGGATGCTTGATGTTTTACCATCCTTGTGAGAGGCTTCTCTCATACCCCCGCATGGGGAGCTGGAGCTGACAGATGGAAGCTCAACCCGCTTTCTCTGGATTCGAACCGCTGACCTGTTGGTCATCAGTCCTGCTGGCACAAGGGTTTAACTCCTTGCACCATTGGGGGCTCCACCTATGCTGATGTGATAGGAGTACCTAAATTCTGAAATTTTGTCTCTCTCTTTTCATTTTTATTTCTCTAGTTCTTTGTCTTCTGCCAAAGCTTCCTGCAGCTCACACAGCTGATGACCTCTGGCTACATGAAAAGCTCCATTTCCACCATCGAGAAGCGCTTTGGACTCTCCAGCCAGACCTCTGGGCTGCTGGCCTCCTTCAATGAGGTACCGTCATCGGGCCCTTGCGCCTTTGTCTTTTGTAAGCTTTCCTGAGGATGCAGCGTCTCCTCGCCCTTTCAGCCTTTCCTCTCAATCTCCCTCGTCTCGCTGCGCAGGTCGGGAACACGTTGCTGATCGTCTTTGTGAGTTACTTTGGCAGCCGAGTCCACCGGCCCCGATTCATCGGCTACGGGGCCATCCTGGTCGCCCTATCGGGACTCATCACCTCACTTCCTCACTTCCTTATGGGACCCTACGAATATGATCGCACAATTTCAGGTGAGGACTTTACTCTGTATGTTCTCCATGGGTCCAACATTGATTGGGAATTTAGACGGCAGTTGAGAGGGGGCAGCCTGGTGAGCTACCACCCATAAAGCCAAAGTTCCAAATTAAAACTCTCCAAAGCAGCCAAAGACAAGGACGGGGGCATTTATCATTCATCCTGATCAGAGATGGAGACTTATGGGTTCCTGCCCCAAAGTACAAATCTGAACTCATGTGACCCTGCAAGAGGCTAAATAGAGTCTGTTCCATTGTTAGAATTGGAATTGCCCTCATAGAATCATAGAATCACAGAGTTGGAAGAGACCTCGTGGGCCATCCAGTCCAACCCCATTCTGCCAAGAAGCAGGAAAATTGCATTCAAAGCACCCCCGACAGATGGCCATCAGGCCTCTGCTTAAAAACTTCCAAAGAAGGAGCCTCCGCCACACTTCCTCCAGGCAGGCCCGGATTACCCATAAGGCCACCCTAGGCCATGGCCTAGGGTGGCACCTTGGGGGGGGGCAGCAGGTCCGGATCCCCCCAAAAGTTTTAAAAAAATCAAAAAAATCTTTAAAAAATAAAAATCTTTAAAAGGGCGCATGAGCACGCCATCCATGCCATCCCCTTGCTCTGCTCCCTCAGCTCTGCCCCTGCCCTTGGCTCTGTCCGCCCCGGCTCCGCCCCCGCCTTCTCACCGGCGCGAGGAGGAGGAAGGAAAGCCCCACCCCCGGAGCCGATGCAGGGCCTCCCCATGGCTCCTCCCTCCCTCCTAAAGCCGCAATTTCGGCCGCTTCTCAGGCCGGCATGGTGGCTGTAGGAAGGGAGGGAGAAGCCGTGGGGAGGCCCCGCATCGGCTCCGGGGGGTGGGGCTTTCCTTCCGACTCCTCCTCGCGCCGGCAAGGAGGAGGAGCCAGGGGCGGGGCGGGGCGGGGTGGGGGCGGAGCCACGGGCAGGCGGACCCAGGGGCAGAGCCGGGGCGGGGGCAGAGCCTTTGGCCTAGGGCGCCAAAAGGGCCTGATCCGGGCCTGCCTCCAGGGCAGAGAGTTCCACTGCTGAACAGCTCTTACAGTCACGAAGGTCTTCCTAATGCTCAGGTGGAATCTCCTTTCTTGTAGTTTGAGGCCATTCCTCCATTGCGTCCTAGTCTCCAGGGCAGCAGAGACCAGAGAAAGGAAGCTTGCTCCCTCCTCCATAGGACATCCCCTCACATACTTATGCACGGCTATCATGTCTCCTCTCAGCCCTCTCTTCTTCAGGCTAAACATGCCCAGCTCTTTAAGCCGCTCCTCATAGGGCTTGTTCTCCAGGCCCTTGATCATTTGAGTCGCCCTCATCTGGACACATTCCAGCTTGTCAACATCTCTCTTCAATTGTGTTGCCCAGAATTGGACACAATATTTCAGGTGTGGCCTGACCAAGGCAGAATAGAGCATGGGGAGCATGACTTCCCTGGGTCTAGGCACTGGACTCTTATTGATGCAGGCCAAAATCCCATTGGCTTTTTTTGCCGCTGCATCATATTGTTGGCTCATGTTTAACTTGTTGTCTACAAAGACTCCAAGATCTTTTTCACACATACCCTCCTTCTGCGTCTGGTAGGGCAGGAAAAGACTGGCCAGGAGCTATGCTAGGATTGGTCCAGAGTGAAAGCTTAAGACCAAGCATAGGCAAACTTGGGCCCTGCAGGTGATTTGGACGTCAACTCCCACAATTCCTAATAGCCTCAGGCCCCTTCCTTTCCCCCTCAGGCACTTAAGCGGAAAAGAAAAGGGAAAAGGGAAAGTTAAAGGAAGGGGCCTGAGGCTGTTAGGAAAGGTGGGAGTTGAAGTCCAAAACACCTGGAGAGCCCAAGTTGGCCCATACGTGGTTTAGTAGATGGAAGTATGATGCCATTTCAGTGTTGGTTTGGCTGTCTTTTTTTTGGCGAAGGTTCTGAGTCTCCAGGAGAGCAGGATTCACTTCCAAGCAGAATTCAGAGTGCTGACTTTAGCCTATAAGCCCTAAATGGTTCTGGGCCAGTTTACCTGTCCAAACATATCTCCCTCTATGAATCATCTAGAACAGGGGCGCTCATTATGGTGATCAGCCCTCTTCCAGGTGATCTTTGGGCTTCACCAGCCGGATGGCGCGCTCCTGCCATGCACGCGCACGTGCGCTCCTGCCGCCGCCTTCGCGGGGTTTCTTTTGCCAAAATGAGGCTTTAGTGGGCGGGCCCTGGCGCTCGTCTTGCCACGCACGGTGTGGTGACATGACCGCCCATTGGTTGCTGCTGGGGGGGGGGCAGGAGCAAGGCGAAGGCACGCACACGGATAGGATGCGAGGGTGTGGGAAGGATGCAGGGAATGTGTGCATGTGTGAGAGAGCCAAGGAGAGAAGAAAGAAATCTAGAGAACTTTTTCAGATCCTTTTGGCAGGCAGGCAGGCGGGCGCTGGAAGGAAAGAAGAAAAAGAAGAGAGAGAAAGAGGCGAAGGAGGCCGGGCAAAGTGGGGAAAGCCAAGCAAGCCCCACCGCAAACCCTGCTGCTGCCCTCGGGACTCCCATTCCAAGCCGAGACTGGGCAAGCGAGCTGTGTGGCTGCTTTCTTTCCTTGGTTGGGGGGCGAGGAGGGAGGGCTCCGCCGTGTTCCTGGGGCTGAACCTGAGGAGGAGGGGGCTGCGGGGATGGAGACTCCACTTGCTGCTGCTTGTGCCCTTGCCGCCTTTCTCCGCCTCGCCCTCCCTCGCCCTCGAAGGAGAAAGGTGGTGAGGGCCCATGTGGGAGAGAGAGAGAGAGAGAGAGAGAGAGAGAGAGAGGGGGTGGCTCTTCGGGAGAGCCACCCTCTCTCTCTCTCTATCTCCAGTGGGCATGGACTGCCACCAGTGGGAGGGGTCCTCCTTCCTGCCAGCCGTCCACTTGGGCTTCCTTTCTTAGTTACACCCTCGAAAGGAAGGAAGGGGCGCCCCCTGGCTGCATCTGTCACTTTGGTGAAGACCTCTTCCACTCTTCCTTCTCCTGCCCAGGTATGGAAGTCTCGAGGGAGGAGGGAGGAGGGAGGCTGCCGTGGGGAGGCTCCAGCCTCACGTGGGTCCCTCTCTCGGTTGAGTTTCCCGGCCCAGGCAGCAGCCAGGCAGCCCCTCTTTCCAGCCCTGCGCCTTCCGAGCCGCCACCGAAGCCATATCTGGCCGGAGCACTGGCGGGTGCGCCTATAAATACCCTCCTGCTGCGTGCGTGGGAGGGGCCTGCTGTGCACGCAAGAAGCAGGACGGGATGGGGACTTCCTGCTTCACGAAAGCATGCAGCAGGAAGGAGGAAGGCAATGAAGACATTAAGAGAGAGCGTGTGCGCAGGCAAGGAGGATCCCCTTCCTGGGTGCGCGCGGCGGCGAGTTCGTGGGCAGGCAAGAAAGAAGCCCCGCGCGGACAAAAGGCTGCAGTAGGAGCGTGCACGCGAGCATGCGCACGCACGCTCACATGCACAACAGGTGATCTTTTCAACTTGATTGTTCATATAGTAGCTCGCATGATGAAAAAGTGTGGGCACCCCTGATCTAGAACCTTAAGATCATCGGGGGAGGCCCTGCTCTCGTTCCCACCACCTTCGCAAGCATGACTGGTGGGAACAAGAGACAGGGCCTTCTTAGTGGTGACTCCTCGGCTGTGGAACTCCCTCCCAAATGATATCAGATCTGCTCCCTCCATCCTGGTATTCCAAAGGAAACTTAAGTCCTGGCTTTTGGGTCAAGCCTTCGAATAATAAATACAACATTGGAATGTGATTGACTTATTTTTGACATATACAATAGTAAAAAAGAATGAAACCAGAACATTTGCTTGTCCAGGTAGAGAGCTTTGAGCACTCAGCCCTTCCAACTCTAGCTTTGCATCTCATCGTATTAAACCATGAGGCTTGTCCTAGATCTCCTTCTGAGTTCAAGTTGTGCCGCCTCAATGTCCAAACCATCTTCAACTTCACAGCAGCAGGTTTGGCAAACCCACTCCATGCTGGGAATAGTTTGCTGTTTGATTTGGGTGTTGAGAATGTGAACAAGTTCATTTTTGGGATGTACTTGCCGCAGTTTGCAAACCTCCCAATCAGCAAAAGGGAAAGAACGAGAGATTTCTCAAACCTGGCCCCCGAAGGATGTGGGAGTAAGTGAAACCCACAGATCCGTCCCTTCCCACTTCACCTACCAGGAAAGTTGAGGATCGTCTGACAAAAGGCGTTGATGCCTGGATGTGTGCACACTCCTTTTTTTTATTTTTGTGCTCCTGCTGCCATTTCTGGCCAGATACATTACTTTGAGATATATTTAAAACATGCAAAGTCTCCAAGAGAGTTAATCACAGAATCAAAGAGCCACAGAGTTGGAAGAGACCAGTCCAACTTCCTCCGGGTATATCAAAGCACTCCCGACAGATGGCCATCCAGCTTCTGCTTGAAAACTTACAGAGAAGGAGACTCCAGTGGACTCCCAGGCAACATGTTCCACTATCAAGCCGCTCTTACCATCAGAATGTTGCTCTAATGTTGAGGTGGAATCTCCTTTCCTGCTCCATTGTGTTCTGGTCTCAAACAGGGATGTGTTATTGCCCCAACCTTATTTTCTAGGCATGAGAAAAAGTTATGAAAATTAAATGAAATCGGAAGGGATTCGTATGTAATGGGACTTTCTAGTTTATACGCATCGCTGCGGCGATCCCGGAAGTACCCTTTCTTTACGACACTTTGCGGCGCCATTTTTGTATCTGGTGCGTAAGTGTCGTAAGGGCGTCGGATGGCTTCTTTGCCCTTACTCGACGTGGTTTCTGATTGGCTAATGGAGACCAGGTGGTACCATAAAACCACCTTCTTTCCTTTAGCCAATCAGAGAGCGAGGGCCTCCTCCTCCTCTCCCGCCTATGGCAGGCGGCGAGAGGAGGAGGATGCCCCAGCCCCTTGCTGCCTCTCTCAGCCCGATCCATGGATCGAGCTAGAGAGAGACAGCGAGGCTCGGGGGCATCTTCCTCCTCTCTCACCGCCCTCCCTCCTTTCCCTGCCAATAAACCGGAGTATTGGCAAGGAAAGGGGGGGGGGGGAAGCGAATCGCCACCACCTTCCCCTCCTTTCCTTGCAAATACTCCGATTTATTGGCAAGGAACGGAGGGGAAGGAGGGGTGATTCTTCCCCCTCCTTCTTGCTCATCCCACGCTTTTTACACGCGCGTTGATGACTAAAAAGGCCAATCTGAGATAGGCAAGTTCGGTTGCAGAAAGCACAGCAGAAATTCCAAAATCATAAGCAAATGCCATGACCGAAGTGGGTTACACCGCTGAGCTGCTAAACTTATTGACCATAAGGTCACAGGTTGGAATCCGGGGAGTGGCGTGAGCTTCCGCTGTCAGCCCCAGCTTCTGCCAACCTAGCAGTTTGAAAACATGCAAATAATAATAATAATAATAATAATAATAATAATAATAATCTCTCGGCATTAAGGAAGGACTCATCACGCTTTTTACAAGCGTTTGACTAAAAAGGCCAATCTGAGATAGGCGAGTTCAGTTGCAGAAAGCACAGCAGAAATTCCAAAATCATAAGCAAATGCATTAAGCCTTGATGCTCTTTAGATCCTGGCAGGGAGGGCCCCGTCTGCTCCTCCTCTGCTGCCAGGATCTAAAGCGCATTAAGGCTTGATGCACTTTAGATCCTGGCAGAGGAGGAGGATCAGACGGGGCCCTCCCTGCCCTTCCTGCCTTCCAGGATCTAAAGCGTGCCAAGCCTTGAAGAAGCTTCATGACTGGCCAACTTCAGCCCTCCAGATGTTTTGGACTTCAACTCACTCCTCCCTCTCCCGCTCTCTCTTCTCTCTCTGCTTTCTCTCTCTCTCTCGTGGCTTCCCCCTCCCTTCTCTTCTGCCTCCTCTCTTCCCCCACCGCATGGGCCAACTTCAGCCCTCCAGGTGTTTTGAACTTCAACTCTCACCATTCCTCACAGCCTCAGGCCTCTTCCTTTTCCCCTCAGCCTGGGCAAACTTGGGCCCTCACTCCCTCAGGATCGGGGCGAGAGAGAGGCAGCAAGGAGCGGGGGGGGGGCTCCTCCTTTTTTTTTGCTCCTTCCAAGAAAAGAATACCCCCCTCCCTCCCTCCTTCCCTCCTTCCTTCCCTCCCTCCTTCGGTTTACCAGCTGTTTGGATTTCTGGGTGCTGTAGGCCAAAACAATCTGGAATGCGCATGCGCTGGCATGCGAACTACTAATGAATTTCGTTAGTAATTACATTACATTTTAGCAATTTTTGGAAAAAAATTTGTAAGTCTTTCTATTACTAATCAAACCCCCCCCCCATTAGATTTTCTTTTTTATTATTATTATTAAAGAGTTTTTGCACATACAATAAAAGACAGCTAGGTGGGTGAAAAAGTGGGGAGAGAAGGAAACGGGGGTTGATTGTAGAGGGGGACGGGGGGTGAAGGGGGGATAGACGGGAGGGGGGGGGGTAGGTGTCTAGGATAGAAGAGATTGAAAAGAAAGGGAAAAAAGCGAGACATAATGAACTCCCGTTAGGTTAACAGGGTCTCAAAGTCCTTGAACATTCAAACGCCCCATATGGGCACTGATTTATTGATCCGCTTCTTTCCCCTGATATTTTGGAGAGGCCTTTCCCCTATATCTTAAACTCTCCTTTGATATTCACTTCTTGTAGATAAGATTTGCATCTATTCCAATCAATCCGGTTTTTCGGGTGTTGGTCTGTTATGATACTTCTCAGAGTGTCCAAGTCCATCAGTTCTTTTACTCTTAGTAGCCAGTTGCCCACCATCACTGGTTCCTTGTTTTTCCAATTTTTCGCAATTTCGATTCGAGCAGCTGTCGATAGAAAGAAGAGAATCTTATCTTGGTTTTTCTCAATGTCAAAATCAATGATGTGTAACAGAAAATAGTCCGGTTTTAATTCTAACTTTCTTCCTAGGATTTTTTCCACATGAAAATGTACTTTAGTCCAGAATTTTTTAATCACCTCACAAGACCACCAGCAATGCATATAACTTCCTTTTTGGTTTCCACATTTCCAGCAATTGTCCTTAAGAGTGGGGTAGTATTTTGCCAGTCTTACTGGGGTGTGATGCCAGTGAAAGAACATCCTATACCAGTTTTCCAGGATGTTAACAAAACCGGCATATTTTATTTTGACCTTCCACAAACTCTCCCAGTCTTTAAGCAAGATTGAGTGGCCAAGATCGCGGGCCCATTTTACCATGGTGTCTTTGATCAGTTCGTCCTCCGTTTCCCATTCTAGGAGTCTGTTATAGAGGAGAGTTATTATCCTCTTTTCCGAGGTCATTATTTTGTCCCACAATGAGTCTTGTGTGCTAAAGTTGTTTAGCACATCTGTTTTGAAGAGCTCCTTGACCTGGGAGTATTGGAAGCATGATATCTCGAGACCTTGGTCCCGTAGTTGCTCTAATGCAGGGGTGCCCACACTTTTTCATCATGCGAGCTACTATGTGAACAATCAAGTTGAAAAGATCACCTGTTGTGCATGTGAGCGTGCGTATGTGCGAACGCTCCTACTGCAGCCTTCCGTCCGCGCGGGCTTCTTTCTTGCCTGCCCATGAACTCGCTGCGCGCAGCACCCGGAAGGGGGATCCTCCCTTGCCTGCGCGTGCGCTCACTCTTAATGTCTTCGTTGCCTTCCTCCTTCGTGCTTTCGCGAAGCAAGAAGTCCCCATCCCGTCCTGCTTCTTGCATGCACAGCAGGCCCCTACCACGCACGCAGCAGGAGGGTATTTATAGGCGCACCTGCCAGTGCTCCGGCCAGATATGCCCCCCCCAGCAGCAACCAATGGGCGGTCATGTCACTCCACCGTGCGTGGCAAGACGAGCGTCAGGGCCCGCCCACTAAAGCCTCATTTTGGCAAAAGAAGCCCCGCAAAGGCGGCGGCGGGAGCGCACATGCGCGCGCATGGCAGGAATGCGCCATCCGGCTGGTGAGGCCCAAAGATTGCCTGGAAGAGGGCGGAAGATCACCTAGGTGCTCCCGATCACCATAATGAGCACCCCTGCTCTAATGGTTTGAGAGTCCATCGGGTGTCACTTTTCTGGATCAATTGTTTATATGTATACCATTGATGGACTGGGATATCCCGCATATGTTGGGCTTCGAGCGGCGAAACCCAATATGGGGTCTGGCGATAAAACAGGTCTTTGTACTTCCTCCAAGTTTTAAGTAAGGCTGCTCTGATGAAGTGGTTGGAGAAATTTTTTTCAATACGGGCTTTGTCGTACCAGAGGTAGGTGTGCCAACCTCGGCGTAGGTCCCAACCTTCCAGTGTTAGTAAGTTATTATTATTCAGGGTGGCCCAGTCTTTAACCCAGCTCAGGGCGGCTGCGTCATGATATAGGTGTAAATTAGGTAGAGATAGACCCCCTCTTTCACTCCGATCGCATAGGATTTTATACTTAATCCTCGGCTTTTTGCCGTCCCATATGAATCTCAAGATATCTGTCTTCCAGGTCTTAAAGCTAAGATTGGACCTAATGACTGGGATATTTTGAAAAAGGAACATCATCTTGGGGAGCACGCTCATTTTAATGGCGGCTATTCTGCCAGTCAGGTTGAGATTGAGATATTTCCATTTTTCGAGCTTCTTTTTAATGTCCTCCCAGACTTTAACATAATTATTTTTTAGAAGCTGGTTATTGTGGGCCGTGAGATAGATTCCAAGATATTTCACTTTCCTTGCAGTTTCGAAATTCGAGGTTTTCTCCAGGTGGTCCCTTCTTACTTGGTCGATATTTTTCGTTAAAATTTTTGTCTTATCCTTGTTAATCTTGAGACCCGCCACCGCCCCAAATTCCGAGATTTTGCAATCCATTTTGAGATATTCCCCAGTGGGTCTGCTACAATACATACAATATCGTCCGCATATGCCTTCACCTTATAAACTTCCTTCCGCAGACGGAGACCCCTCAGATCTCCACTCCATGCTGGGAATAGTTTGCTGTTTGATTTAGGTGTTGAGAATGTGAGCAACCCTTCCCACTTCACCTACCAGGAAAGTTGAGGATCGTCTGACAAATGGCGTTGATGCCTGGATGTGTGCACACTCCTTTTTTTTATTTTTGTGCTCCTGCTGCCGTTTCTGGCCAGATACATTACTTTGAGATATATTTAAAACATGCAAAGTCTCCAAGAGAGGTAATCACAGAATCAAAGAGCTACAGAGTTGGAAGAGACCAGTCCAACTCCCTCCTGGTACATCAAAGCACTCCCGACAGATGGCCATCCAGCTTCTGCTTGAAAACTTACAGGAGACTCCAGTGGACTCCCAGGCAACATGTTCCACTATCAAGCAGCTCTTACCATCAGAATGTTTGTCTAATGTTGAGGTGGAATCTCCTTTCCTGATCCATTGCGTCCTGGTCTCTGGATGTCAAACAGGGATGTGTTATTGCCCCAACCTTATTTTCCATCTTCCTCACTATGATACTTCATCCTGTTGATGGGAAGTTTCTCACCGATGTAGAAATCATTTATCGCAGTGTTTCCCAACCGCTGTGACGCGGCACACTAGTGTGCCATGACGGACCTCCTGCTGTGCAGCGGGAAAAGCTCTCTGCCCCTCTTCCTTCCCCCCTCCTCCTGCCAAACTCCTGCTGCTTGGGGGAGGAGGAGGAAGGGCCGCGGCGCCGCCTCCTTCGGCTGTTTCCCCAGCCAGCCTCTAATCCGCCATGACTCCCGCCCCTTGCTCGCTGAAGCCGCACGGAGGAGGAGCCCCGCCCACTGAAGCCCGTCCACTGCTCATGCTCCTCCTCCACACGGCTTCGGCAGAGCCAGGGCGTGGATCCAGGTCACGTCATGCCCCTCTCCCCGGCTTCAGCTCTCCCAGCAGCTGCTCCAGCCTTGAGGGGGCAGTGCCAAGCCAGCATTGTGCTGCCTCTGCCACTGCTGGCTTGGCACTGTCCCCTTAAGGCTGGAGCAGCTGCTGGGAGAGCTGAAGCCGGGGGGAGGGGGAAGGAGCGGGGCATGGCAGGCATGGCTCCGCCCCCCTCCCCCGGCGTTGGCACTCCCAGCAGCTGCTCCCAGCAGGCCACCATCCCCAGCCATTCTTTACTGTGTTAGAGTGTCATTTTGTGTCATTTTGGTGGGTGGTGTGCCCCCGGATTTTTGTAATGTTTAAAGTGTGCCGCGGCTCAAAAAAGGTTGGGAAACACTGATTTATCGGACAGATGGCAAGCTATTTAACCTCAGCAGACTGAAAGCCAAAACCAAGGTCAGAACAACATCTGTTATAGAACTCCAATATGCTGATGACAATGTAGTATGTGCACATTCGGAAGAATGCCTACAAGCCACTCTCAGCACCTTTGCAGAAGCATAGGAGAAGCTTGGCCTCTCACTGAACATTGAGAAAACCAAAGTGCTCTTCCATCAGTTGCCAGCCAATCCCTCTCCAATTTCAAAAATACAGTTTAATGGTGTAACATTAGGAAAAGTTGACCATTTCCACTACCTTGGCAGCCACCTCTCCACAAAAGTCAACATTGACACTGAAATCCAGCACCACCTGAGCTCTGCGAGTGCAACATTTTTCTGAATGAAACAGAAAGTGTTTGAGGACCGGGACATCCATACTGGGGCAGTCCGACTGTATATGCGAACTACGCGGCTGCGTGGGGCGCCATCTTGGATGGGGCGCCGCTGCACTGGCCGCGCTGCCGCAAACCTCCCTGCTGCTGCGTCGGCTTCAACACCTGCAGGAGCATCTGGGCATGCACGGAGATTTTCGCGCATGCGCAGTGGCTCCGGAGCTAAAGTTGAGCTCTGGAGCCACTGTGC
This sequence comes from Anolis apletophallus, assembly GCA_030556195.1. Lineage (NCBI taxonomy): Eukaryota > Metazoa > Chordata > Lepidosauria > Squamata > Anolidae > Anolis > Anolis apletophallus. The sequence goes on along the minus strand of JARBWK010000004.1, from coordinate 198,324,711 downwards.
ATGCCCAGAAGCTCCTGCAGACAGTGGAGCTGAAGCCTGTAAACACATCACGTCAGCACTCCGTATTCGGCACGCAGGGGGCGGAGGCAAAGGGGAGAGGTAAAGCCTCTCCCTTTGCCTCCGCCCCCTGCGTACCGAATACGGACTGCTGACATGTTTACAGGCTTCAGCTTCACCGCCTGCAAAAGCTTCTGGGCATGCCCAGAAGCTCCTGCAGGCGGTGGAGCCGAAGGCTGTAAACACGTCACGTGACGCAATTGGGCAAGCAGGGGGCGGAGGCAAAGGGAGAGGGGGCGGAGACAAGGGGTGGCACCATAGTAATGTTAAACACCATATAAAATAACCTTAGACCGCCCCTGCATCCATAGGAAGACCAAGGTATTTGTTTATAAAGCCATTGTCCTCCCAACCCTTCTATACGCCTGCGAGACGTGGACTATCTACAGATGTCACACTCAACTCCTGGAACGATTCCATCACCTTTGCCTCCGAAAAATCCTGCAAATCTCTTGGGAAGACAAGCAGACAAATGTCAGTGTGCTGGAAGAAGCAAAGACCACCAGCACTGAAGCGATGCTCCTCCGCCATCAACTCCACTGGACTGGCCATGTTGTCCGAATGCCCAACCACCGTCTCCCAAAGCAGTTGCTCTACTCCCAACTCAAGAATTGAAAACTGAAAAGACTGAAAGGTGGGCATAAAGCCAACCTCAAAAACTGTGACATAGACACCGAGAACTGGGAAGCCCTGGCCCTTGAGCACTCTAACTGGAGGTCAGTTGGAAGAGGCATGAATGGAGGGCGAAAGAGAGAAATGTGCCAAGAGGAAGGTGCGTCAAGCCAACCCTGACCGCCTTCTGTCTGGAAACCGATATCCTCACTGCAGGAGAACATGCGGATCAAGAATAGGGCTCCACAGGCACCTACGGACCCACTGCCAAGACACCACACCTGGAAGATCATCATCCTCGAGCTACAAGGGATCGCCTAAGTAAGTAAGGGCTCTGGAGCAGCAGAAAACAAGCTGGCTCCTTCCTTAATGGGACATCCTTTCAAATATGTAAACATGGTTCTCATGCCCTCTTCTCTCAGACTTCTTTTCTCTGAGCTGAACATCCACAGCTCCCTCAGCCATTCCTCATAGGAATGAACCCTGGATCATTTTTGTTGTTCATCTGCATCCATATCCTCCTTGTCCATCTCCTTCTTGAATCATGTTGTGACACAGGATTATTCCAGTGAGGTCTGGCCAAAGCAGAAGGCAGTAGGACTTTGACTTCTCTCAATCTGGACACAAGACTCCTACTGAAGCAGCCTAAAATCATATTGGACTTTTTAGTTGTCACATCACATTGTTGGCTCATGTTGCATGTGCAAGAGTGACACACCTCGTGCCAAGAAAAACTCAGACACAAGTGGTTGGATGAAAATGGCCACAACTTAATTAATTGAAAACAGGAACAAAGGGTTGACGGCCACGCATGGGTCCTGGATCAGGGTCGGACAACCCCCACAAATGTCTAAAGGCGTTTGCAAGCCAGGGGTGCGAGCGGCCCAATGCCTGTCCACGGAAACCCGGCACCCCAGGGGGCTTGGGTGTTATCCCCCCTTACAACCAAGGGGGCTATAAGCCAGCCTGATCCAGTGGCCATGCCACACGCCACACGCCAAACACGGAGTTGTGACAATGAATATAATAATGCATAACCATGAACAGTGCAACAAAGAAGTAAGTAAAAGACAAAAAGGAAACCACAAGCAATGCAAAAGTAGGGAGGGTGGGAGGAAAAACCGGACTGGCCCCAGCGTGTGGCCTGAGCAGTCCCAGGCCGCCTTAAGTAAGCTGCCTGGGTGGAAGTGCAGGCCAGCCGGCTGCAAGGAGGGAGCAGGGCGGGGTTAGCCCTGTCATTGGCCGGCCGGCTTTGATGGCGGGAAACCTTTCCCCACCCCAGGGGCTTCTGGGGAGAAGAAATCCCTTCTCCATCACCAAGATGGTGCGAGGGCAACCCTGCCCTGCAACCAGCTTGGCCAGTAAGTCGGCCAAGCCCCTTCCGCTTGTGGTCCACTATGGACTGTTTTCAAGACAGGTGTCATTCATCCTATATGTGTGCATTTCATTTTTTTATGCTTAAATGTGTTTTCCCACTAAGGGAAGACCCAGTTGTTTGGCATCATATTATCCCTTTCGGTAAACATATATGGATATGGTAGAGACTATGCAGCAAGAATGAAAAACAAAGATAGCAAGGACCTAACATAAGCTGAAAAGATCAAGAGAAGGTGGTGAGACTATAGAGAAGATCTGTATAGCAAGAATAATAATATCGAGGATAGCTTTGACGGTGTGGTGAGTGAATTAGAACCAGGCATCCTGAGGAGAGAGGTTGAATGGGCCTTAAGAAGCATTGCTAACAACAAGGTAGCAGGAGATGAAGGGATCCCAGCTGAACTGTTCAAAATCTTGAAAGATTATGCTGTCAAGGTGATGCATTCCATATGCCAGCAAATATGGAAAACACAAGAATGGCCATCAGACTGGAAAAAATCAACGTACATCCCCATACTAAAAAAGGGAAATGCTAAAGAATGCTCAAACTTTTGCACAGGAGCTGGGGGTGGCCATGGCCCACAGGGAGCTCTGGCCTGGGATGGTCCAGGAGGGCACCAAGAGGCAGAAGCAACTGAATGAATAAACAACAACATGGAGGAGGAAATATTCACAAATGGGGTGGAGTGGAGGCACAAAAAGGATTTTTTTCACTGACACCTCATCACACTAGAGCAGTGGTTCTCAACCTGTGGGTCCGCAGATGTTTTGGCCTTCAACTGCCAGAAATCCTAACAGCTGGTAAACAGGCTGGGATTTCTGGGAGTTGTAGGCCAAAACCCCTGGGGACCCACTGCTCTAGAGCAGTGTTTCCCAACCAGTGTGTCGCGGCTCACTAGTGTGCCATGAGCGATCATCAGGTGTGCCGTGGGAAATTACAGTGCAGAGAGAGAGAGAGAGAGAGAGAGAGAGAGAGAGAGAGAGAGAGCCTAGCAAGAAACTTCAGGCAGCGAAAATGAGGCTTTCCTGGCCGAAGCAGCAATGCCAGCCAGCCTGGCTGCAGTCAGGGAAAGCCCTCGGCATCCAGAACTTACCTCCCTCCTCTCTCTCTCTCTCCTTCCCTTCCTTCCTTCCCTCCCTCTGCGCGCCAAGGGCTACTTGGCCGGGCTGTGGCTCCTCCTGCTTCCTGGCTCCTGGGCACTCTTCTGCCCTCCTCCCCTCCAGCAGCAAGGAGGAGGAGAGGGAGGAGGAGTCCACGGGAGCTGCCCCGGTCCCGGAGGCTCTAGGCGAGTCTTTCTGCCCTCTAGCCCCTCCGCGCTGGGGAAGGGGAGCAACCCCTCATCTCCCGGCCTCTCCTGGCTGGGCTCTGGGTTTGCTACAGAGCAGAGGCCGGGATGCTCAGCTACACAGCCCAGCTTGGTTCTTTCCCGATCTGGCCCCAAGGCAACAGGAGGGAAGCCAAAGGGATGTGCGGGGGGGCACTCCTGGGGGGGGGGGGCTGAACCCCTTCGGGAAGGAGAGCTGGGGGTGGCAATGGCTGCGAGCCTCCGCCGCTGTATGTTCCAAGACTCAGAGCCACCCCGAGTGCTCAATTCCTATTTGTCCTGCTCAGCCGAGCCCGCGTGCGCTTCGGCCACTCAGCGCAGCCCTCCCCCGCAAGACAGTGACGAGCCTCCTGCACGTGGGCCTCTGGGGGGGCAGGGGGGTTGGCGGAAGCAGCGGTGTCATGAGGGCGGAGGGTGACAGTTAGTAAAATGACAGTTAGAGTGACATTTTGTATCATTTTGGTTGGTGGTGTGCCCCAGGATTTTGTAAATGTAAAAAATGTGCCACGGCTCAAAGAAGGTTGAAAATCACTGCTCTAGAGAGTTAATCCACTTTAAATCTGATTGATGCCTCCTGCAGAATTCTGGGGTTTGTAGTTTAGGGAGAAGCCTTTAACAGCCTCACTAAACTACAAACCCCAGAATTCTGCAGGAGGCAGCAACCGGATTTGAAGTGGATTCCTTCTCTAGTGTAATGAAATAGATTTATGTGTGGTTGTGAAAGCTGGACAGTGAAGATAGTGGCTAATACTGCCATGGTGGTCCATGCCCTTGTCACATCTAGGTTGGATTACTGCAATGCGCTCTACGTGGGGTTGCTGTTGAAGATGGCCCGGAAACTACAATTGGTTCACAGATCAGCAGCCAGATTACTCGCAGGAGCTGGTTACAGAGAGTGGTCAACCCTCCTATTTAAACAGCTCCACTGGCTCCCAATAAGTTTCCGGTCCCAATTCAAGTTGCAGGTCATCACCTGTAAAGCCCTAAACAGTTCGGGACCTGCTTATCTTCGCGATCACCTCTTCCCTTATGAACCAGTGTGTACCTTGAGATTGTCTGGGGAGGCACTGTTCCCCCCCCCCCCCATCGCAAGCACGGTTGGTGGGGATGAGGGAGAGAGCCTTCTCGGTGGTGGCCCCTCGGCTCTGGAACTCCCTCCCTAGGGAGGTCAGACAGGCTCCCACTTTGTCTTTTTTCCGGGGTCAACTAAAAACATGGATGTTCCAGTGTGCCTTCGACTAAGCAGCTCACCAGTAATTTACCCTGTCCCCATTGAGTATAGCACTTTATTCTGGCCCTCATATGATCCACCTCAACATGTTTTATGATAGTATTTCCTGCCCAATCTAATGGTATGTCGCACATTTCTGGTGCTCCTGTAAAATGTATCGCACTCATTGAATGTGTACCTCAGCTAATTTGTTTTACAGCCATATTGCTCTTATCTTGTGCATAATTATGTTGTATTGCTTTTAGCTGAGGTTTTAATCAGTAAGTGTTTTCTTCTGTGTTTTAATTGTCTTTTGGGGTTGTCCCTTGCAGGGGCGGTCTAAGGTAATTTTAAATGGTAAGCGAACATTATTTCCCCCCCCCCCTCCCCAGAAGCTCCTGTGCGCAGGCGCAGAAGCCTGTAAACACAGCACTCCCTATTCGGCACGCGCGCCCCCCCCTGCACATACCCAGAAGCTCCTGTGCGCAGGCGCAGAAGCCTGTAAACACAGCACTCCCTATTCAGCACGTGCCCTCCCCTCCGTGCATGCCCAGAAGCTCCTGTGCGCAGGCGCAGAAGCCTGTAAACACAGCACTCCCTATTCGGCACGCAGGGAGGTTTGCTACAGTGCGGTGTCAGAGAGCACAAGGCCCAAAAGCAGAACATCGGCTGGACGCTATCTGGTGGGCGTGGGAATGCGCCCTTTACCCAGATGGGGCCCCACGCAGCGGCGTCCTTTGCCTACCGGTAGGACCGCCCCTGGTCCCTGTAAGGCGCCCTGAGTCCCCAAGGGGAGATGGTTGGCGGGGTATAAAAATAAAGTTGTTATTATTATTATGTGCAATAGAAGCAGTTGCAGACCAAAGCAACTCCAGCTTCTCCCAATCTCTTTTAAGATGAGTTGAGGGGAGAAGAACACAGTTGAAACCTGCACTGTTTTGGAGGGCTTTCTTGCAGCAGGGAGAAAATGGGTTCAGTTATTTCTTCTCCCTGAAAGCAGCACATCATTTCCACAGGCCCATCCCTGGCTGAGAGCGATCCCTCTGGCTTCTTTCTCCAATATTAAATCGGGATTAAACTGGCAAGCTTTCCTTCCCAAAGGAAATCAGGGTTCTGCCCAGGAAACCTCCTCTGGGCCCACTGGTGTCCCAAGCAGGGGGGAACCAGGCTCTGCTGAACGTGCAAGGGGATTTGCCAGCCCTTTGTTCTGCTTCTGCCACCTCCTCCTACTCCTTTGCATTCTGCTCCTTGTCCTCCTCCTTCTTTTCCTTCTCTTCCTCATGTTCTTCCTGCTCCTCGGTCTTCTCTCTTCCTCCTTCTCTTCTTTCTCTTCCTCCTTGTCCTCCTCCTCTTCTTCCCTCCTTCTCCTCTCTCCTCCTTCACATCCCTCTTTGTCTTCTTCATCTCTTCCTTCCCCTAATGCTCCTCCTCCTTTTCCTTCTCTTCCTCATGTTCTTCCTGCTCCTCGGTCTTCTCTCTTCCTCCTTCTCTTCTTTCTCTTCCTCCTTGTCCTCCTCTTCTTCCCTTCTTCTCCTCTCTCCTCCTTCACATCCCTCTTTGTCTTCTTCATCTCTTCCTTCCCCTAATGCTCCTCCTCCTTTTCCTCCTCTTCCCTGTGCTCTTCCTGCTCCTTAGTCTGCTCTTTTTCTCTTCCTCCTCCTCTTCCCCCTCCTTCTCATCCCTCCTTGCCTTCTTCATCTCTTCCTCTTCCTTCCAACAATTCTCCTCCTCCTGTTCCTTCCTGTGCTCTTCCTCCTCTTCCTCAGTCTGCTCTCCCTCCTTACCTTCTTTCTCTTCCTCCTTTTCTTCCTCCTCTTCTTCCATCTCCTCCTCCTTCTCATCCCTCCTTGTCTTCCTCATCGCTTCCTCTTCCTCCTCCTTTTTCTCCTCTTTCCTGTGCTCTTCCTGCTCCTTAGTCTGCTCTTCTTCCTCCTCTTCTTTCTTTTCCTCCTCCTCTTCCTCCTCTTTCTCATCCCTCCTTGCCTTCTTCATCTCTCCCTCTTCCTTCCCCCAATTTTCCTCCTCCTTTTCCTCCCTCTGCTCTTCCTCCTCCTCAGTCTACTCTCCCTCCTTACCTTCTTTCTATTCCTCCTTCTCTTCTTCCTTTTCTTCCATCTCCTCTTCCTCCTTCTCATCCCTTCTTTTCCTCCTCATCTCTTCCTCTTCCTTCCCCTAATTCTCCTCCTACTCCTTTTCCTTCTCTTCCCTATGCTCTTTCTCCTCCTCCTCCTCAGTCTGTTCTCCCTTCTTCTTTCTCTTCCTCCTCCTCTTCCATCTCCCCCTCCTTCTCCTTCTCCCTCCTTGCTTTCCTCATCACTTCCTCTTCCCCTAATGCTCCTCTTCCTTTTCCTCCTCTTCCCTGCGCTCTTCCTGCATCTTAGTCTGCTCTCCCTCCTTATCTTCTTTCTCTTTCCCTTCCTCCTTCTCCTCTTCCATCCTCTCCCTACTTCTCCTCCTCCTTCTCATCCTCATCTCTTCCTTTTCCTTCCCCTATTTCTCCTCCCCCCCTTTCTTCCCTGTGCTCTTCCTCCTCAGTCTGCTCTCCCTCCTTCCCTTCCTTCTCTTCCTCCTTCTCTTCCTCATCTCATCTGCTTCCATCTACTCATTCTGCTCCTCGTCTTCATACTTCTCCACTCCTCCTTCTCCTTCTCTTCCCCGTGCTCCTCCTCCTCCTCAATCTACTCTCCCTCCTTCTCTTTCTCCTCTTCATACTTCTCTTCCTCTTTTTATTTATATCTATTTATATCAGGGGTGCTCACACTTTTTCAGCATGGGAGCTACTGATTAAAAAACCAAGTCCCAAAGATCACCTACCCAGAAATGTAAAACGTATAACTATTTTCTTATTTATTTATTTATTTATATTATTCATTTTTATGTACCGCTCCTTCCAGCAGGCTCGGGGCAGTTTACATAAAATGAAGTTATAAAACATCAACATTTCAATTTAATAACAACAATATAAAACAGAGCATAAAAATACATCCAACCACCCCAATTCTCCCACACTGCCATATTACCACACATATTATCAGCCAGAAAGTAAGAAGAGAGGCTTTTGAACTGCAATGCCATTTAATACGCAGTAAGGTAAACAAAGGGGCATGCAAAAATACATCCAACCACCCCATTTCTCCCACACTGCCATATTACCACACATATTATCAGCCAGAAAGTAAGAAGAGAGGCTGTTGAACTGCAATGCCATTTAATACGCAGTAAGGTAAACAAAGCGGCATGCAAAAATACATCCAACCACCCCATTTCTCCCACATTTCCATATTCCCCAACGTATATTTCTCAAGGAACAAAGCAAGCAGAGAGGCTTTGGAGCAAAAAGGCAATTTTTAAACATTACACATAAACAAAGAGACATGCCACAGTACAATCAAGCACCCACCCCAAAGTAAAAAGACCGACCTTTGAGATGCGGTAAGGAAATTACCCCAAAGCGTCCTTCTTCTTCTCTGTCGTTGCTCCTATTTCCACGCCGCCAGCATGCGTGCTGCCTCCAAGAGCTCACGAGAAGTCCCAGAGGCAGAATGGGCGCTTCTGCGCATGCGCGCGGGGCCAGCCATGCATCGCGTCATCCAGGCCCGCCCCCTTTGGTCTCCTATGACTCTGAGTGGCTGGAGAAGGACGGAGGGAGGAGGAGGAATCCAAAAGAGGGGGCCCATTCTGCCTCTTGGACTCTGGAGCTTTTGGAGGCGGCGCGCGAGCAGGGAGGAGCAACAACGGAGGACTTCTTTGCAGCGTGCAGGGGCGCGTGAAGAGGACAAACTGCAAAAAAACCTGGTCAGGGGCCTGAAGATCACCAGGATGAGGCCCAAAGATCACCCTGGTGATCCCGGTCACCATTCTGAGCACCCCTGATTTATATCTATTATGTATCCCACTTTTTCTTCAAGAAAGAGACCCAAAGGGCTCATATTGCAAAAGAACAAAATAATATGCAAATGTTAAAACAGAATTGAACAAATTGTAATATTAAAACAACGGAAGGATAAAATCCAATGAAAAGAGAAAAATGTGTTTGCGATGGTGCTGCAACTGTGGGAAGGGCCTCCCTGGGCGATCTCAGAATCCAGACACGTTCATACAGGTAGATGTGATCTGCCAAATAGCCTGGACCTGAACTGTTAGGGCTTTATAGGTGAGAACCATCACTTTGGATAGGGCCCAGAAACAAATTGGAAGCCCATAGAGTTGTTTCAACAAGGGAGATGTGCACACCACATAGCCACTCCCAGTTAGCAATCTGGCTGCATCTCTTTGGAGAAGCCGAACTTTCCAAACAGTCTCCAAAGGCAGCCCCACATAGAATGCATTACAGTAGTCCAAAGAATGTACCACCATGGCCAGATCTATTTTTATTTATTTTTTATTTATGATATTTTTATACCGCCTTTCTCAGCCTGAAGGCAACTTAGGGCGGTTTACAATTGGCAGTAATTCAGTGCCACAGCACAATAATAATTAAAAACAACGAAAAAAACATTCAACTGTTAATATACAGTATAAAATTAAATTTTAAAATATTGCAAAACGTTAAAAACCTCTAGCCTCTCATGGAACAAGTAAAGTTAACACAGAAGCTGAATTAATTACTCAGTGGTGTGGTACACAAACACTTGTATTGTATGAGTCCTGTGAATTCAACAGCACTTAGATTTCAATTGGTTGGAATCCTTTGGAAGACTCAAGCCATTCTATCAGTTGTTGAATGGTGGCAAATCCAGTAGAATCAATAGCTCTAGTCTGGTGTTGGGACTAGCAGTTCAATGGAGGCCACTGTCTCCCAAAGCAGTTTGCATCCTTCCCTTCTATTCCTCTTCCCCCCATCCTCACCATAAATTAAGAAGACAAAAGAAAAGGATTGTAGGGAAATGGGAATGGATGGGAACCAGTTTGGAAGGGTCAGCTCAAAATGGAGAGAGGTAAACAGATAGATAGGATGCAACTGCACTGCAGAAGCAATGCCCTTTGCCTCTTTCTCCCTGCAGAATCAAGCAACCTGACGGATATATGCCTCCCGGGGCAAAAGCAAACCTCTGTGAGCGAAGTGTGCACCAGTCATGTGGAGAGAAATACCATGGTTGTTGGGCTATTGTTCCTTGGACAGACTATGCTGGGAATTGGTGGGGTGCCCATCCAGCCCTTCGGCATCTCTTACATCGACGATTTTGCCAGCACAACCAATTCACCACTCTATATAGGTAAGTTGCTGGGAACAAAGGTTGACATAGGTGCATCTACACCTACTGTGAGAACTCGTGCAGTTTGGCACCAATGTAGCTGCCATGGCTCAATGTGAAGAAATGCTAGGAGTTATAGTTTGCACTCCTTGGCAGAGAAGGCTGAAGACCTTAGGCTTCATCCATGGAGTAAAATTCACATAGTTTGACACTGTTGTAGCCTAGTCAGATTTTGGGTGCTTAGAAGATGAGGAAGGGGGTGCTGGGATTGATTCAAAGGGCCCAGAGAAGGATAGAAGTGGCCTTGAGAGAGTTGTTTTGGAATCTCCTGACAGTTCCCAGAAGACAGGAGAAAGCAATATTAGTTCTCACGAGAACCTACCAGAAGTGCAGGCTGAAAGAAATGTGGGAGATGAATGTTTGTGTAGGGGCTTGGAACTGGTTAGACAGAGCATGCAACAAAGACAGACTCGCTTTTTCCAGAGGTTAAGAGATGATGATAGGAAAAGCAGGTGCACGAGAAATGATGTTATGGGAAGGATTGAGGCCTTTTAAAGCCAGTTTCTTGAAAGATACATCTGTTGTGTGTTGCAAAGGATGTGCCCCCTTGGTGGTGGGTCCTTAGGTGACTGTAGAGACCTATTCTTGATTTGCATGTTCTTCTGCAGTGAGGATATCTGTCTCTAGGTGGAAGGTGGTCAGAGGCAATGCTGATGGAATTGTTCCAGAAGCTGAGAGTGCTGTCTGTAGACAGTCCATGTTTCACACACATATAACAGGGTTGGGAAGACAACAAGCATCTTGGTCTCCCTACAAATGTCCAAATCCTCAAACAGTCTTCTTCATTTGGAAGAAGGCTGCACTCATAGAGCTCAGGCAGTGTTGTATTGCAGTGTCAATGTTGACTTTTGTGGAGAGGTGGCTGCAAAGGAAGAGGAAATTGTCAACATTTTATAACGTTACACCATTAAGCTGTATTTCTCGCATTGCAGAGGAACAGAATGGTGCCTTTTGCTGAAAGAAAACTTTGGTTTTCTCGATGATCAGTGAGAGGCCGATCTTCTCATATGCTTCTGCAAAGGTGTTTAGAGTGGCTTGTAGGTCTTCTTCTGAATGAACACAGACTACGTTATCATCAGCATATTGGAGTTCTATAACACATTGTAGGTCTTCTTCTGAATGGGCACAGACTACGTTATTGTCAGCATATTGGAGTTAACAGATGTTGTGACCCTAGTTTTGGCTTTCAGTCTGCTGAGTTTAAATAGCTTGCAATCTGTCCGAAAGATAATTTCCACACTAGTAGGAAGCTTCTCATCAACATGGCGCAGCATCATAGTGATGAAGATTAAGAATAAGGTTGGGGCAATAACACATCCCTGTTTAACTCTGAATCAACCTTAAACGGGTTGCTTTGGGAGCCATTACTGTCCAAGACTGTTGCCATCATGTCACTGTGGACGAGCCGGAGGATGTTCGCAAATTTGTCAGGGCACCTGATTTTTTGGAGGATGGATCAGAGACAGGGGCGGTCCTACAAGATAGGCCAAGTAGGCATCCGCCTAGGGCGCCATCTGGGAAGAGGGCGCCATCCTGGCCGCATGGGGCGCCATCCTGGCCCTGCCGATGTTCCTCAGACAGTGCTGCAGCTGCCTGCTTTTTGACCCCGGCCTTATGCACTCCGACGCCGCTTCTGGGCATGCACGGAGGTTTTCACGCAGGCGCAGTTGCTCTGGAGCTGAAGTTGAGCGCAGGAGCAACTGCACATGCGTGAAAACCTCCGTGCATGCCCAGTAGCTCCCTTGCGCAAAGCCTGTAAGCAAAGCACTCCCTATCGGGCAGGCAGGGAGTGCTTCCCCTCTCCCTTTGTCTCCGCCGTGCGCGCGCGTTTGCAGGAAAGGAGAAAAGAATCAGTGAAGGAAGTGTAAGTGAAGGAATGAATGAAGGGCTTTCCTCCTCCTCCTCTGTGACCTCTTCGCTCCCTCCTTCCTTTCTTCGGCTCTATTTCTGTCTAGACCTGAGGGGCCTGAGGCTATGAGGAGTTGTGGGAGTTGGAGGCCAAAACACTTAGAAGGAAGGAGGGCCCAAGTTTGCCCAGGCCTGTATTCGACCTCATTTGAACATTTTGGCTGTTTTTCTATTTACATTTACATTGGGATCCTAATTTTGGACTTATGGGAGACTCCTATGAATTATGAGTCGGGTGATAGGTAATATATTCTGATTTTGATGCATTTAGTACATTGCATTTCTTGTTGATTATTATACAGTTCTGCTTAATATTGTCATACAATATAATACAAATACAATATAACAATAGAATAATGATATATTTTATATTACATGTAATATTACAAACAATATTGCAGTATAGTGGTATTGTACAAAATAGTAATATATAATATTTTATTTTACTTTATTTTGGGTTATTTGAGTTTTATAGGAGTAATGAAAATATTTAGTAGAGGATAATTTTATTTAAATAAATAATTTTATTACTTTATAATAATAATATAATAGAATGTTACATTGTATTATAATGTCAATATATTATAATACAATTATATTGTAATGTAGTATAATATAATTATGATATAATATAGTATGAGTATGGTATAATATATTGTATATACATTGATACAATATAATACTACTAATGGTATTGTGATATTATAATTGTATATTTGTTTTACATGGGGGGCGGCAAAATAATGTTTGGGGGGGGCACCAAAATAATGTTCGCCTACCATTTAAAATTACCTTAGACCGCCCCTGATCAGAGAGCACTGCAACTCACTGTGTCAAATGCCTTTGCAAGGTCAATGAATGTTATGTACAGATGTTGATGTTATTCCCTGCATGTTTCTTGCATCTATAGGAGTCTAGCTAGACCGAGGGAAGAATACTGAACTAGGTGGAGTTCTGATCTGGGATACAGCAGCACACTATCCTCAGGCATGCCGAATGTGATTGTAGCATATTGATTTGGCCACTGAGGAATATTATTCCTGATGCCTTGAGAGTGCTAATCCCAGCTCTGTCTCTATGTAGAACAGGCATGGAGAAACCTTGGCCCTCCAGGTGTTTTGGCTGTTAGGAATTGTGGGAGTTGACGTCCAAAATACCTGGAGAGAGGGCCGAAGTTTGTCAATGCCTGACATACAGAGGTGGTCTAAGGTAATTTTATATGGTAAGCAAACATTATTTTGCCCCCCCCCATGTAAAAGAAATATACAATTATAATATCACAATACCATTAGTATTATATTGTATCAATGTATATACAATATATTATAGTACATACTCATACTATATTATATCATAATTATATTATACTACATTACAATATAATTATATTATAATATATTGACATTATAATATAATATAACATTCTATTATATTATTATTATTATTAAATAATAAATAAAATTATTTATTTAAATAAAATTATCCTCTACTAAATATTTTCATTACTCTTATAAAACTCAAATAACCCAAAATAAAGTAAAATAAAATATTATATATTACTATTTGCCTGCGCAATTGCGCCTGTCTCTCCTTGATGTTCCCGGCCAGCGCGGGGAGGTGGGTGTGTGTGGTAGGGTTCACTTGGGTTTGGGCCTGGCGAGGGAGTTCGCCTCAGAGTGCGGCGGCTACTTCCAGTGGCGGCTGTCAGGAGGCAATACGTCGCCAATACCCCTTTGGCTCCCCTCCCTTTGTCTCTGCCCCCTGCCTGCCCAATTGGGTCACCGTATTCGGCGGTAGGGTGGAGACAAAGTGAGAGGGGAAGCACTCCCTGCCTGCCCTATAGGGAGTGCTTTGCTTACAGGCTTCTGTGCGCTGGAGCTACTGGGCATGTGTGGAGGTTTTTGCACATGCGCAGTTGCTCCTGCGCTCAACTTCAGCTCTGGAGCAACTGCGCCCACGCAAAAACCTCTGCGCATGCCCAGAAGCGGCATCAGAGCACACAAGGCCGGGGTCCAAAAGCAGGCAGCCGCGGTGCTGCCTGAGTAACATCGGCAGGGACAGGACGCTGTCTGGCGCCGGTGCCCGGTGCACGGGGGAATTCGCCCCTTCCCAGATGGCGCCCCATGCAGCCGCTTCCTTGGCCTACCTGTAGGACCGCCCCTAATGACATAGAATCATAGAGTTGGAAGAGACCACAAGAGTCATCCATTCTGCCATGCAGGAATGCACAGTCAAAGCACTCCTAACAGATCAACCTCCAGCAAAGGAGACGCCACTGGACTCCCAGGCAGCATATTCTACTTGTGGCATCCTTTCAAATATTTAAACATGGTTCTTATGTCCCCTCCCAACGCTCTCTTCTCCAAGCTAAATATCCCCAGCTCCCTGAACCACTCCTCAGAGGGACTCATGGTTCCCAGACCTTTGGCCATTTTGGTGCCCTCTCTCTGGTCATCTTTCCCTTGCCCATAACTTTCTTGAACTCTGACGTCCAAACCTGGGCACAGTCTTATTCCAGGCAAGGTCTGACCAAAGCCGGAGAGAATGGGACTGTTACCTCCAGTCACCTGGGCACATGCAAAGCTCAAAATACTCCTCTCACCCCAAACGGAGCAGCTTGAGGGCTGTAGTGAGAACCAGGATGTGACAGAGCTGCCAAGGGAAGCAGATGGCCGTCCTTCATGTCCCAGAATCACCTGGCATCACCAATGTGGGAGGTCTCCAAAAAAAGAGAGAATTGATACCGGACATATTTGGCATCCAACCTGGTTAGCTGCATGCAAGTGCCAGGCTCTTATATGTGCAGGCAGATGGGGGATTTGTAAAGTACAGGTATATATGGAAATCAGCACTTGGGAAAGGAGTCATTTTCAGCCACCTTCTAGAGCAGCAGGATCAAGATCTGAACACTGTCACTTGTACCCTAGGATGTGCCTCTAGAACAGGGGTGGGCAACCTACGGCCTGCGGGCCGGATGCGGCCCGGTAGCCGATTCTGTCCGACCCAGGGAGAAGGGCATCGGGGGCAGGGCCAAGAGGAAGGGGTGCCACTGCCGCCATCCCATCGCAGGCTCTGTGCGGCCTGTGTCGGCAGACAGGCCGGAAGAGCGGCGGCTTTGGAGTGCCTGCCATCCCTGGAGGCAATCCGGGCCTGCAGCGGGAGCACTCGGCGACCTGCGAGGGCTGATTGCCCTGGTGACCCGGAAGACTTGATTGTCTTCCGGGTCACCAGGTCGAATTAGCCGCCTCAGATCACTGACTGCTCCCCCTGCAGGCCCGGATTGCCTCCAGGGATGGCAGGCACTCCATAACAGGGCGATCAGCTGGGGAACGGCTGGGGGCGAGAGCGGGCAGAGGCCTGCAGCCTCTGATTGCCTGCTGCTCTGCTCTGCTCTACTGCGGCGGTGACTGGGTCCGCTTTGCCATCCTCTGGATTGGGGTCATTTGGCTATTCCATCTTGGGATCCTTCCTCTCTTGGTTCGCACCTTGTCTTCTTGAATTTAATTTAATTTTAGTGGTTTTTATTATTGCATTATAATAATTTTATTATAATACTATAATAATATAATTAATAATATAATATAATAATGTTATATTATATTATAATTTCAATATATTATGTCTATATATATACATACTATAATATAATAATTTTGATATTAATACTAATAATATATGAATATGTTAATATTAATGATGTGTAATATATAGTAAATATAGTAAATAAATAACTAATGTAGATTAGAATGTAGTTCAGCCTTTAGGTGCAGCCCTCCATAATATTTTTTGGCTCTCATGTGGCCCCTTGGAAAAAAATAATTGCCCACCCCTGCTCTAGAAGAAATGAAGTCAACCTTGTGGTTGAACGGTTTTGGTGACCATTGTTCAATGGATCTGTTCACTTCCTGTCTGAGTACCTCATCACATGGAGAGGGGGAAGCATAGGTGACCATCCCTTTAAGAGTAGAGAATCACCCCTCTTATATCACCAGCAGAGTCCCATTTCGTGTTCTGCCCCCTATTCCACTCACACGTGGAAACCTAAGAGCTGGCAATACATTTATCTTACACTCATCACATGGTCATTATTACTTTTGTTGAATCATGACACACGACAATATGCGAAAGCCAAGAGATCCCTTGCCCTGCCCAAAGCCTCTTACATTAAAGTAGACTGACACCAATTTAGAATCATAGAATAGAGTTCGAAGAGACCTCATGGGTCATCCAGTCCAACCCCATTCTGCCAAGAAGCAGGAAAATCTCATTCAAAGCACCCCCAAAAGATGGCCATCCAGCCTCTGTTTAAAAGCCTCCACAGAAGGAGCCTCCACCACACTCCACAAGGGGCAGAGAGTTCCACGGCTGAACACCTCTCACAGTCAATAAATTCTTCCTAATGCTCAGGTGGAATCTCCTTTCTTGTAGTTTGAAGCCATTGTTCCATGGCGTCCTAGTCTCCAGGGCAGCAGAAAAAAGGCTTGCTCCCTCCTTCCTAGGACTTCCTCTCACATATTTATACATAGCTATCATGTCTCCTCTCAGCCTTCTTTTCTTCGGGCTAAACATGCCCAGCTCTTGAAGCCGCTCCTCATAGGGCTTATTCTCCAGACCCTTGATCATTTTGGTCGCCCTCCTCTGGAAACACTCCAGCTTAGAGTCAACCTCTCCCTTCAATTGTGGTGCCCAGAATTGGACATAGTGTGATTCCAGGTGTGGTCTGACCAAGGCAGAATAGAGCATGGGGAGCAGGACTTCCCTGGATCTAGACACTAGACTCCTATTGATGCATGCCAAAATCCAGTTGGAGAACCACTTTTTTCCATGGGAACCCATGGTTCTGCCCCAAACCCCATAGGACAGTGTTTCCCAACCAGTGTGCCAGGGCACACTGGTGTGCCGTGAGCAATCATCAGGTGTGCCGTGGGAAATTGGAATCTCCGGGGGAGGGGGGGAGTGTCTAGTGTGTTGGAAGTATAAAAACCCTAAGAAACCTATCTTGATAAAGGCACAAACACACACACACCCCTCCCCACCCGTTGTCTACTTGGTCTCTCCCTCTCCATGCATTGGGAAGGCCCACCTCCCTTTCCCCGAGTAGAGACCTCCTCTTGCCTCCTGGGGGTTCTGTGTGGGAAGTTTGGCCCAGTTCTATCATTGGTGGGGTTCAGAATGCTCTTTGATTGCAGGGGAACTATAAATCCTAGCAACTACAACTCCCAAATGTCAAGGTCTATTTCCCCTGAAGTCCATCTGAGTTCATATTTGGGCATATTGAGTATTCATGCCAAGTTTGGTCCTGATCCAACAATGTTTGAGTCCACAGTGCTCTCTGGATATAGGTGAACTACAACTCCAAAACCCAAGGTCAATGCCCATCAAACTCTTATAGCATTTTCTCTTGGTTATGGGAGTTCTGTGTGGGAAGTTTGTGTCTTTCTGCCATTCCTGCCAGGATATCTATGTTGAGTTCATCGAAACAGGACCAGGTTTCACACTGAATGTATAAATACATTTGAAAACAGATTAACTATATGTATTACTGTGTTAGAGTATCATTTTGTGTCATTTTGGTTGGTAGTGTGCCCCAGGATTTTGCAAATGTAAAAAGTGTGCCGCGGCTCAAAAAAGGTTGGGAAACACTGCTCTAGAACAGGGCTGTTCAACTGGCGGCCCCGGGGCCGGATCCGGCCCCGTAGCCTGTTGGACACGGCCCCACCTATGCCCTCAGCCGCCATTTTTAAATTTCAAAAAAAAATCGAATTTTTTTTAAAAAAATGGCGGCCGGGGGGGAGGGGGAGGCGGGGCAGGGAGGAGGAAGAGAGCTAGCTCCTCCTCCTTTTCGGCGCCCCCCCTCCCTACCTAGGGCGGGGAGCCGCTGAAAAAGGGCAGAAGGCGGCGCCAACAGCAGCGTCACAGGCCTGGCGTGACGCGCTGCTCCTGGCACCGCCTACTCCTCCTTTTCGGCCCCCTCCCTTCCTAGGGCGGAGGGTGGGCGCGAAAAGGGAGGAGTAGGCGGCGCCAGAGCAGCGCGTCACAGGCCTGGCGTGACGCGCTGCTCCTGGCACCGCCTATTCCTCCTTTCGCCCCTCCCTTCCTAAGGTGGTGGGGGGGGGCCGAAAGGAGGGTAAGCGGCGCCAAGAGCATGGCGTCACGCCAGGCCTGTGACGCTCTGCTCTTGGCGCCGCCTACTCCTCCTTTTCGCGCCCCCTCCCTACCTAGGGCGGGGGCCGCCGGGCAGCAGAAGCGGTGTCAAGAGCAGCGCGTCACAGGCCTGGCGTGACGCGCCCCTTGGCGCCGCCTACTCCTCCTTTTTCGGCGCCCTCCGCCCCTAGGAAGGGAGGGGGGCGCCAAAAAGGAGGAGTAGGCGGTGCCAAGGGGCAGCGCGTCACGCCAGGCCTGTGACACGCTGCTCTTGGCGCCGCCTTCTGCCCTTTTTCGGCTGTTTTAGGAGGGGGCGGGGCCTGGGGTTGGGGCGGGGCCTGGGGTTGGGGCGGGGCCTGGGGCCGGGGCCGAGCGGCCCCCTAGGTCATCAGTGACCTTTTATCTGGCCCTGGACCCCGTAGAAGTTGGACAGCACTGCTCTAGAAGAAATGAAGTCAACCTTGTGGTTGAACGGTTTTGGCGACCGTTGTACAATGGATCTGTTCACTTCCTGTCTGAGTATCTCATCACATGGAGAGGGGGAAGCATAGGTGACCATCCCTTTAAGAGTAGAGAATCACCCCTCTTATATCACCAGCAGAGTCCCATTTCGTGTTCTGCCTCCCTATTCCACTCACACGTGGAAACCTAAGAGCTGGCAATACATTTATCTTACACTCATCACATGGTCATTATTACTTTTGTTGAATCATGACACACGACAATATGCGAAAGCCAAGAGATCCCTTGCCCTGCCCAAAGCCTCTTACATTAAAGTAGACTGACACCAATTTAGAATCATAGAATAGAGTTCGAAGAGACCTCATGGGTCATCCAGTCCAACCCCATTCTGCCAAGAAGCAGGAAAATCTCATTCAAAGCACCCCCAAAAGATGGCCATCCAGCCTCTGTTTAAAAGCCTCCACAGAAGGAGCCTCCACCACACTCCACAAGGGGCAGAGAGTTCCACTGCTGAACACCTCTCACAGTCAGTAAATTCTTCCTAATGTTCAGATGGAATCTCCTTTCTTGTAGTTTGAAGCCATTGTTCCATTGCGTCCTAGTCTCCAGGGCAGCAGAAAAAAGGCTTGCTCCCTCCTCCCTATTACTTCCTCTCACATATTTATACATGGCTATAATATCTCCTCTCAGTCTTCTCTTCTTCAGGCTAAACATGTCCAGCTCTTGAAGCCGCTCCTCATAGGGCTTGTTCTCCAGACCCTTGATCATTTTGGTCGCCCTCCTCTGAAAACAGGACTTCCCTGGATCTAGACACTAGACTCCTATAGATGCATGCCAAAATCCCGTTGGAGAACCACTTCTTTCCATGGGACCCATAGGATACAAGAGGAAGTGGTCCAGGTTAAATCCACTTTTTTCCATAGGATCTTATTGTTCTGCTCCAAACCTCATAGGATACAAGAGACTGCTTGATGGTTGGGCAATGAAACAGGACGGGCAACTTCGATGGTTCCCACCCCACCTGTTTTTCAGTTGTAAATATGGAAGTAAAGTGTGATAAGAGGGAGGAGCTCTGAACAGGACGGCTGGCCCATGTTCAGAGTTCCCTCCTTTCAGGCCTTTTCTGCCTCTTTTCAACCCCGGAAGATGTGATGAGCTCCGTGCCTCTCCCTGCCTGAAAAGAGGCTGAAGTGTCCTATCAGGGGGAAATGCCTGAAAGTGAGGAGGTCGATTGTTGGAGTTCCCTCCTTCCAGGACACGTCTGCTTCTTTTCAGCCATGGAGGGCTATGCGTGACGGCTGGAAGTAGCTTAACTCATGCGATGAGCTCCGTATGTCTCCATGCTTGGGAAGAGGATGAAGTGCCCTACCAGGGGGAAATGTCTCCATGTGGTGAGGTCAGTTGTGGAGTTCCCTCCTTTCAGGACACTTCTGCTTCTTTTCAACCATGGAGGGCAATGCATGACGGCCTCTTTTCTCATGGCTTCTGCATGATGATAGAAGCCACGAGGAAAGACTGGCTGACATGGGCAACTCACCAGCCCTGGAGGAGTCTCTGGCAAGAAAAACCCCCCCCCCGGGACTGCCCCCCCCCCGGCGCAACCCATTCAGAACACACACACTCGTAAGGGTCATTATTTGCACAAAAGCAGAGAGTTCCCCTGATGAACAATAGCTCTCTCTCTCTCTCACACACACAGAGAGAATCAGGAAGCTCTTCCTCTCTTTCTCCCTCCCTCCCTACCATGCTCCCTTCATCCCAAGAAGCAGAGCCCCCCACCTGGCTAGCCTCCTTCTCCAAGGGAGCAGCCAAGGGCCCCGGGGACAGCCTCCCCAGGAAAGATGGAGGGAGGGAGGGGGCCAGCCAGGCCGGGGCGCCCGCCCGCACACCATTCGCTCCTTCCCTCCCTCCCTCTGCAAAGGAGGCCAGGTCTGGAAGGGGGGGAGGGAGGGAGAAGAGGGCCAGGTCCTCGGGATTGAACCCGGGGACAGAGCCAGGCACCCTCCCCACAACCAACACACCCAATTCCCCCTTGGCATTCGCAAGCTCCGAGAGTTGGAAGAGACCCCAACTTCATTTGTTTCAACATTTTTTGGTCCGTGATCTGCCCCCCCCCCCGGCTTGCACCCCTAGGCTATTGCCTAGGTTGGCCTTATGGGTAATCTGACACTTCTGCATCTTTTCAGTCATGGAGGGCTATGCATGACGGCCGGAAGTAGCTTAACTCATGTGATGAGCTCCGTATGTCTCCATGCTTGGAAAGAGGATGAAGTGTCCTACGACTAGGAAATTTCTCCATGTGGTGAGGTCAGTTGTGGAGTTCTCTCCTTTCAGGACACTTCTGCTTCTTTTCAGCCATGGGGGGCTATGCATGATGGCCAGGAGTACTTTATGTCTTGTGATGAGCTCTGAAAAGAGGATAAAATGTCCTATGACCTGGAAATTTCTCCATGTGGAACCATCTCACATAGATCTAAACCCCATAGTTGCTCCCAACCAGAAGGCAGCTAATCCATCAGATTCGTAGCCCCCAATATTGAGACCCATTGAACCAACTGGATTTGCCTATGTGTTAACCCATCATTCCACAATTGTTTCAATGGATCTACTTTAGTTGGCTTAAACAGGATTCACGTTATGCCATTGTGCACCCTTGAGTGGTGCCTCATGCAACAATGCCAGAGAAGGGCAAACAAAAGGGCATTCATTCTACAGTGTAGACCAGGGGTGGGCAAATTATGCCCCGGGGGGCCGGATGCGGCCCTTTGGCCGATGCTTTCCGGCCCTCCTAAGGGCCCAGGCAGGAAGGCAGGCTCGCTCGTTGCTCGCCTTGCCCCGCCCGCTTGCCACTCGCCTTGCCTCACCTGCCGCTTGCCTTGCCCCGCCCACTCGCTGCTCGCCTCACCCTCTCGCCCTCTCGTGCACTCCGGCTCTCCCAGCACCAGCAACAGCAAGGCCAGGAAAGGGAGCTTGCCTCCCCTGCCTAGCCTTGCTGTCGCCGGTGCTGGGAGAGCAGGAGCGGGCGAGAGGGCGAGGCGAGCGGGCGGGGTGAGGCGAACAGTGGGCGGGGCGAGCGGCGAGCGGGGTGAGAGGGCGAGGCAGGCAGGCAAGCAGAGCGACTGACGTAGAGGGAGGGAGGGAGGGAGCAAGCACTGCTGCCTAGCATCCTTAATAAGTGAACTATACATCCCCCAGCAACTCCAACTCCCAAATGTCTATTTTCCCCAAATTTCCCCAGTGTTCACATTTGGGCATATTGAGGATTCGTGCCAAGTTTGGTCCTGAGTTTCCCATCCTTCCAATGGGGTTTGATCTCTTCCTTTTCCATCACAAATCTCAAAGGCTCGCTGTCAGGAGGTTTTTAGAAAGGTGGGAACAGGAAGTCATCGAGAGGGAAGGGACCCCAGGGCTATCCAGCCCAACCCCCAGGGATACACAATCAAAGCACCCCCGACTGATGGCCATCAAGCCTCTGCATAAAACTCTCCAGAGAAGGGGACTACAAGGAAGCATTATTTTATTTTAGTGGTTTTTATTATTCTTGTATAATAATTTTATAATAAATAATATAATAAATAATATAATGTTATATATTATAATTTCAATATATTATAATGTGTATATATATACGCTATAATATAATAATTATGATATTAATACTAGTAATATATGAATATTTCTCGATATAATAATATGTTAATATTAATGATGTGTAATATATAGTAAATATAGTAAGTGAATAAATAAATAAGTTATGTAGATTAGCATGTAGTTCTGCCTTTAATTGCGGCCCTCCATAATATTTTTTGGCTCTCGTGTGGCCCCTTGGAAAAAATAATTGCCCACCCCTGGTGTAGACGCACCCCCTACGCTGTCAGGAAATGGAGTCTCTTTGAAGACACGCAAAGCAAGAGCAACCATTAATGCAAACCAAATTTACTGCAAATATCAGTCGTCGATGAAAACTGTCCGAAAGGATGCATACATGCGCAGATGTGTGAATCTGCTTCGACGCTGCAACTCAGGGGGAGAAACTTCAAATCGTACTTTGGGTTTCTGAGTGGACGTTTCGTTTCCTTTTTGCAGGAATACTCTTTGCCACGACTACCATGGGTCCCGCCATCGCGTTCATCTTGGGCTCGATCATGTTACGCTTCTACGTTGACATTGACAAGTTTTCTGCAGGTGAGTTCACACAGCTTTTGCAGGGGGGCGCTTGCGAGACAAAAAAGGTCCAGAGGTGCAAGTCAAAATCTGGGCAAGAATTCCTGGTTGTTAGCACTGTGCCGGGTAAAGATTTTGATCTGCAAGAGATGCATGCCGACATGGCAAGGAGACTTGTACACAAACCAAGGCAGAGCTTGGAGAGCAGGCATGGACAAACTCTGGCCCTCCAGGTGTTTTGGACTTCAACTCCCACAATTCCATTCCATTGTGGGAGTTGAAGTCCAAAACACCTGGAGGGCCAGAGTTTGCCCATTCCTATTGTAGAGTTAAAAATAATCCATTCCAATGACTCTTAAGAAGCAATTCATTGTCTTCATGTCTTTACTGTGCCGACTTGGTCTAAATCAAGTCTTCCTTACTTTTGGCTCTTTGTTTCTTTTCCATGACACTCGGTCAAGCTGAATGGGGCTTATGGGAGTTGGAGTCCCAAACATCAGGAGAACCAAAGGTTGAGAAACGTTAGTCTAAATCAGTGTTTCCCAACCGCTGTTCCGTGGCACACTAGTGTTCCGTGAGAGATC
This sequence comes from Anolis apletophallus, assembly GCA_030556195.1. NCBI lineage: Eukaryota > Metazoa > Chordata > Lepidosauria > Squamata > Anolidae > Anolis > Anolis apletophallus. Next base: position 198,301,613 of record JARBWK010000004.1, on the reverse strand, counting down.
AGCTGGTGTGCTGCGGAAAAACCTTTCTTCCCCCTTTCTTCCTAGTGTTCCCTGGGGATGCCTTCCCCTCGCGTGGGGGGCTCTCCTTCCCTCCCTTCTTCCTCCCTCCCTCCATCCCTCCATCCCTCCCTCCCTTCCTGCCGGCCTCTCCCTCCTGCCTGGCTCACCGGCGTTGTTGACCAGGAGGAGCCTTTCCAAGCCTTCTTCCCCCTCGCCCTCCATCTGCCAGTGGGCTTTTCAGGTGCCAAAGAGGCAGCTTTGGGCGGCGTGGGGCTGGGCCAGGTCTGCGGGGAGGGCATGCGGGCGGAGGCGCGGCCAGTCCCAGCGGAGCAGCACCTCCACCTCCCACAGCGGGCCCCCCACCCGGCCCGAGAGGAGCAGCACTGAGCCCAGGGAGAGGAACGCGGCCAGGCGGAGGCACACGGCCAGGCCCAGGCCCCGCGACACCCCTGTCACCACGCACAGGCTCCGGTTCAAGCCGCGTGCCTCCATTGCCCCTGAGAAGCCAGGCAGCCAGGCAGGCAGGAGGGAAAGGAGGAAGAGGGAGGGGCCTGGGCTGAAAGGGGGCGGGGCCCGGGTGGAGGCCACGCCCCGATTGACCAGGTGTACCGCGGCTCAAAAAAGGTTGGGAAACACTGGTCTAAATGACCCTTGAAGTTCCTTCTGGAACCATGTGTGCATCCACAGTGCATAACAAAAGCAGTCTGATGCCATTCTAAGTGGAAGTTTTGGAACTTGGGATTTGTAGTTTCATTGAGTACCGCCAGAGCAGTGGTCCCCAATCTTTGGTCCTCCAGGTGTTTGGGGCTTGGTTCCCAAAATCCCTGACCTTTGGGCATTCTGGCTGGGCCTGATGGGAGCTGGAGTCCAAAACATATAGAGGAGAAGTTCAAGGGATGCAGGTCTTTCCACCAAACTACAAATCCCAGAATTCCATAGATTGTCTTCACAGCACTTAAATGAGTATCAAACTTCTATAATTGTGCAGTGTAGATTTGGCATATTTATTTATTTATTTGCAGTATTTATATTCCACCCGTTTCACCCTGCAGGGGACTCAGGGCGGATCACAATGCACCTATACATGGCAAACATTCAATGCCATAGACCAGGGGTGCTCACACTTTTTCAGCATGGGAGCTACTGATTAAAAAACCAAGTCCCAAAGATCACCTACCCAGAAATGTAAAACATATAACTATTTTCTTTTTTTATTTATATATTTATTATTCATTTTTATGTACCGCTCCTTCCAGCAGGCTCGGGGCAGTTTACATAAAATGAAGTTATAAAACATCAATATTTCAATTTAGTAACAATATAAAACAGAGCATAAAAATACATACAACCACCCCATTTCTCCCACACTGCCATATTACCACACATATTATCAGCCAGAAAGTAAGAAGAGAGGCTTTTGAACTGCAAGGCCATTTAATACTCAGCAAGGTAAACAAAGGGACATGCAAAAATACATCCAACCACCCTTTTCTCCCACATTTCCATATTCCCCAACATATATTTCTCAAGGAACAAAGCAAGCAGAGAGGCTTTGGAGCTAAAAGGCCATTTTTAAACATTAAAAATAAACAAAGAGACATTCCACAGAACAATCAAGCACCCACCCCCAAGTAAAAAGACCGTCTTTTGTGATGTGGTAAGGAAATGATCCCAAAGCGTCTTTCTCCTCCTCCTCCGTCATTGCTCCTATTTCCACGGTGCCCGCATGCGTGCCGCCTCTAAGAGCTCACAAGAAGTCTGAGAGGCAGAATGGGTGCTTCTGCGCTCGCACGCGGGGCCAGCCATGCATCGCGTCATCCAGGCCAACCCCCTTTGGTCTCCTACGACTCTGAGTGGCTGGAGAAGGACGGAGGAGGAATCGAAAAGAGGGGGCCCATTCTGCCTCTTGGACTCTGGAACTTTTGGAGGCGGCGCGCGAGCAGGGAGCGGGGAGGAGCAACGACGGAGGACTTCTTTGCAGCGTGCAGGGGTGCGTGAAGAGGACCAACTGCAAAAAACCTGGTCAGGGGCCTCAAGATCACCAGGATGAGGCCCAAAGATCACCTTGGTGATCCCGATCACCATTCTGAGCACCCCTGCCATAGACACACAACATACATACAGGGGCAATTTAACTTTCCAGCTTCATGAGGGTATGCTTCAAATTCCAGCCACCGGGGGAGCTGTCGCTTCACTGTCCACTTGTGACACCAGTGGAGTAGGAATTGTGGGAGTTGAAGTCTTTGCGTTCTGCTGGAGAGTTTTATGGTGTCGTAAATTAGTTAAATTAGCCTCCCCACATAAAATGGTACCTAAATTTCCTATTTGACGGACGCAACTGTCTTTCAGGCTGCAAAGGATGACAGCAAGCTAGGCAAATGGTCGGGAGCTTATTCCAACCTGGGTTGGCTTTGAACTCATGACCTTTCGGCCAGTAGTGATTTTAATGCAGCTGACTCCCAACCAGCTGCTCCACAACCTGGTATTATTGAGGCCTGATTACTTGCATTGACCATTACTTTTCCAATCGTTTTGTAATTTGGGAAAAGGAGGCAAGTAGGAGCAATAAACAAAAGCATAAAACCTAAGCTTTGCTGTTGGGATGCCCCTAAGCATGCCTTAAAGCAGCCCTTAAACAGTGATTTAATGAGCCAGCTTGAAGATGCTGCTCATTAAAACTAATGGAATAATGACATCCCCATTTGGGAGCAAATGCCCTTTTCATCCCTTCGTTTCGCTCACATTTTACAGGGAATCACATCTCTTGTAATGTGTTACTTATAAGCTCTACTTGGGAGTCACTAAAGACTGAGCATATCGTTCCTGGAAGAGCTTTCCAATTTTGGTGAGCCATTCCAGACCCCTAAACTACCAGTATTGCAAGTTAATAGGGGAAAACGATACTGAAAATGCTTTGCAGCTGCAGTAATACGGACACAGTCGTTCGTCAAGCCATTTCACTCACTTTGGCGGAAGGTCGTTTTAATTCTCTGGCTTTTGGTCATGTTGAGTGGGGAATAAATGCAGTTATCATGTATCATTCCATTGCTTTAAGACCCGAGATATGGAGCAAAGGGAGAATATCCAAAGACTTGGATGCCTTTGAAACCTTTACCTCTGATCTATTCGAAAATAGATGCCAAGGTTTCAAGGTTGTACTTTTCGGACAAGGAGCAGGCCCGGATTAACCCCTTTTGGCACCCTAGGCCACACTTTGAAATTACGCCTCCAAACCAACCTCTACCGAACACACACCCCCCCCACATTCCTTCTTTCCGCCTGACTCTCCTCACTCACCGAGGGGCGGAATGCCTCCCAGCTGGCACACGCGGGCCCGACTCCCGCCTTCGGTGCAGCAGTTGCCCAGGATGCTGAGGGCGAGGGTGTGGCGGGGCCTGGGACCGCCGACCAGGACCCTCAGCAGTGGCGCCAGCCTCCCCCCTCCCACTCCCGGAAGCAGGCGATGCCGCCAGCCTCCTTGATGTGCTGCGTGCGGAGAGCCAGCAAGGCCTCGCTCAGGCCTGGCTTGGCGCCCTTGTCCAGCTGGGCCAGGCAGGAGCCCCTGGGAGCCGTTTCCAGGCCCCTTCCCGGCCCCTGGGCCTTTCGGAGCCGGCACCCAGGAACATTGGGGAAGGAGGCAGAGGCGTCGCGCCCTCCTGCCGCGCGCGCATGCCCGGCAGCGGCCCCGGGGGCGGGGCTTCCCTCTGCATCCTCCTCCTCCTTGCCGTGCCCTCCTTCCTTGAGTCAAGGAAGGAGGGCATGAGGAGAATGAGGCAGAAGGAAGCCCTGCCCTCGGGGCTGCTGCCAGGCATGCGCACGCGGCAGGAGGGCGCGAGAGCCTCTGCCTCCTTCCCCGATGTTTCTGGGTGCCGTGCATGTCCGGAAGCAGCCCCGGGGGCTTCCCTCCGCCTCCTCCTCCCCACGCTCTCCTTCCTTGACAAGGGGGCCGGGGCGATGGCGAGGGGGCGGCCATTCCATCCTCCCCCGCCCCCTCGCAGCACTCTCCCCCGCCCTCCCCCGAGAGAGAGAGTCATTATGCCGCACATTGCGGTTTTGTATCAACAAAAAAAATTGGTCCGTGAATTGCGCCCCCCTCGGCTTACGCCCCTAGGCCATGGCGTAGGGTGGCCTTATGGGTAATCCGGGCATGACAAGGAGGAGATGAATAACCTGGGATTGCTAGTGCAACTCTATGTCCATTTAGTCAGAAGTATATTCCATTAAGTTCTGTGGCTCTTCTTCTCCCATAAAGCAAATTTGGGGTGCAATTCCCAGAGCTGTTTTTTCCACAGAGCATTGTTTGCTTTGTGAGCATTATTTCTGTGTCGCACTCAGGTGCATCTGCACTGTGAGATGAATGCTGTTGCACATCATTTTAACTTCCCTGGCTCAGTGCAATGGAATCATGGGAGTTGTAGTTTTACAAAGTCTTTCGCTTTCTCTCCCAAGGGGATTTGGGGTGTTTCACCAAAATAAAACTCCCACAATTCCGTATCGTAGATCCCTGGCAGTTAAAGTGGTGTCACCGGAACTGTGGCGCAGCTGGCTGGAAAGTCAGCTGCATTAAGATCACCACTGACTGAAAGATCATAAGTTCGAAGCCAGCCCGGGTCGGAGTGATCTTCCGACCTTTGTGTAGCTTGCTGTCGACCTTTGCAGCCCAAAAGACAGTTGCATCTGTCAAGTAGGAAATTTCTCTCGGCATTAGTTCTCGAACGAAGATTCTTAGGAAGGACTCAACCCATGATTTTTTACAAGCGTGTTGATGACTAAAAAGGCCAATCTGAGATAGGCAAGTTTGGTTGCAGAAAGCACAGCAGAAAGTCTCCTTGGGTGATGTTGTTTCCAAATTGCGGTTATTTCTGCGTTGTCATTTCTCTTCGAGACCCATTCGGCGTGTCTTCTCAAAAGAGGCCGCAGCATTGTGGATAGTGCATCTCCATGCCTCCCAATGTGAGGCCAGGGTGGACCATTGTTGGTGATCAATCTGGCCGAGCCTGAGATGTTGTTTCAGGGAATACTTATATCTCTTTTTGGGGGCGCCTCTCTTGCGCTGACCCGTGGCGAGTTCACCATAGAGTAGTATCTTATGCTGACATGGGGATGATGGTGTTCTTCCTGTGGTGCAGACTGGTAGAGGACTTCCGTTTTCTTTAGGCTGACTTCCAGCCCAAACAGCTCTGCAGAAGCACCAGGAGGGTTGTAATCTACAAACAGAAGGAAAGGCAGCATCTGGGAGTGCGAACATTAAGAAAATATGAGGCTGTGTTGGGATGGGCTAGGAGAAATAGCATTACCTAAGGAACACTGTTTAGAAATAAATGAAGGGCTTTGAAGTTGCTAGATCTTGAAGCTTAATCTCGAGTCTCCACTTTTTGGGTACATCTACATTGTAGAATTAATGTGGTTTAATACCACTTTAACTAACTGCCATGGCTCAATGCTATTGGATCCTGGGAATTGCGGTTTGCTGAGGCACCAGCTATTGCACTGTAGCCCTGGAACACCTTTTCACCCAACACCACACCACAATGTTCAGATAATCCAATAAATGAAAGTTTATTGGTGAAAAAGTATAACAGGAAAAAGACCAATAAAAATAGAAACAGGAAAAGTACAAAAAGTAATTCTCAATGAGATCAAGAGTTCATCAGCTTTTGAACCAAGGCATCAAAAAGCAATCCATAGAGTCCTGAGTTAACACAAAGTAAAAAAAAAATCCTCAAACAGGATGTTGCTCAAAAGGTATACCCATAATGATGAAAACAGGAACACAGAAAACGCAAAACCTCCAAAAACATGAAGTGATAAACAGGAATCAAACCAAGAATCTTGAAATACAGGAACCGGGAACTTTGGACTAGAAACCAGGAGCTGTTTTTCCTTTTTACAAAATTGTTCCCACTAAAGGCCTGAGAGGCCAGAAACCACTTTAAAAGCATCATCCCGCTCATGACATCACTTCGCACACACCTGCCTTTTTGCTCCTTATCTCTAAGCCTCTGAGAAAAACGAGTTAGCCTTTGTTTTACATTCTGCCTCTTAATTTCAAGGTGAGTCGGTCTAGAAAAACCTTCGTCTCCCACATTCTCCTCTATCTTCCACAGGCTCCTTGGAAATTATAGGTTGCAACCCACCATCCCCTTTCTCATCCTCTGAGCACTTATCTGATGCTTGCCGCATTGAATATGTGCCGGCTGGAAGCCGCCCTGAGAAGGGCCGGGTACAAATATCCGAAATAAATAAAATAAATAAATAGAGGCTTGGCTTTACCTGAAAGGACTCTCAGATTCAATCCCTAGCATTGCTCAAGAGCTTTTCCTTGAAACCCCAGAGACAGTACAAACCTGACACAGCCTAGCGATCAATGGCTTATCTCAGCACAGAACAATGTCCTGTCTTCCTTGTGAAACAGTCGATCACTTGTGCTGTGGAAGCGGAATTGGCAGCATGTCCTGTTTCCACCAGAGCACCTTTCTCACTTTTCCCATCTGGTTGCCTTTCAGCGGAAATCCACATCAACAACAAAGACCCACGGTGGGTCGGGGCCTGGTGGCTCGGGTTCATTCTTACAGCCAGCATCGTGGCCATCTCTTCCATCCCATACTTCTTCTTCCCAAGAGAACTGCCCAAAGAGGTGAGTCATTGGGGATCTCTTGTGTCTGAGTCTGATTGCATTCCAAGTGCAGGGTCTATAGCTAATATTTAAAAACAAATAAACAAACAAACAAATGAAATAAAAAGAAATATTGAACAGAATGAAATACTATAACTTACTGTATGACAACACTTTGGTATCTATTTGGCATCTACAGTAGAATACTGTGCAGCATAGCCAGTGCTATATGTGAACATATGGAAAGAAACAAGAGAGAAAATAATGCAGGTAAGGTTTAAAAAGGGGGGAGGGGGACTTATTTTTATTGTTACAGATATCACATCTCAGATAAAAGAGCAAACAATAAAATAAAGTTACATAACTCTGCTAGAAGTGTCCTTAATGCTAACTCTCCCATGTGTGTCTCGGCCACCTTGAGGTAGGGAGCAGCCTCCTTATGCTCCCTTCTCAAACAAAGGTCAATAAAACACATAAAGGCTTTTGGGAAGAAAGAGCAAGAAGCAAAATACCATAGATCTAGGAAACAGGTGAAAAACAAGACAGGAGACATGCACTACAGCAGGGGTGCCCACACTTTTTCAGCATGTGAGCTACTTTTAATACAACCAAGTCGAAAAGATCTACCTGTCGTGCACCCCTGCTGCCGCCTTCTGCCCGCGCGGCGCTTCTTCCAAAGAGAGAGAGGCAGGAAGGCCCCACCTCACGCTCCCTACTTCCCGCAATGCCCCGCGGCCGGAAGAAGCGCCGCGCGGCCGGAAGGGGGCAGCAGGAGCGCGTGCTCCCTCTTTCCCGCAATGCCTCGTGGCCGGAAGAAGCGCTGCATGGCCGGAAGAAGCGCCGCGCGTTCAGAAGGCAGTGGCAGGAGTGCTGCTCACAGGGCGCTCGCACGCACGCAGGGCAGGAGCACCCCATCCGGCTGTGATCGACCGCATTTGGACTCGCAATCGATGAGTCGATCACAATCGACTTCCTGGGCAGCCCTGCACTACAGGCTTCTCTCTATCCCTAACGGTAAAGGATTCCCCCTGACATTAAGTCTAGCCGTGTCCGACTCTGGGGGTTGGTGCTCATCTCTATTTCTAAGCCAAACCAGCATTGTCCATAGACACTTCCAAAGTCAAGTGGCCAGCATGACTGCATGGAGCGCCATTACCTTCCAGCAGAAGCGGTACCTATTGATCTGCTCACTTTGGAAGTTTTCGAACTGCTAAATTGTCAGAAGCTGGGGATAACAGCAGGAGCTCACGCCTGCTCCCTGGATTTGAACCACCAACCTTTCAGTCAGCAAGTTCAGCAGCTCAGCAGTTGCAGAGAGGGGGGGGGGTGGCCCCTGCTATTTTCCTGCCAAGGCATTAATAAAGACCAGAAGGAGAGAATCAAGGAGTTTGGTGCTTCTCTTAGGATCTGCTTAAACTCTCCTCTCTTGCCACTGAGATAGTTCCCTTTTTGTAAGAGTTACCAAACAGTCCTTACATTGACCCATGGATACACTGATCTTGTTACAGTCCAGCAGTGAAACACCTTTTCACCCAGCACCACACCAGAGACCAGTAGTACTATCTAAAATGTTTATTAAAGAAAGCAGGTAAAAGGGGGAGAGCATTTCCAAAAGGGTCAGTAGAATAGCAAATACAAAATAGCAGTAATCCAAAAATGACAAAGTACATAGAATCAAGAGAACCAAAATCCACAGCAGTATTCAAACATCAATCCATAAACCAGAAAACCAGAACTTTTTCCAAGGCAAGCCCTCCAAGGAACAAAGGCACGAACCAGAACAGGGAACTTGAATCATGAACTTGAGAGCAGGGACAGGAAAGCCATTCTTCTAGCAACGTTGCCTCCTCTGAGAGCATGAAGCCCAAATAATCTGCCGTATTTTCTCGTGTATAAGACTACTTTTTAACCCAAGAAATCTTCTCAAAAGTCAGGGGTCGTCTTATACATAGGAGTTGACTTATACACTAGGGGTCGTCTTATATGCCGGGAGTCGTCTTATAGAGCGGGTGCTGAAACTTCAAATCCAGATGGGAGAATCTGTGGTTGCCGCATATGGTGGGGGGAGCTCAAAAATGGCAGTGGCCACGTCCTTGCCATGTGCAGCGACTGTATGAAAGCATTAAGGGCGAAGCTGTACAAGTACGGTAGAAGAAAATCCATTCATCAGGATTCGTGGACTTAATGCGGTCCCGATGGTGAGGTAAAGGGGTGCCTCACCAGCAAGGTGTAAGTGAAGGGCGGAGCAAGCTGCAGGCATCGGGGGCACCCGGGGTATGAAAAAAAGAGATAGAGTGGTTCTGGGCCCAGAAAAACACACCTCTTTTACCTGTCTGGCCCGCCCTTGTATCCTACCGTGTTTCCCTGAAAGTAAGACAGCGTCTTACTTTCTTTTCCCCCCGAAAAGTCCCCCTATGTCTTACTTTCGGGGTACGTCTTATATAAACAAAGACGTACCCCGTCGCCACGCCCGCCGCCGCCGCCGCCGTCACGCACACCTTTCTGCTAGGCCTCTCTGACGCAGCGCCGCTTTGCCACGCCTCTGGGACTCTTCCTCTTCCCTCCCTTTGTCCAACGAAGGGAGGGGAATCCCAGAGGCGTGGCTAGCGGCGCTGCGTCAGAGTGACGCGTCGCCCGCTTAGCCACGCCTCTGGGACTCTTCCCCTCCCTTCGTTGGACAAGGGAGGGAAGAGTCCCAGAGGCGTGGCAGCGGCGCTGCGTCAGAGTGACGCGTCGCTGCTTTGCCACGCCTCTGGGACTCTTCCTCTTCCCTCCCTTTGTCCAACGAAGGAGGGGGAAGAGTCCCAGAGGCGTGGCAAAGCGGCGCTACATCAGAGTGACGCGCCGCTTTGCCACGCCTCTGGGACTCTTCCTCTTCCCTCCCTTTGTCCAACGAAGGGAGGGAGAGGCGTGGGTGCGGCGCCTGCGTCAGAGTGACACGTCGCCGCTTAGCCACGCCTCTGGGACTCTTCCCCTCCTTCGTTGGACAAGGGAGGGAAGAGAGATGCGATCGCGACTCTGACGCAGCGCCGCTTGCCACGCCTCTGGGACTCTTCCCCTCCCTCCCTTCGAGAGGCCTAGCAGAAAGGTGCGCGCCGCGGAGGGTGCCGCGGCCGATGGGCGATTGCGGCGGCGGCGACCAGGTACGGCTTACATTCGGTACGGCTTACATTAGCTCCCTGACACCCCGATATGTCTTACAATCGGGGTGTCATACTTTCGGGGAAACATGGTATTACCGAACCTCCTCCTCTGCCTCTCAGCTCTCGCTCCTGAAGACTGCAGTGAAGCGGTGCAGGTGCGCAGGTGCGAGATCTGAGAGGCAGAGAAGGAGGTACAGTAATAAGAAAATTACCATATTGAAATCAAATCTGATGCTTTAAAAGGTTTTATTTGGTGTGCATTGGAAGAGGGGTAGTCTTATACAGCGAGTATATCCCAAACTATATTTTAACTGGAAAAGTTGGGAGTCATCTTATATGCCCAGTCGTTTTATACGCTGGAAAATATGGAAATTTAAGCCCATCTAGATGCCCATGAGATCATGCCAAACACCCTGAGCCTTCAAGGTGTTGTCTCGGATTCTCTGAGAATATCTCATTTGTTTATTTTTCACTCCTTGCCTTCTCAGGCCTAATCTAGTTTCCCAAGAAAACTCCCCATTGGCCCAAGGCCATTTCACAAGGAAACTGGAACATTCACTTCCTTTGCCTGGGAAAAAGCTGAGGAATCCCAAACAGGGGCCTCATCTGCCTGCAGTTCTTTCCGATCACTCCCAGACTCTTCACTTTAAAACACATCAATCCCCTTCGTCCTCTGAAACGTCAGAAAAATCTTCTGCCGCTTGCTGAGCTACAACAGATCTAGTGTTTTGGAGTCAATATTTTGACTGAAACATATAGACCAGGGGTGCCCACACTTTTTCAGCATGCGAGCTACTTATAATAAAACCAAGTCAGAAAGATCTACCTACCTCCTCAAGGCTGGAGAAGAGAGGGGCAGGGGCGGGGCTTGGTGCGGCCTGGCCGCCCCCTCTTACTTCCACTCTACCAGCAGCTTCTCCAGGCTTGTGGATGGCAGTGCCAAGCCAGCCTTCTGCTAGCTATGCCACCACTGACTTGGCAGTGCCATCCTCAAGCCTGAGAAGCTGCGGGTAGAGCTGAAGCCAGAGGGAGGCAGAGCCAGGCTGCACCAAGCCCCGCCCCCTCCCTGCTGGCTTTGGAGCTCCCAGCAGCTTCTCCAGGCTTGAGGATGGCAATGCCAAGCCAGTGGTGGCATAGCTAGCACAAGGCTGGCTTGGCACTGCCATCCTCAAGCCTGGAGAAGCTGCTGGGAGTGCCAAAGCCGGGGAGGGGGCGGGGCTTGGCACGGCCTGGCTCCGCCCCCCTCTGAGAAGCGCCCCATCTGGCTGGGATCGACCTCCTTTGGTCCCGGGATCGACTGGTCAATCGCGATCGACTTCCTGCGCAGCCCTGGTATAGACTTTTTCCATGAGTATAAGCAGTGCACCCAAAAGGAAAGCCACACCAAAAGCTGTGTTTCAAATGTAACAGAGAAATAAAAATTGAATGAACACGGCTTCAGAGGGTAATGAGATAAGGCGAGTCAGTGCAGAATAAATAAAATCAGCAACAATTTGCAGCCATACCAAAACCTAAACTGTGTCTTCTGGGAGAACCAATAAACTCAAACTGTATGCAAAACAAATTTGCTGCTGTAAAAACACATCCTGTAGTTGCTGGCAAATTTAACGCAGTCTGTTAATGGAGGGCAACAAATCTGCGATGTCTCGTAAAGGGCACCTTTTGGTCCCTGGAAGGCAACAATTTCCAGGACTTATATAGCTGTTTTGTAATCAATCTTTCCCAGTATGTTCGCTGCAACATTTAATGTGCCAGGATCATTGTCTTTGAGAGTCAGCCTTGGGCACAATGTTTGGAGCATTGGTTTACAGCTCTGGGGACCAGCACTCAATACCTCGCTCAGCCCCCCAGAACCCTGTGCCCATCAGTGAGAAATGACTTGAAAGCACACAATAACGACATTCACTACTTTTCCAATTTCTATGTATTGGCAAACAAAGCTGGACAGTGAAGAAAATGCATCAACAGGGGTGTCCACACTTTTTCAGCACGCGAGCTACTTATAATAAAACCAAGTCAGAAAGATCTACCTACCTCCTCAAGGCTGGAGAGGGGAGGGAGAGGGGGTGGGGCTTGGCGCGGCCTGGCTCCGTCCCCCTCTGGCTTTCGCTCTACCAGCAGCTTCTCTAGGCTTGAGGATGGCAATGCCAAGCCAGCCTTGCGCTAGCTATGCCACCACTGGGTTGGCACTGCCATCCTCAAGCCTGGAGAAGCTGCTGGTAGAGTGGAAGCTGGGGGGGGGGCAGAGCCAGGCTGCACCAAGCCCCGCCCCCTCCCTGCTGCTTTGAGCTCCCAGCAGCTTCTCCAGGCTTGAGGATGGCAATGCCAAGCTAGTGGTGACATAGCCAGCACAAGGCTGGCTTGGCACTGCCATCCTCAAGCCTGGAGAAGCTGCTGGTAGAGCGGAAGCCAGAGGGGGCGGAGCCAGGCCGCGCCAAGCCCCGCCCTCTCCCCTCTGGCTTTGGAGCTCCCAGCAGCTTCTCCAGACTTGGGGATGGCAATGCCAAGCCAGTGGTGGCATACCTAGCACAAGGCTGGCTTGGCACTGCCATCCTCAAGCCTGGAGAAGCTGCTGGGAGTGCCGAAGTTAGGGGAGGGGCGGGGCTTGGCACGGCCTGGCTCCGCCCCCTCTGAGAAGCGCCCCATCCAGCTGGGATCGACCTCCTTTGGTCCCGGGATCAACTGGTCAATTGTGATCGACTTCCTGGGCAGCCCTGCATCAGAAGAAGATCATCTCACTTGAAGAATGAGATGAGACATATGGATCCCCTGGACCAGGCATGGGCAAACTTTGTCATTCCCCCCCCCCCCCCAGATGTTTTGGACTTCAAATCCCACAATTCCTGGCCTCTGGCCCTTTCCTCTTCTCCCTCAGTCACTTAAGGGTTAGAGGCCAGGAATTATGGGAGTTGAAATCCAAAACACCTGGAGGGACAATGTTTGCCAATGCCTGCCCTGGACTGCTGTAAGACCTGAGCAGGCTGATGATTTGGCCACAGTAGTTACATCCCAAATAGATTACTGCAACGCCCTTTACATAGGGCTGCCTTTGAAGACGGTTCGGAAACTTCAGCTAGTACAATGGTCAGCAGCCAGACTACTAACTGGGGCAACATACAGGGAGCATACCCCCCCCCCCTGTTGTGTCAGCTCCATTGGCTGTCGGTCCATCTCTGAGCCCAATTCAAAGTGCTGGTTTTGACCTTTAAAGCTCTAAACGGTTCTGGCCCAGTTTACTTGTCTGAATGCATCTACCACTACGTCCCATCCCGAAATCTAAGATCATCCGGGGAGGCCCTGCTCTCGCTCCCTTCTACCGCTCAAATGCGCCTGGTAGGGACGAGAGACAGGGCCTTCTCGGCGGTGGCTCCCCACCTATTGATCACACTCCCGACAGAGGTAAGATCAGTTATTTCCCTCCTGGCTTTCTGGAAGAAACTAAAGGCATGGTTCTGGGACCAAGCATTTGGACAGATGTAAGGCAGCACGTTAAAAGGACAATCTGGAATGACAAGATTGCTCACAGCACACTAGTGTGCCCCGGCACACTGGTTGGGAAACACTGGTCTATGGCATTGAATGTTTGCCTGTATATGTGCATTGTGATCTGCCCTGAGTCCCATTGAATGTTTGTGAGAAGAGTCAGGGTGAGAATATAAATGATGTAAATAAATAAATAAATAGACAGCCCTGCCATACACCTTTCCCAATCTTGTTCAAGGGTCGGTTCTTACTGTTGTTACTTGGTCATGATACAGATTCCTCAGGAGACAGACAAGGTGGCTTGGTCTCCCCATACAGACCACCAAGAACATACCACAATGTATTATGATCCACACAGTCAAAGGCTTTAGAATAGTCAATAAAACAGAAAGAGATGTTTTTCTGCAGGATCAGACAATCATGAAGTTAGAAGGGTTCTTATGAGACATCTTGTTTAAACCACAGCTAAAGCTGAGAGTTATAATCCTAGAGCTCGAAGAGACCCCCAGATGCCATCTTGCACCAGGACTGTGGCACAGCTGGCTGGGAGTCAGCTGCATTAAGATCACTACTGACTGAAAGGTCATGAGTTCGAAGCCAGTCCGGGTCTGAGTGAGCTTCCAACCAAAATTGTGTAGCTTGTTGTCAACCTATTGAAAGACAGTTGCATCTGCCAAGTAGGAAATGTAGGTACCACTTTGTGGGGAGGCTAATTTAACTTTTTATGAGGCCATAAAAATCTCCAGGAAATATGCAAAGAATGAGGAAGCGACAGCTCCTCCTGGTGGCCAGAAGCTGGAGTGTTAAATAGCCTCTGAGTGTCTGTCTATATATGTTGTGTGTCTATGGCATTGAATGTTTGCCATGTACATTGGCAAACATTACATTACATTTGTACTTGTAATCCGCCCTGAGTCCCCTGGGGGGGGGGGGGGGGGTGAGAAGGGCGGAATATAAATACTGTAAATAAATGAATAGTCCAACCCCCTTTTGCCAGGCAGAAAGACACAATCCAAGTCCTCCCATCCAGCCTCCATTTAGAAACCTCCAGAGAAGACGATGCCACCGGGCTCCAAGAATTTTAACTATAGATGATCTATAGATGCATGTTTTTATGTGTTGTTGTTGTTTTTAGGCTTTTAGTTGCTGTATTAAATTGAATTGTGTGTGTTTTTATATGCCTTTGTAAACTGCTCCGAGCCTGCTGGAAGGAGCAGTATATAAGAGTGAACAATAAATAAAATCTATGTATATAATAAAAGTCAGTGTTTGCGGGCGGTGGGTGGTGAGGTGGGAGGAATATGTGCCAGCGTTTCGATTGGCTGTCACTGTGGAATTATTTGCATAAAGGGCTCTGATTGCCCAGCCTCAGAATTCCAACATTCTACGGCCCCAGACAGAGGGCATTGCTTGCCACTGAAATTGCATTTGCATAAAGGACTCCGATTGGCCAACCACATTCCAACATTCTAAAGTGACTCAGAGGGAAAAGGAAAGGCCTCAGGCAGTCAACCACCTCAGCCCACAGCAATGACGGATCAGGACCAACCTTGGCAAACAGGGGCCCAATGGTGTGGTTTAGGGCAGGATGGGCCATGAATGATGCGATTTGCAGTACCTTCACCTGATTCACCTCCCAAACAACACTTTAGCCCCTATAAATCACAGACCAGGCACAACATATACAGCAAGGCTTCCTCAACTTGATGTTCCTGACTAGGCCCCAACAATGACAGAACAAGACCAAACTTGGCACACAGACCCCCCCCCCCCCCAAGATGCACCCTACATCCTGGTACAGTTTGAGGGAGGATGGACCATGGATGATGGTACTTGCCATACTTTAATTCACTTCCTTACTGCACTGTGGCCCACACCAATGACAAAACAGGACCATCTAATAGGAACCAACCTTGGCACACAATGCCTTCCTCAAATAACCCGGGCACCACCGGGTCCTCAGGTAGTAAATAAATAAAAGGCAGCTTTTCCCACCTAGCCTCTGCTTAACAACAAAGAAGAACCCACTACTTTCTGAGCAGGGCGGGTGGAAGCGTTACGCCAACTACGCAGTCGCATAGGGCGTCGCCACCTGGGAGGGGCGTTGCCACCTGGGAGGGAGTTGCCACCTGGGAGGGGCGTTATCACCTGGGGCGGGCGTTGCGCGCCAGCCCCACCCGCCGCCCGCGCCTCCGCAGCCGGCCCCGCTGCCCGCACCGCGCTGCCGGCTGCGCCTCTGCAGCCAGCCTCGTCGCCACAAGACTGGCTCCAAAGCGGAGGCGCGCTTTGGAGCCAGTACGCATGTGCGGAGATTTGCGCATGTGCACTGGGCTCCAGAGCGTGACTCGCGGGAGCCACTGGGGGGGGGGCGCAAAATATTTTTGTCGCTTACCCCCCGGAATAGGTCGGTTTGCCCCTGTTTCTGAGATAGTCTATTTGACCAAGATGGGAAAGCGATAAATTGGTGGTGGTAGCGATGAGAAGGGAACAAGAAGCCACATCAGTGCCAGCAATTTTCTGGAAAGATCAGCTCATATGCGTCCTTGCTCATTCTGACAAGGAACACACTTGTTTTTCTGGGCTTTGACAAATGGTGACTGGCGGCTTGCCATCGGAAGCAGCGGCAGAAGCGCTTGAATAGAATTGCTTTTTTATCGGAGAGACATAAAGCCGAGACCCTGCTTCTGCCGGCCATTTACAATCCCTTGGCCTGCCTGGAGAAAGCTGTTTCAGTGTCCCTGGCAACTTCCCAAAGCTGGGAAATGGAGTGGCGCTCTCCTGCCTCGTTTACATTCTTCAGCGGAAACTTTGACCAAAGGGACTCCGTGGCTTGGAAAGTTTGGCTACAGGAAAAAGTGTTGGGGCGACTCTGGACGCATGTCCAACACATATGTTGCTTCTCATAGAATCCTGGAGTTGGAAAATACCACAAGGGTCTTCCGGTCTGACATCTATCTGCTTTGCATGAAGACACAATCCAAGCCCTCTTAACAGATTCCCATTCAGCCTCTGCTTGAAATCCTCCAGAGAAGGAGACATGGCCAGACTGCCAGGCAGCAGCAGATCCCACGGTCCAACAGCACTTATTTATTTCTACCCCGTTCTTCTCACCCCCGTAGGGGGACTCAGAGCGACTAACAATAGCAATGATTCGATGCCACAGTAAATTACAATGATAATAACAGGATTAAAAAATACAATACAATAGATTAAAACCACATTAGTTAAACAATAATAAAGCCTTTCCCCTTACAACAATCATATGGTCTGATTCAATGTTCAGGTGCCGTTATATCCATTAGCCAAAAGCCTGTTTCCACAACCACGTGTTCAGTTTTCTTCTGAAAGAAAGGAGGGAGGATGCCGATCTGATTTTGCTGGGGAGCAAGTTCCACAGGTTGGGGGTCACCACCGATAAGGCCCTGTCCCTCGTCCCTACCAGCCGTGTTTGCAAAGCTGGTTGGACCGAGAGCAAGGACTCCCCGATGGATCTTAGGCTACGAGGTGGAACGAAAAAGGGATGCCAAGGTCAATTTTCCCCAAACTGCACCAGTGTTCACATTTGGGCATATAGAGTAATTGTGCCAAGTTTAGTCAAGATCCATCATTGTTTAATTCCACAGTGCTCTCTGGATGGAGGTGAACTACAACTCCAAAACTCAAGGTCAATGCCCACCAAACCCTTCTAGTGCTTTCTGTTCGTAATGAGAGTTCAATATGCCAAGTTTGGTTCAATTCCATTGTTGCAAGAGTTCAGGATGCTCTTTGATTGTGTGTTAACTATAAATCCCAGAAATTTTAACTCCCAAATGTCACGGTCTATTTTCCCCAAACTCCATCTGTGTTCACATTTGGATATATTGAATATTCATGCCAACATTGTTTGAGTCCACAGTGCTCTCTGGATGTCGGTGAACTACAACTCCAAAACTCAAGGTCAATGCCCACCAAACCCTTCTAGTGCTTTCTGTTCGTAATGAGAGTTCAATATGCCAAGTTTGGTTCAATTCCATTGTTGCAAGAGTTCAGGATGCTCTTTGATTGTGTGTTAACTATAAATCCCAGAAATTTTAACTCCCAAATGTCACGGTCTATTTTCCCCAAACTCCATCTGTGTTCACATTTGGATATATTGAATATTCATGCCAACATTGTTTGAGTCCACAGTGCTCTCTGGATGTCGGTGAACTACAACTCCAAAACTCAAGGTCAATGCCCACCAAACCCTTCTAGTGCTTTCTGTTCGTAATGAGAGTTCAATATGCCAAGTTTGGTTCAATTCCATTGTTGCAAGAGTTCAGGATGCTCTTTGATTGTGTGTTAACTATAAATTCCAGAAATTGTAACTCCCAAATGTCAAGGTCTATTTTCCCCAAACTCCATCTGTGTTCACATTTGGACATATTGAGTATTCATGCCAACATTGTTTGAGTCCACAGTGCTCTCTGGATGTCGGTGAACTACAACTCCAAAACTCAAGGTCAATGCCCACCAAAGTCTTATAGTATTTTCTCTTGGTTATGGGAGTTCTGTGTGGGAAGTTTGATTCCATTCCATCATTGGTGGAGTTCAGAATGCTGTTTGATTGTGGGTGAACTATAACTCCCAGCAACTACAACTCCCAAATGACAAAATCCATTTTTTGACTGATGGTCCCTCCTTAGGTTAGTATTAATATGTTTTGTGGCCAACTTTGGTCATGGGAGTTCTGTGTGCCAAAATTGGTTCAATTCCATCTTTGGTGGAGTTCACAGTGCTCTTTGATTGCAGGTGAACTATAAATTCAAATTGGGGCGTATCAGGTATTTGTGCCCAATTTGGTCCAGTGAATGAAAATCCATCCTGCATATCGGATATTTGCATTACGATTCATAACAGTAGCCAAATTCCAGTTATGAAGTAGCAACTGAAATAATTTTATGGTTGGGGGTCATCACAATCTGAGGAACTGCCTCAAGGGGTCGCGGCATTCTGAAGGTTGAGAAACACTGATCTAAGGCATTTCCTGGGCCACCCTAACTGTGGCCGAACTTTCCAGGCCATGGAGTCCCTGGGGCCAAAGTTTCTGCTCCGGAAGGCAAGCGAGGCTGGAAGGGCACATTTTCCCAGCCTTGGGAAGCTGCCAGGGACATTGGAATGATCAGTGCTGCTTTCCCAAGGCTTGCCAAGCGATTGCTAATGACCAGGTGCAACTTTTATGCCCGGTTTTTTATGTTTCACCAATAAAAAAGGAATGATTATGCATATCTGAAAGTAGCTTCCGAAAAGAATAGAATGAGTGGATGTGGAAGCAATATCTGTCAAAATCCAAGAAGCTATATTGTGAGAAGAACCCATAAGAACCCTAGAATCGTAGAGTTGGAAAAGACCTGGTGGGCCATCCAGTCCAACCCCATTCTGCCAAGAAGCAGGAAAATTGCATTCAAATCACCCTCGACAGATGGCCACCCAGCCTCTGTTTCAAAGCCTCCATAGAAGGAGCCCCCACCACACTCCCTCTGGGGCAAAGAGTTCCAATGATGAACATCTCTCACAGTCAGGAGGTTCTTCCTATTGTTCAGGTGGAATCTACTTTCTTGCAGTTTGAAGCCATTGTTCCATGGCGTCCTAGTCTCCAGGGCAGCAGAAAACAGGCTTGCTCCCTCCTCCCTAAGACTTCCTCTCATATACTTATACATGGCTATCATTTATGTATTTACATCATTTTACCCTGCTCTTCTAACCCCCGCAGAGCGGCTCCACTCATGTCTCTTCTCAGCCTCCTCTTCAAGCCACTCCTCATAGGGCTTGTTCTCCAGACCCTTGATTATTTTAGTTGCCCTCCTCTGGACACATTCCAGCTTGTCAACAAGAAGACCAGCATGCCTATGTACAGCGTGGTGTAGCCCAGGCCCGGATTAACACTTTTTTGTGCCCTAGGCCACACTTTGGAATTACGCCCCCTTTAAGCCAAACTCTCACCACCTCCAAGGTCCCCATTCCCAACAGCTGGAAAGCTCCGCTGTGCTATGAAGGTCTCCTCGGGAGTCGGGAGCCTTGGGGAGAACGCAGTGGGTGCAAACTCGCTCCAAAGGCACACACGAGAGAAAAAGCGTGTGTGAGAGAGAGCACGCGCGTGAGAGAGAGCGCGAGAGAGAGCGCGAGAGAGAGTGAGAGACGGAGGGGATGGAGCAGAGACTTGGCCGGGAGAAGGAACGAGGAGGGGCATGAGAAAGGAGGAAAGAGGGGCGCAGACCAGGGTTTTTTTGGTCCGTGATCTGTGCCCCCCCCCCCAGCTTGCACCCCTAGGCCATGGCCTTGTTGGCCTTATGGGTAATCCGGGCATGGTGTAGCCCTTTGAGCATTGGAAAATGACTCCAGAGACTAGGGTTTGAATCCGTAATTGACTAAGGAAATCCATTGGATGACTTTTGAGAAAGTCACACTCTCTTGGCCTCAAAGGGAGGCAAAGGCAAAACCCTTCCGAACAAACAGTGCCAAAGAAAACTCCCAGATAGAGTCGCTTTAGGACACATCCATCGGAAATGGCTTGAAGGCACACAAGGACGTCAACTCTTTTGTCACCGGAGTGAACCGAACCAGAAAGGGCCACGAGGTTTCAGAGCCAGACGTGCTGAATGTCACCCCGAAGACAAGGCAGACATTCACCTCCGAATGAAATTGAACTTTTCTTGCTTGAAGCGAAATGCTGACTTTGCCGATTCGTTTGATTTTCTGCCTGGGCCTTCTCACAGAATGAGACATTGATTCCCTTCTGAGTGGTCTCTGGGGAAAGAGTCCATTGTCATTAAATCTGCACGCAGGATCCAGTAGCAATGATCCATGTTCAGAAGAACAAGCATCTTATGATGTTATGATGTTCCTGCCAGGAATCGCAAGGGGAAGCCTTTTCAAGTCCCATCCTTCTGGGTCGACATTCCAGGATGGGACTAGGGGGCACGGTTTTACTGTGGCTTCAGTCCTTTCTGGACGGTCGTTCCCAGATGGTAAAGCTGGGTGACACCTGCTCGGACCCCTAGCCATTGAACTGTGGGGTCCCACAAGGTTCCATTCTGTCCCCCATTCTTTTTAACATCTATATGAAAACGCTGTCGACCTTCGAAGCCCGAAAGACAGTTGCATCTGTCAAGTAGTAAATTTAGGTACCGTTATGCGGAGAGGCTAATTTAACTAATTTACAGGGGCGGTCCTACCGGTAGGCAAAGGACGCCGCTGCGTGGGGTGCCATCTGGGTAAAGGGCGCATTCCACCGCCCGCCAGACAGCGTCCGGCCGATGTTCCGCTTTTGGGCCTTGTGCGCTCTGACGCCATGCCATAGCAAACCTCCCTGCGTGCCAAATAGGGAGTGCTGTGTTTACAGGCTTCTGCGCCTGCACACAGAAGCTTCTGGGCATGCGCGGAGAGGGGGCGCATGCCGAATAGGGAGTGCTGTGTTTACAGGCTTCTGCGCCTGTGCACAGGAGCTTCTGGGGATGTGGGCGGGGGCAAAATAATGTTTGGGGGGCGCCAAAATAATGTTCGCTTACCATTTAAAATTACCTTAGACCGCCCCTGCTAATTTACGATGCCATAAAACTCTCCAGCAGCGTGCAAAAGAATGAGGAAGTACTCCATTGGTGTCACAAGAGGATGATGAAGCGACAACTGCCCCGGCGGCCGGAATTCAAAGAGCTTACCCTCATAGCCTCTGTTTGTCTGCCTATATATCTTGTGTATCTATGGCAGTCTTTCTCAACCAGTGTGCCGTGGCACACTAGTGTGCCGTGACGGACCTCCTGCTGTGCCGCGAGAAAAGCTCTCTGCCCCCCTTCCTCCCCCTCTCCTGCCGAACTCCTGCTCCTTGGGGGAGGAGGACGGGCCGGGCAGTGGCGAAGAAAAAGAAGAAGGGATCGGGGCGCCGCCTCCTTTGGCCGTTCCCCAGCCAGCCTCCAATCCGCCATGACTCCCACCATGACTCTCGCCCCTCGCTCGCTGAAGCCGCGTGGAGGAGCCCCGCCCACTGAAGCCCGTCCACCGCTCATGCTCCTCCTCTGTAGGAGAGCTGAAGCTGGGGGGAGGGGTCAGGACATGGCGCAGCCTGTAGGAGAGCTGAAGCTGGGGGGAGGGGGGAGGACATGGCGCAGCCTGTAGGAGAGCTGAAGCTGGGGGTAGGGGGCGGGGCCTGGCTCTGCCCCCTCCCCCGGCTTTGGCACTCCCAGCAGCTGCTCCCAGCAGGCCACCAACCCCCAGCCGTTCTTTACTGTGTTAGAGTGTCATTTTGTGTCATTTTGGTTGGTG
Source organism: Anolis apletophallus (assembly GCA_030556195.1). Taxonomy (NCBI): domain Eukaryota; kingdom Metazoa; phylum Chordata; class Lepidosauria; order Squamata; family Anolidae; genus Anolis; species Anolis apletophallus. The sequence continues at coordinate 198,280,094 of JARBWK010000004.1, read as the reverse complement.
GTGTGCCCCCGAATTTTTTTAATGTTAAAAGTGTGCCGCGGGTCAAAAAAGGTTGGGAAACACTGATCTATGGCACTGAATGCTTGCCATGTGTAGGTGCATTGCGATCCACCCTGAGTCCCATGTGGGACTTTTATATATTTATAAACAGTATATTTATTTATACTGTAAATAAATAAATAAATAAATAAATAAAAAATTTCATGGCCAGAATTGTCTTCCACGGTTAGCTAATCTTGCCAGGCATCCCTCATTTTTCCGTGGGATATAGAAATCCTCCAGATTTTGGTGTCATGGGCATGTCTTATGTAAAATGCCAAATACTTAGAAATCCAGAATATTTCATATGGATGGCAAGTAAGTGACCCCCTCCCTTTTGATTTGTGATGCTTCATGCACAAAATCATTACAAATGTTGCATAACATTCGCCTCAGTCTGTGTGCATAAAGCGAATATGAAATACTAGAGAATTTTGGGTTTGGATTAAGATAACTTGTGTGTGTATGTGTGTGTGTGTTTATAAAATATTGAAATACAGTACATACGTTGCAAAATCAAAATAAACCTGAAATCAAAACTCTTATTGTGGAAAGCATTTTAGATATTAGAAACTCAACCTGCATTGTGTTGTCGAAGGCTTTCATGGCTGGAATCACTGGGTTGCTGTAACTCTTTCAAGCTGTCTGGCCATGTTCCAGAAGCATTCTCTCCTCATGTTTTGCCTGCATCTGTGGCTAAAGACATCCTCATGGGTTGTGAGGTCCTCTGGGGATGCCTACTAGGCCTGTTTGATTAAAAAATGGCTGTAGGGGGCGCTGCCACTTCAAATCTGAATGACTTCTGAAATTTTCCGGAAAAAATGTGGAAATTTTACAAATCGGGGAAACCTGCCGATTCCTTTCCTTGCAGAGTCTACCCTTGGGATCTGTTGTCGACTTTTCAATTTTGGCTTTAATGGCATTGGTTGTAATGGCTTGTTCTTGGGCTGCCAGAATCAGGCCCTCCTTTGTCTCCTTTTTCCAAGTTCCATTTGTGAGCCACATCCATGCTTTTTCTTTGTCTGTTTTGCTCTCAATTTTTCTCAGGAACTGTCAACAGAGAGCCTTCTTTGGCCAGATTATTATTATTATTATTCTGGCTGAAAAGAGACACTGAAATATGAAAGTGTGCATCAGTTTGATCCTGATCCTGATGTTATGGCTTCTCCAAAAGCTGCTGGTTTTTCTCCACAGCATGGAATTATCAAAATTGTTCGAAATCTTTACTGGCTTGTAACGCATCCAAGAAATGGATGAATAACTAAGCCAAAGCATGCATTTGTTGTCACGACTCCTGGCGCCGAAGGCAAGTGAAAGGCTGCTTTGCATTTTGTCTTTGGGGGCTTCCTCGCTTGGTGATTCCTCCCTTTCAGCAGGAAGCCCAAAATGAATGAATTACGTTATGTCACGAAACGGCGTGACTCATCAAATAGAAGGACAGGGATAGCACTGAGGGCAAACGAGGACAGCGGAGTCTGTGCGTGTCGAATAACTCAACACTTCAACAGGCAATCCCCACCCGATTTCTAATAATCTCCTATTTTGGCACCTCTGGAAATACATCTGCAAAAAGCTCTTTGTAAATAGCAGTGCAACGTTCGATCCAACAGAAATGCCAGCCAACACAATGCTGGCAAAGCCCATATGCATGTTATTTTCAAAAACTGTCCAGAAAACTGCAACTTCTACGTGGAGTTTCAAGGCAGGAAAAGTAGACAGAGGAGGCAATTTTTTTTTACCCAAGGCAGCGTACTTGCACCGACCTTGCTTAGGATCTTCACGAAAAATCAGCCATAGCCACCACTCACAAAGAGCTTTATATATGCTGTTGACCTTGGCCTAACGAGCCCTACGGGACTTGATGACATTCCACAGGTCCTGCAAGACCTGGCTGTTTAGACAGGCATTTGGCACTTGAACAACTGGTGCCCCATAACCTGCCATCTTGCCGCATCATTGTCATTGCTATTTGCACTATGTGTTAACCTGCTGTAGTTTTATTGTAGGGAGTGGAGTTTTTAAATTTTTATAAGGTTGTTTTTATGTGTTTTAATGTGTATATTTTATGTGCTGTAAACCGCTCTGGGCTTTGGATAGAGTGGTCTATTAAGTCGAATGAATGAATAAATAAAATAAATAAACAACACAAGCAAAAGACTTTGAAACAGTCGAAACGCAACTTCGGAATGCCTTGAAAGATCTCTCCAGCTACTACAAAGAGAACCACCTGAAGCCTAACCCTGCCAAGACACAAGTGTGTGCTTTCCACCTATGCAACCGTGAAACCAACACAAAATTGAAAGTAACCTGGGAAGCTTCCACCCTAAATACATGTTCCCTCACTTATTGCAAAAGTTACGTTCCAGGACCTCCCGCAATAGGTGAAAAACCACAAAGTAGGGACGCGATATTTATTTTAATATTTATACATTATTTTAGTAGTTATACGCTACTTTAAGTCTTTATAAACTTAAAATAAAGTGAAGGAAAGGAAGGAAAGGCCCTTCAAGGCTGGAGGGAGAGAGGACTGAGGAGGGAAAGTGCCTCAAAGAGTGGCAAAACCCCACAAAACAACGAAAATACCCCGATATATATTTTAAATTAGTATTTTTTGAAACCCACAAAACAGCAAGTCTGCTAAAAGCGAACTGCAAAGTAGCGAGGAAACACTATATCTTGGTGTCACCTTAGGGCCATTCCACACAGCCCCCCGCCTGTAGCCCCCCACCTGTGGCATTCGCTTCCTAGCAAAATTCGATCGATCCCACTCCTCCTGACATTTAGAAAGAAACTAAAATCTTGCTTGTAGGACCAGGCTTTTGCAAAATTCTCGAAGCAGCACTTAACTGGAATCGGATTGGCAAAATGGTTTTATGGCTTTATCAATGGATTTGTGGATTGAGTATTGCTTATTTTAATGACTGTTGTTTATTTATTTATTTATTATTTGTGATGACCGCCCTAGCTCAGGCGGTTTTAAAACATACCAAGTTAAAACACGTAAAATACATCATAAAACCAATTAAAATCCCACCCCTTACAATAAAACCATAATAGGTCAAGCACATGACACTAGCGGCAGCGACGCAGCAGGGTGGTAAGCTATAGCAGGCACTAATCAGGCACCAAATGCCTGCCTGAATAGCCAGGTCTTACAGGACCTGCGGAAAGTCATTAAGTGAGCTCGCGTCTCCGCTGGCAGCGAGTTCCATAAGGCCGGCGCGACCACTGAAAATGCCCTCTGCCGCGTGCTGGATAGTCTGCTGATATGGTTTTAAATTCTGTATGTATTTTATAGGTATTTATGGTTTTATACCGTGTTGACTGTGGCATAGAATTGCTGCCTTTGTTAGCTGCTCCGAATCCCCCCTCGGAGGTTGAGAGGGGTGGGGTAAAAATGATGTAAATAAATAAATATATCCTAGGCAGGAAATCCCACAATATCAGCTTTGAACTGGCTTGTCTGAGTCCACGCTGCCATATATCCCAGTTCAAAGCAGATAAGGTGGGATTTTATTCAGCTGCGTGGAAGGGGCTTCGGATTGAACACTATAATTTAGGAAACCTCTTGTGAACACGAATGTTGCACTCCAGAAACTGGGGAAGCCCTCTGACTTCAAACACACCACATGTTGAGGAAAAATCAATCCTTTTATTGAAGATAACTAATAAAGTAAGAAAGTTCCAATAAAATGCAGTCAGTAAAAATACAATATCAAAAAGCAAATTCTGTAAAAGGTACAAAGTAATTCCAAGGTGCAAATCATCCAAAGTAGGAAACCACAAGGCTAGAAATCCACAGGAAACAAGGCCTCTTGACAAAACTAGAAATCCACAGGAACAGGAATACCATGGCACATGAAGCTTGATTCTAAACGTTGCCTGATCTGAAGAATAGGCTCAGAAATCACCATTATATCACAACCTTGGACTGGTTTCGTTTTCCCTCAGCTGCTCTTCCTCTCAGTTGACGTAATCTTTCGTCCCAAAGCCCACATTTTATTAGTCTTCCATCTCGGACCCACCCGAGCTTGACAACGCCCCATCATTAGCAGGCTCAGCTGCTGTTGCCTCAGCAGCTACAGACCCTCTCCAAGTCTTCCATCTCCTTTCAAGACTTAGGTCTCCCCAGCAGTCGTCAGGATAGCCTGAGGGCCATTCATTGTCATCAAAGAACCCCAAAAAGGTGTCACTGCTTGTGGGTTCCTCGCGCACAGCCTGAACCTCCCTCACCCTGGCCCAGTCCATCTCTGGTTCTTCATCCGAAGTATCCCCTTCACTCTGACTCCCATCCTCCCCAGGGAAGCCCTCAAAAGACACATCATCAGTAGGCTCTGTAAGTATTTGCTTTATTATTTTGCACTGAGAGATCTCCTCTGCACTTTGTTCACGAGTAAGCCTTTTGCTTCCCCTCTAGGGCATAGAATGGCTATCTTCAGCCCCACCCAGTTCCACACTACTGCTAGATGCTGAAGAATCAGCCCCACCCAACTCTCTACTACCAGGAACAGCAAGAGCCTCAGGCTCTACTACAACATACATATATACATAACCATATGTGGTGGCAATGTAAATATGTAAATGATTTTTGAGGGAAAGTATTTAGAGAAATAGAAGATATAATAAACATTAAAATAGAAAGAAGTCCTAGTGTAGCTTTATTATCATTATATAATAATAAACAATTGAAAAAAGAGGATAAAGATGCAATAACAAATCTATTAACAATAGCAAGACTGCTTATAGCAAGGAATTGGAAAAGAGAAATAAATATAGCAATAGAAGAGTGGTACAAGGAAGTATGGAAACTGGCAATAAATGATAAGCTGACATTTATAAATATAATAAAAGAGAATGTTTGTATGTATGTATGCAGAGGTGCGTAGGGCGGAAGGGCGGATATGTGGCAACTTTCTGATTGGCTCCCACTATGGGAAAATTTGTATATGGTCTTCTGATTGGCCAGCCTCAGCACTCCAACATTCTAAGGCACCAGGCAGAGGCGATTGCTTGCCACTGAGGGAGTATTTGCATAAAGCACTCTAATTGGCCATCTACATTCCAACATTCTAAGGTGACGCAGAGGGAAAAGGAAAGGCCTCAGGCAGTCACTCACTGCGGCCCACAGCAATGACAAATCAGGACCACACTTGGCACACAGAGGCCCAATGGCCCACTTAACAACCTGGTGCAGTTTAGGGCAGGATGGGCCACAAATGATGGGATTTGCAGTACCTTCACCCAATTCACTTCCCACATAATATTGTAGCCCCTACAAATCACAGACCGGGCCCAAACTTGGTACACAGAGCCCCCATGACCCACTTTACATCTTGGTGCAATTTGGAGGAGGATGGACCATGGATTATGGGACTTGAAGTACCTTCACTCACTTCCCAAGATCACTGCAAGCCAAATAAACAACTGATAAGGACCAAACTTGGCACACAATGTCTTTCTCAAATAACCCGGGCAAGGCTGGGTTCCTAAGCTAGTGTAAAATAAAAATTAAAAGTGATTTTGAGGATGTATGGAGAAAATTTATTGAAGAAGGATTTTTTTTTAAAAAAGGAAAAGCACCTCCACAAGAGAAATTGAAATTTTGAACAGATGACATGTAAAATCTGTGGCTTGGGAGGGGGGGGGAGCACAGTGGCGAGGGATAGATAATATGTATAAGCAGAAAGATTAACACTAGAGGTGAAATGTTAAAGTAAGGTAGGTTGTATTGAACAATATGTATCTGCTGCAAAATAAACAATGTATAACAAATGTATTGTACCATGATAAAAACAATTTTAATTTTTTTTAAAAAAAAAACCCAACAAAATAAACAACAACGTTTCATGCAATATGGAGAACCAAAGTCAAGGAACACCATCAAACCAGACAACAATCCCATCTACGCTGCCATATAATGCATTATATGGTCTGTGTAGATTCCGAACATGCAGTCAGTTCAACTGCATTATATGAATGTGCACTGACCATATAATGCAACTGATTATTTTCCAAGGAAGGCCACTGGTTTCCTTCGTTGTCCTTATGGGCTGCTTTTCAGAGAAATCCTGGGGATCCTGATGCCTTCTTCTGCCTTTGTTTCTAGGAGGAGGCTCCACGGAAGAACATTGCAGAAATGACTAAAGCGGACTTAAAGGAGGAGCTGAAAAGCAAGCCTAGAGACATTGAAGACCTCACTTTGGGGCAATTCATCAAAAGTAAGCCTGTGCTGATGTATTGTCTAAGGCTTCCATGGCTGTAATCACTGAGTTGTTGTAGGTTTTTCGAGCTATATGGCCATGTTCTAGAAGCATTCTTTCCTGACGTTTCGCCTGCATCTATGGCAAGCATCCTCAGAGGTTGCTTCTAGAACATGACCATATAGCCCGAAAAACCTACAACAACCCTAAGCCTGTGCTTCTTGCATGCTGCCTAGAACATGGCCAGATTTGAAGCAGCCACCAAGAAGTACAGGGCTGGCCAATAGCGCTCTTGATATGTTCTGGAGAGGATGGCAAGCCTATAACTTGCTCCAATTTCAGGAGAGACTCTGTATATAGTCCCACTGGGGCTGCTCTGGCATATTAAAGATCACTACTGACCGAAAGGTCATGAGTTCGAAGCCAGCCCGGGTCGGAGTGAGCTCCCGACCAAAATTATTATTATTATTACTATTAATTATTATTATTTATTTATTTCAACTTGATAAACCGCCCTTCCCGAGGCTTGTGTAGCTTGTTGTCGACCTTTGCAGCCGGAAAGACAGTTGCATCTGTCAAGTAGGAAATTTAGGTACCCCTTTGTGGAGACGCTAATTTAACTGATTTACGAAGCCATAAAAATCGCCAGGAAGTATGCAAAGAATGAGGAAGTGGCAGCTCCCCTGGTGGCCAGAAGCTGGAATGTTAAATAGCCTCTGAGTGTCTGTCTATATATGTTGTGTGTCTATGGCATTGAATGTTTGCCATGTATATGTACATTGTAATCTGCCCTGAGTCCCCGATTTTTCTTTATGACCTTGTAAATTAGTTAAATTAGCCTCTGACTAATAATATTGCAGTATAGTGGTTTAGTACAATATAGTTATATATAATACTAATATTGTACTATGCAAATAATATAATATATTGTAGATACATACAATATTGGTAATAATATTATAATGTAATATAATGCTATTAATGATACAATATAATAATATACAACAATAATATTGTAATATAGTAATAGTAATATATTAAATATCATTACTACTGATAATATATAATTTCCTTCCTTTGCAATGCCAGGAAACACAGCCTTGTGTGTAACGTACTGCCAACCTTTAATGAGCAGGACTTGTTGTTGTTGTTGTTGTTGTTGTTGTTGTTATATTTGTGGAGAGAGATCATCCGCTCTTCTTTCCTTTGCCCATTGCAGTGTTCCCTGTGGTCTTCTTCCGAAATATGAAGAACCCCATTTTTGTGGTGGTCATCTTTGCCCTGGTCAACCTCTCTGGGATGATTGCTGGCTTAGCCACCTTCATGGCCAAATTCCTGGAGCAGCAATTCACCCTGACGGCTTCTCTGGCCAACATGATCATAGGTATGGGCGTAGGTAGCATGTTGCTCTTGTTGTTGTTTCTATCATAGAATCACAGAGTTGGAAGAGACCTGGTGGGCCATCAAGTCCAACCCCATTCTGCCAAGAAGCAGGACAATCACGTTCAAAGCACCCACAACAGCACCCATCTGGCCCCTGTTTAAAAGCCTCCATAGAAGGAGCTTCCACCATACTTTGGTGCAGAGAGTTCCACTGCTGAACAGCTCTCACAGTCAGGAAGTTCTTCCTAATGTTCAGATGGAATCTCCTTTCCCAGTGTTTTTCAACCTTTTTTTGAGCCGTGGCACATTTTTTACATTTACAAAATCCTGGGACACACCACCAACCAAAATGACACAAAATGACACTCTAACACAGTAATACATATAGTTAATATGTTTTTAAATGTATTTATACACGCAGTGTGAAACCTGAGCCTGTTTCAATGAACTGGAAAAGCAATTCAGGTAGAGCAATTAGTACAGTAAGCCAGTGTTTCCCAACCTTTTTTGAGCCGCGGCATACTTTTGACATTGAAAAAATCCGGGGGCACACCACCAACCAAAATGACACAAAATGACACTCTAACACAGTAAAGAACAGCTGGGGGGGGGGTGGCCTGCTGGGAGCAGCTGGTGGGAGTGCCGAAGCCGGGGGAGGGGGCAGAGCCATGCTGCGCCATGCCCCGCCCCCTCCCCCCAGCTTCAGCTCTCCCAGCAACTGCTGGGAGAGCTGAAGAAGAAGGGGCCGGGGCGCTGCCTCCTTTGGCTATTTCCCCAGCCAGCCTCCAATCCGCCATGACTCCTGCCATGACTCTCACCCGTCGATCGCTAAAGCTGCATGGAGGAGGAGCCCCGCCCACTGAAGCCCATCCACCGCTCATGCTCCTCCTCTGTGGGAGAGCTGAAGCTGGGGGAGGGGGCAGGGCATGGTGCGGCCTGGCTCCACCTCCTCTCCCTGGCTTCGGCACTCCCAGCAGCTGCTCCAGCCTTGAGGGGGAAGTGCCAAGCCAGCGGTGGCAGAGCCAAGACAAGGTACAGGTGGATAAACCACAATGTGAGTACACCAATACAATGAACATTCAGTTAGTAACATGCATAATAGCAACATACATACAGTATAGACATCATAATAGTCAATGGAGAAGCCAAAAGCCAAGAAAGAAGAAAATCCTTCCTTGTCGTTAGGTCGCTACAGTTCTAGATAAACCTTAAGAGTACCGTTATCAGTGGCTCAGAGCTGTAGGTGGTGGTGGGAGGATCCCAGGGTAGACCATGTCAAGCGGAGAGGCAATTGGAGCACAGGAGACGCTCAGTGTGGCCAGGAATTACAAGGCGCATGTGCGGACACGCGCAGTGGCGTGCCGCTAGTGTTTATGGGCGTCGTAGTTCAAGAAGGACGCTCAACAGGCCTAATTGCGCAATGCGCATGTGCGGGATTCGCTCAATGGCGGCCCGCAGTGAATGTTGGTCTATGTAGTTTGTAGGGAATTAGGCTCTGGAGACGTTCCAGGATGTATCTATAGAGTTGGCAATTGCCGAAGATCATAAGTTATTGTCTCGCAGTTCCCTTCATAAGTGAGGGCAGCAGAGGAGAATGCCTGATGGCGGGAGCTCACTCCAAGGCCGGCGGGGGTCCGTTTCGTCACAAGGACTTCTTCAGAGGCAACGTTTAGGAAAATTAGGCGTCCTCAGGGGCAGTTAATCTTCATGAGTTATCCAAGTCACACGGAGGATGGACCATCCCATCAGCAGGAAATGGCTTCCCACACAGAACTCCCATAACCAAGAGAAAATACTATAAGAGTTTGGTGGGCATTGACCTTGAGTTTTGGAGTTGTAGTTCACTGACATCCAGAGAGCACTGTGAACTCAAACAACATTTGGATCAGGACCAAACTTGACATGAATACTCAATATGCCCAAATGTGAACACAGATGGAGTTTGGGGAAAATAGACCTTGACATTTGGGAGTTACAGTTTCTGGGATTTATAGTGAACACACAATCAAAGAGCATCCCGAACTCTTGCAACAATGGAATTGAACCAAACTTGGCATATTGAACTCTCATTACCAACGGAAAGCACTGAAAGGGTTTGCTTGGGAATTGACCTTGAGTTTGGAAGTTGTAGTTCACCTACACCCAAAGAGTACTGTGGACTCAAACAATGTTATGTTGTGTTGTTGTTTGTTTTCTATCCAGAATCACAATGTTTGAAGGAGGCTCACCACTTTAAGGTCCCTAAAACAGGCATGGGAAAACTCGGCCCTCTGGGTGCTTTGGACTTCAACTCCCACCATTCCTAACAGCCTGAGGCCCTTTCCTGCTTAAATGGCTGAGGGGGGAAAATGAAAAGGGCCTGAGGCTGCTAGGAATGGTGGGAGTTGGAGTCTGAAACACCTGGAAGGTCCAAGTTTGCCCATGCCAGCTTTCGACAGAGACCTCTTCCTCCCCCTTCCCTTTCATGCCCTTTCTTCCCCCACTTACTTTTTCTTCTCCACTCGGGCTCCCTTCTTCCTAGCCTCACTCTGCTCGCTTTGCTCACACTGCCGCTTTTGCCGCCATTTTGATCCGAAGGGGCAGCGCGAGTGTGTTCAGGAGGGGAGGGGGGGAGGGAGGAAGACATGGGATGAGTCTGGCAATAGCGCCCGCATGGGTCACGTCTTCCTACCTCCCCCCTCCCGCAGAAGCAGCAGCGTGAGCAAAGCGAGTCAAAGCGAGCAGAGCGAGGCTGGGAAGAAGGGAGCCTGAGTGGAGAAGAAAAAGTGTTCGGCAGGAGGGGGAAGAAAGGGATTGGAGGTTCCAATTTCCCACGGCACACCTGATAATTGCTCATGGCACACTAGTGTGCCACGGCACACTGGTTGGGAAACACTGTCCTTTCCTGTAGTTTGAAGCCATTGCTCCATTGCATCCTAGTCTCCAGGGCAGCGGAAAACCAGCTCGCTCCCTCCTCCCTAGGACTTCCTCACACATTTATACATGGCTATCATGTCTCCTCTCAGCCTTCTCTTCTCCAGGCTAAACATCCCCAGCTCTTTAAGCTGCTCCTCATAGGGCTTGTTCTCCAGAACCTTGATCATTTTAGTCGCCCTCCCCTGGACACATTCTTTCACACTCAGTTTGGGGCTCAAGACATTAAAGCTGAATGTTGGATGGAAACTAGAGGAAGAAGGAGAGATCATGGTAAACCAGTTTTGAATAGACAGCAATAACCACTGGGTTGTTGTGAGTTTTCTGGGCTGTCTGGCCATGTTGCAGAAGCATTCTCTCCTGACGTTTTGCCTGCATCTATGGCAGGCATCCTCAGTCTAAAGTCCGGTCTCATATCAGGAAGCAGGAACACAGTTTTACAGTCCACGCTAGGAACACGGAAACGCTCTGTGATCCATTTAACTATGTCCATGCTGGACAGCATTCTAAACACACATAGTTACATAGCCAGTTTTAAAACACACACACTATTAAATCTCCCACTAAATTCAACACAGCACCAACAGCCCAACCCCATTCTCCCATGAAGGGAAAGCACAACCAAAGCACCCCTGACCATCCAAACTCTGTTTAAAAGCTTACAAGGAAGGAGCTTCCACCAGACTCTGAGGCAGAGAGTTCCACTGTTGTACAGTCAGGAAGTTCTTCCTCATGTTCACGTGGAATCTCCTCTCCTGTCATTTGAACCCATGGCTCCTAGTCCTAGTTTCAAGGACTGCTCCCTCTCAGGTCCGGATTACCCATAAGGCCACCCTAGGCTATGGCCTAGGGCGGCAGCCATGGGGGGGGCAACAGGTCCGGACCCCCCAAAAAAAGTTTTTTTTAAATTCAAAAAAAAAATCAAAAAAAAAGTACGCATACGCGCTGCGGCGGAAGCGCCATCCACGACCGCCCTGCCCCCCCCCCTTTGCTCGGCTCCAAAGGCTCTGCCCCCTGCTCCTCCCCGCCCCCAGCTCCGCCCCCGCCTCCTCGCCGGCATGGCCGAAAAGGCATTTTTCAGGCCGGCATGGTGGCTTTAGGAGGGAGGAAGGAGCTGCGGGGAGACTCCCCACGGCTCCCCCTTCCCTCCTAAAGCCGTAATGGTGGCCTGAAAAGGGCCTTTTCGGCCGCGCCAGCGAGGAGGCGGGGCAGAGGTGGGGCGGAGCTGGGCTGGGGGTGGAGCCGGGGTGGAGGCGGAGCCGCAGGCGGGATCAGAGCCTTTGGCCTAGGGTGCCAAAAGGCCATGATCCGGGCCTGCTCCCTCTTGCTTTTGTTAAATGCAGGTCTCCTCAACCTGTGGCCATTCAGCTGTTTGGGCCTCCAACTCCCAAAAGCCCTAATTGCCAACTTGCTCAATGGTCAGGAATTCTGGGAGTTGGAGACTAAAAACAGCTGAAGGGCTGTGTTTCTCTCCGTCAACATCCCTTGACTAAATTGCTGACTTTTCCTCAGATTCTTCCAAGGCGTTTGATTGCTCTTCCTCTCCCTGCAGGAACCATCCAGCTCCCGAGCGGCATGCTGGGCATCATGCTCGGAGGCGCCATCATGAAGAATTGCCACCTCAGCCTCCGATACGCCTCCATCATGTCCATATTCGGGCTGGCCTTCTGTGTCCTCTTTGACATCCCCCTCCTGTTCCTGGGCTGCCCCACGCATAACGTGGCCGGCCTCGACCCATCCGGAAGGTACAAAGGCTTGTGTGCTTGCTTCGAGAGATACTACCTAAAGGGAAGGCCAATGGTTTTAGGATCAGAAAAGTGTGTGATAACCACTTTCAAGTCCAAGCATCGTCAGAAAGGAGTGTTTTATACAGTATATATACATACTAGCTTGGGGACCCGGCGGTGCCCGGGTTATTTGAGAAAGGCATTGTGTGCCAAGATTGGTCTTTGGTACTTCAAGTCCCATCATCCACAGTCCACCCTCCTCCAAACTGCAGTAGAAGATAGTGTGGGTCATGGGGCTCTGTGTGCCACGTTTGGTCTTGATCATTCATTGGATGAGTGTTGCAGCAGTCTCGGAAGCTGAGTGAAGGTACTTCAAGTCCCATCATCCATGGTCCATCCTTCCTCAAACTGCACCAGGATGTAGAGTGCATCTTGGGGAATCTGTGTGTCAAGTTTGGTCTTGTTCTGTCATTGTTGGGGGCCTAGCCAGGAAAATCAAGTTGAGGAAGCCTTACTGTCATTTCAGGCCCTACACAATATCCCATGACCTGAGGCCTAATCAGGAAAATCAAGTTAAGGAAGCCTTGCTGTCAATTTTGGGTCTGGTCTGTGATTTATAGGGGCTACAGTGTTGTTTTAGAAGTGAATCAGGTGAAGGTACTGAGAATCCAATCGTTCGCAGCCCATCCTGCCCTAAACCACACCAGGTTATGAAGTGGGCCATTGGGCCCCTGTGTGCCAAGTTTGTTCCTGATCCATTATTACTGTGGGCTGCAGTGACTGACTGCCTGAGGCCTTTACTTTTCCCTCTGCGTTACCTCTTAGAATGTTGGAATGTAGATGGCCAATCAGAGTCCTTTATGCAAATACCATTTCAGTGGCAACCAATCCCCTCTGTCTGGGGCCGTAGAATGTTGGAGTTCTGAGGCTGGCCAATCAGTGTACTTTATGCAAATAATCCCACAGTGGCAACCAATCGAAACGCTGGCACATATTCCTCCCTCCGGACCCCCCACCGCCTGCAAACACTGACTTTTATTGTATACATAGATAGAAGATAGATAGTAGATAGATAGATAGATAGAAGATAGATAGACACACACACACACATATTTGATCAACAGATCATATCTATATACATAAAGGAAGAGTCGTCATGGAAAGACCGTCCCAAACAGAGAAACCTTACAACGCAGAAACACCAAACTTGCCAACAGAAATAGGCCTCAAGCAAGGTATGTTTGTAGCAAAGAAACCTTCCCACCCAAAACCTAAAAGGCCCCCAAAACAACGAGTAAAAAAACGACATTTCCCAGTATCCTCCGGGGCTGCCAACGACTCTCCCAGCCTCTACATTCTGACAACATGATTGGCTGCCAATAAGGGCGGATTTGCATAACTCCTGTACTGGCCAGCCAACATGAACATTCCGACCCATAATAAACTGTCAGAGGAGGATAAGGCAAAGGGCTGAGACTTTCTCGCATCTCCTAAATAGGACACAGCAACGTGTGCCGGGTACAGCTAGTATATGTGTGTGTGTGTGTGTGATCAGCAGGGAGAAGCGTACTATGCTACACCTAAACCCTGGTGGTGCAGCGGGTTAAACCGCTGAGCTGCTGAATTTGCTAACCAAAAGGTTGCAGGTTCGAATCCAGCATGAGCTCCTGCTGTTAGCCCCAGTTTCTGCCATCCTAGCAGTTCAAAAACATGTAAATGTGAGTAGATCAATAGATAGCACTCCAGGGGGAAGGTAATGGCACTCCATGCAGTCATGCTGGCCACATCACACTTAAGTGGCTGAGGCGGAAAGGAAAGAGCCTGAGGCCAGGAATTGTGGAAGTTGAAGTCCAAAATACATGGAGGGCCAAAGTTTGCCCATGCCCGGTCTACATGGAGTGAAGCTGTAGTCCCTCTCTCTTCTGCTTATTTAGACCTCATTGGAATAACTTTGGGTCCAGTTCTGGCCAAAGCAATCCAAGGAGGAGATGGACAGGATGGACGGTGTCTAGAGAAGGGCCTCCAAAATGGTCTCAGCTTTGGAAACCATGAATCCCTATGAAGAGCAGCTGGGGGTGTTTAGCTTGGAGAAAAGCAGGTTGAGAGGGGATATGAGAGCCATGTTTAAGTATCTGAAAGGATGTCCCATTGAGGAGAGGTGGGCAAGGCTGGGTTTCTTCTGCTCTGGAGACTAGGACACAATGGTCCAATGGATTCACATTGCAGGAAAAGATATTCTGCTGAAACATTAGGAAGAACTTCCTTAAAAAGAAGAAGTGTTCAACAGTGTTGCACCTCAGCTAGGGTTCACCTTGCTCAAGCACTCACCAGGAAGCCCAGCGTAGGAATGAACAGTTTATTGAAAAGCACACACAGTAAAAAAGTAAAAAATCCATATATGTAAGACAGAAGTCGTCCCAAAAGCCAGAGATAAGGTTAAAGCGTGAATATTAATCCAAGGTGCAGGGTACAATCATGTCCTCTGGAGCAGTGTTTTCCAACCACTGTGACGCCGCACAGTAGTGTGCCGTGACGGACCTCCTGCTGTACCGCGAGAAAAGCTCTCTGCCCCCTTCCTTCCCCCTTCCTCCTGCCGAACTCCTGCTGCTTGGGGGAGGAGGAGGAAGGGCTGGGAAGTGGTGAAGAAAAAGAAGAAGGGGCCGGGGTGCCGCCTCCTTCGGCCGTTTCCCCAGCCAGCCTCCAATCTGCCATGACTCCCGCCCCTCGCTTGCTGAAGCCGCGCGGAGGAGAAGCCCCGCCCACTGAAGCCCGTCCACCGCTCATGCTCCTCCTCTGTGGGAGAGCTGAAGCCAGGGGGAGGGGGCAGGGCGGGGCGGGGCAGGGCCTGACTCTGCCTCCTCCCCAGCTTCAGCACTCCCAGCAGCTGCTCCAGCCTTGGGGACAGTGCCAAGCCAGCATTGTGCTGGCTCTGCCACTGCTGGCTTGGCATTGCCCCCTCAAGGCTGGAGAAGCTGCTGGGAGAGCTGAAGCTGGGGGAGGGGCAGGGCATGGTGCAGCGTGGCTCCTCCCTCCCCCGGCTTTGGCACTCCCAGCAGCTGCTCCAGCCTTGGGGACAGTGCCAAGCCAGCATTGTGCTGGCTCTGCCACCGCTGGCTTGGCACTGCCCCCTCAAGGCTGGAGAAGCTGCTGGGAGAGCTGAAGCTGGGGGAGGGGCAGGGCATGGTGCGGCCTGGCTCCTCCCCCAGCTTTGGCACTCCCAGCAGCTGCTCCAGCCTTGAGGGGACAGTGCCAAGCCAGCATTGTGCTGGCTCTGCCACAGCTGGCTTGGCACTGCTCCCTCAAGGCTGGAGAAGCTGCTGGGAGAGCTGAAGCTGGGGGGGTGGGGGAGGGGCATGGTGCGGCCTGGCTCCTCCCCCTCCCTCTGCTTTGGCACTCCCAGCAGCTGCTCCAGCCTTGAGGGGACACTGCCAAGGCAGCATTGTGCAGGCTCTGCCACCTCTGGCTTGGCACTGCCCCTCAAGGCTGGAGCAGCTGCTGGAGAGCCAAAGCCGGGGAGGGGCGGGCCCCCAGCCGTTCTTTACTGTGTTAGAGTGTCATTTTGTGTCATTTCGGTTGGCGGTGTGCCCTCGGATTTTTTTTTAATGTTAAAAGTGTGCCGCGGCTCAAAAAAGGTTGGAAAACACTGTTCTAAAACACTTTCATTTTCACACAATAGAATCAACCAGATGCCCCTCCATTCTGCCAACCAGGGAATCACCATCCTGTTCTAACATCCATTCTGTCTGAGCCCCTCCAAAAACATCAGATCAAGCAGGCCCTGCACCCCCAAATCCCTCATCATCATCCTCAACTGGCTGAGCTACAACAAACAGTGGGATATGCTTCTCCCTGGAAGTGTGGTGGAATCTCTGTCTCTGGAGGTTTTCAAGCAGAGGCTGGATGGTCATCTGTCGGGAGAGCTTGGATTGTGTCTTCTTGCTTAACAGAAGGGAGTTGGATTGGAGAGAGGGCCCTTATGGTCTCCTCCAACTCTGATTTCCTCCGGGTTTAATAATACCATTTTTTCCCTCTCTAGTTCTGGACCAGAACAACTCTTTGCACAATGTAACCGCCAGTGCAACTGCTCCTCCTCGGCTTTTAACCCCGTTTGTGGTCAAGATAGCATCGAATACGTCACACCTTGTTTCGCTGGCTGCTCAGGTCTTATCTATAATGCCGAATCAAAAAAAATTCTGGTAAGTAGAAAGTTGTTATCTGCATTTAGCATTCTGGATGCAATGGGAGAAATTGTTTGGGAGGGGGAAACGCACCCATGCCTTTCTGCCCACCCCTTAAAAAAATCTAAGGGTGTATCTAGACCAGACCTGGGCAACCTATGGCCCGCGGGCCGGATGCGGCCCGGCAGCCGATTCTGTCTGGCCTGGGGAGAAAGGCGTTGGGGGCGGGGCCAAGACAGCCCGCCGCTCTGGAGAACAATTGGAGGAGCGGCGGCTTTGGAGTGCCTGCCATCTCGGGAGGTGATCCGGGCCTGCAGCGGGATCAGTCAGAGAGCTGCGACAGCTGATCACCCTGGCGACTTGATTGTCTTCCGGTTCGCATGGGTAATCACCCGCCGCAGCTTGCCGACTGCTCCTGCTGCAGGCCCGGATCGCCTCACGGGATGGCAGGCACTCCAAAGCCGGGATGGCAGGCACTCCATAGCAGGGCGATCAGCTGGGGAACGGCTGGGGGCGAGAGCAGGCGGAGGCCTGCAGCCTCCGATCGTCTGCTGCTCTGCTCTCCTCTGCTGCGGTGGCGGCTGGGTCCGCTTTGTCATCCTCTGGGCTGGGTCCATTGGGCCATTCCATCTTGGGATCCTTCCTCTCTTGATGATGTCAGCCTCTTTCTTGGTTCGCACCTTGTCTTCTTGAATTTCATTTTATTTTATTTTAGTGTTTTTTAATTATTATTTTATAATAATTTTATTATAATAATATAATAATATAAAAATGATATAATATAATGTTATATTATCTTGTAATTTCAATATATTATAATGTCTATATATATATATACTATAATATAATAATTATGATATTAATACTAATAATATATGAATATTTCTTGATATATTAATATGTTAATATCAATGATGGGTAATATATAGTAAATATAGTAAATAACTAAATAATGTAGATTAGAATGTAGTTCAGCCTTTAGGTGCGGCTCTCCATAATATTTTTGGCTCTGGCCCCCGTAATTGGCCCAGGCATGTAGCCAGGGGAGGCTAAAAAATAATTGCCCACCCATGATCTAGACTGTAAATATATCCTTAGAGTTGTGAGGCCATAGCAGTGAAGTGATATCAAACTGCATTAATTCAACCATTCCTGCTTTCTTTGGGCTTCAGAACCTTAAGTGTTGTGACTTCCTACTGTTTGAAGTGTTTTAAAAGTTTGTGTCACTCGTTGAACATTATTTCGGATCTCTAAAGATTTTCAGGTAACATCAGGGCAAAGTACATAGAAGGAGGAAAAGAGGAAAGAAGGAAGTGAGTGTTGCTATTCCTTTTGGAAAACAGAATTTGCATTAGCTTTTGGAGAAAAATGGCATTGACAACCACTTGAAAATCATAAACTTTTGTAAAAGCACGATCTTCCAGAGAAGATTCAAAAAAACCTTGTTTAAGTACAATCTTCTTTTTAGTGGTATATATATCCACATGTACTTATGTGAGGCATGTACTTATGGTTTTCAGTTGTTAGACTGATAACCTGGTTGTGTCTGATCTGTTAGGAACAGAGATAATGCCAAATGCACAAAATATAGCAGTTCTTCAGAAGTGTTTTCTTTCAGTGCCCAAAAACATCTACTTTCCCATAGAATCATAGAGTTGCAAGAGACCTTGTGGGTCATCCAGTCCAACCCCCTGCGAAGAAGCAGGAAAATCAGATTTAAAGCACCCCCGGACAGTGTTTTATTAATTCAAGAAACAATAAAACATCTTGTATCTATATATAACATGCTCTCAGGAGACAAAAATAAAGTACTGTATTTTCTGGAGTACAAGACTACTTTTTAACCCAAGAAAATCTTCTCAAAAGTCAGGGGTCGTCTTATATGCGGGAGTCTTTTTATAGACTTTTTATTGGGCCGGAGAGATAGCACAGTGGTAACAACAGCTGTGTTGCAATCTAAAGGTTGCAAGTTCGATTCCCGGGCTGGTTTGGACACCCAGCTGTGAGCCCTGTCCTCTGTTTACCTAGCAGATCGAAAACAAAGCCAGCTGTGAGTAGATAAAATAGATACCGCGCAGCGGGGAAGGATTTTTAAGTACTTATAACAAATAACAACAAATAAGGAAGATTGGCTGCCGAAGTGGAATGCGGAACCAAGGCTTTCATCTGAGGATGAATCAACAGCACCCCCTTGTGACGTAATGGAGCGACTGCACCCTTCAGAATGTAGCCAGATGGAAAGATCCTTCTAATTGTACAAGTGTCTGCACCTGTTTGTCTGTTTGTCTGCACAACTGTATTGTAATCTTATGTCAATCCAGCAGGGACTATCTGCTGTATGTGTAATGTAATCCGCACTGAGTCCCCTTCGGGGTGAGAAGAGCGGAATATAAATAAAGTGTAGTATTATTATTGTTATTATTATTATTATTAGAGCAGGTGCTGAAACTTCCAATCCGGATTGGAGAATCTGTGGTTGCCGCATATGGTGGGGCAGAGCTCAAAAATGGCAGTGGCCGCGTCCCTGCCGTATGCGGCGACTGTATGAAAGCATTAAGGGTGACGCTGTACAAGTATGGTAGAAGAAAATCCATTCATCAGGATTCGTGGACTTAATGCGGTCCTGATGGTGAGGTGAAGGGGCGCCTCACTGGGAAGGTGTAAGTGAAGGGCGGAGCAAGCTGAAGGCATCCGGGGCGCCCAGGGTATGGAAAAAAGAGATAGAGTGGCTCTGGACCCAGAAAAACACACCTCTTTTACCTGTCTGGCCCACCCTTGTATCCTATTACCGTACCTCCTCCTCTGCCTCTCAGATCTCGCTCCTGAAGACGGCAGTGAAGCGGTGCAGGTGCGCATGTGCGAGACAGAGAAGGAGGTACACTAATAGGAAAATTACCATATTGAAATAAAATCTGATGCTTTTAAAAATTTTATTTGGTGTGCGTTGGGAGAGAGGTAGTCTTATACAGCGAGTATATCCCAAACTCTATATTTTAATTGGAAAAGTTGGGAGTTGTCTTATATGCCCAGTCGTCTTATATGCTGGAAAATACAATAGTCTTCATGAAAAGTAACATATTTGGTTTACTCACAACCTTCATGTATTGAGCATACAGGTACATAACTTGTCAATGCAGTGTTAATTAGTTTCCCTTTCGTGGTCACTGTGAATCGTACCTTTGGTATTGAGTGCCAGCGCAAAGCAATGTCGGAACCTTCTAGAAATACAAGTTCCCTGAGTGGTCACCTGTGAATTCATACAATCCCGCCCGGTCCTCCCCTCTGGTCATGCCTCCTCCTTCTGGTTGCTCTATGCGGCGGAAGAGAACTGAGGTGACAGCCCCGCGGTGGGCTATTTATAGGTGGGCGGGGCTTCACTAATGATTGACATTTGTATTTCTAGAAGGTTCCGACATTGCTTTGCGCTGGCGCTCAATACCAGAGGTACGAATTCACAGGTGACCACTCAGGGAACTATGGTTACAGGTAAGCAACCAATAATTCTCTGTGTAGATAACACAGGGCATCTTTCTTACAATCAACAACAGCATGAGTTTGCTCTTAACAGTCCAAAGTCTAAGTTGGTAAAAGACAGTCTTAACAGTCTGAGAGTGTAATGGAGTCTGAGCTCTGAGCAGTCCCAGATCTGATCATGTGGTTTGCAGCCCCTCTCACAACCTCAAGAAACATAGAGTAAAGGGAAATCTGCATATCAAAACATACATATGCAATACAGTAAGCAAACAGAATCATATACAAACAAAATACTAGTGAAGAAGATTGCTATTTCCAACGATTCCTTTCTGACCTCACGCCTTTCCTGTCTCCAATTGTTGTTTCCCTTCAGAATTACACCATGTGCAACTGCATTATCGTGGACGGGGCCATTGGGAATGCGGTCCCTGGCACCTGTGGGGGCAAATGCGCCGGGTTCCTGTTGCCGTTCGTGATGATCACCTGCATATCAGGGTTCATGGCCTGCCTCTCCCACACGCCGGCCTTTATCATGGTCCTCAGGTAGCTGCGGATATCAATCTTGCATTTTCGCTCTGCGCCTCTTGTATTCATTTTCCAAATAATGTTTGTTAAACTTTTACTAGGAAAGTAGGGGATGGGGGGGGGGGGGGAAGCAAGGGAAGGAAAAAGAATAAAAATGTGGATGATAGATTAATTATTGGTTAGTTGTGTCCTTACACATCCCTTGTATGTCACGAGGAAAAAACAAAGAGAGTGACAGTTGCTGAAAAAATGAAGGGTTCTTTTACAATATTATCATTGCTACAACAAATCTTCATCTCTATTTCTTTAACACATATTACATAATATATTGAGGATTAATTTTAATTTTAAGTCCATTGGTTGTATCTTCTTCTGTCTTCTCACACTGTGTGCTGTTCTTCATATTGTTGGGGCTCACCAGCAAGATGCCTTAGAGCAGAGTTTATCAACCTTTTTTGAGCCGCGACACATTTTTTACATTGACAAAATCCTGGGGCACACCGCCAACCAAAATGACACAAAATGACACTCTAGCACAGTAATACATATAGTTAATATGTTTTTAAATGTATTTATACACTCAGTGTGGAACCTGGGCCTGTTTAGATGACCACAACATAGATATCCTGGCAAGAATGGCAGAAAGTCACGAACTTCCCACACAGAATTCCCATAACCAAAAGAAAATACTATAAGAGTTTGGTGGGCATTGACCTTGGGTTTTGGAGTTGTAGTTCACTGACATCCAGAGAGCACTGTGGACTCAAACAATGTTGGATCAGGACCAAACTTGGCATGAATACTCAATATGCCCAAATGTGAACACAGATGGAGTTTGGGGAAAATAGAGCTTGACATTTGGGAGTTACAGTTTCTGGGATTTATAGTTAACACACAATCAAAGAGCATCCTGAACTCTTGCAACAATGGAATTGAACCAAACTTGGCATATTGAACTCTCATTACCAACAGAAAGTACTGAAAGGGTTTGCTTGGGAATTGACCTTGAGTTTGGAAGTTGTAGTTCACCTATACCCAGAGAGCACTGTAGACTCAAACAATGTTATGTTGTTGTTTGTTTTCTATCCAGAATCACAATGTTGGAAGGAGGCTCACCACTGTAAGGTCCCTAAAACAGGCATGGGAAAAATTCGGCACTCTGGGTGCTTTGGACTTCAATTCCCACCATTCCTAACAGCCTGAGGCCCTTTCCTGATTAAGTGGCTGAGGGGGGAAAAGGAAAAGAGCCTGAGGCTGCTAGAAATGGTGGGAGTTGGAGTCCAAAACACCTGGAAGGTCCAAGTTTGCCCATGCCAGCTTTCGACAGAGACCTCTTCCTCCCCCTCCCCCTTCGCGCCCTTTCTTCCCTCTCCTGCTGAACACTTACTTTTTATTCCACACTGCCGCTTCTGCCACCATTTTGATCCAAGGGGGCAGCGTGAGCGTGTTCAGGAGGGGAGGGGGGAGGGAGGAAGATGTGGCCCGTAAGGTCGCTAATGCGCAGACTTTCCCCAGAGCAAAGCGAGGCAAAGCGAGGCTGGGAAGAAGGGAGCCCAAGTGGAGAAGAAAAAGTGTTTGGATATATATAACATCCTTGTGGCAAGTTTCCTTTGCTTTTACAGTTGATTTCCTGGCTTTTTCAAGTAATGCAAAGAGTCCTCAGATACTCACGGCCCCTCATTGATTACAACAGCAACAATAATAACAATAACAGTGGGGGGGGGGGGTTCTGCGCTTGCTTTCTTCCTTGCTTCATTCTCACAAGACTCCGAGAGGCTGAGAGGATGATTTGCCAAAAGTCACTCAATGAGTTGAGCATGGATTAGAATTTGATTTCTCAATCATCCTCCCTCCCATCTTTTCTTTCCTCTCTTTGACCCAACTATTTTCCTTTCCTTTTCAGGAGCGTAAAGCCTGAAGACAAATCCTTTGCCATCGGCATCCAGTTCATGCTTCTCCGAGTTCTGGGTAAGTCAAATCCAGGGGTCGCCTCTTTATTGGGGCCTCTTTATTTGGGATTTAAAGCAGTGCTCAATCTGGCCTCAGACACTGGAACTTCCCTTATAGCTGTTCAGGAGACTTGGAAAACCCCCAAATTCCTCACTTCTTCTTATACCAAAAGAAGGGTAGCTAAGCTCATGTCTTGGCAGGCAGTTTAGGATTTCAGCACCTTGGTTAGTTCCCCAAGCTGTGAACTTTAAGCCAGAGCTTTCCAAACTTTTCACGTTGGTGACATGCTTTTTGGGCCGGCATCTTTTTGTGACACGGTAATTCAGTTTTACTAGCAAACTGGAGGTTAAACCAACCCTTATAAGAGTTTCATACAATATTAACCATTAATATAATACATGAGATATGGACATTTTTCTCCCACGCTTGTTATTGCTACAGTTGATTCTTGTGTTGATTCCTCTCTAACTGCTCCGTGTGGTTCATCACAAACACCATTGTCAACCGTTTTTCTTTTCGTAATTAGAAACGTATCCATGTAGTAGTTTATTTATTTATTTATTTTTCATTCTTATATACCGCTCCTTCCAGCAGGCTCTGGACAGTTTACACAATGCATATAAAACAATCACAACACAATTTAATAAACTAAACTAAAAGCATAAAAGACATAAAAGCATAAAAAAACACATCAGTAGTACAAGAGCGAGCGACTGCAGAGCAATTGCAATTTAAATTCTAGACTTGGCCTCGATGCTTAGGGAACACTAAGATTAAAAGCTTGTCTAAACAAAAAAAGTTTTGCAAGCTCTCCTGAACGGGGCCAGTTTTTTTTTGATGGTGCGGACTTCAACCAGCATAGAATTCCATAGAGATGGTGCTGCCAGAAAGAAGTCTCTTGATCTCGTAGTGGACAGCCTACAGGAGTCTTTCTCAACCAGTGTGCCGTGGCACACTAGTGTGCCGTGATGAACCTCCTGCTGTGCCGCGAGAAAAGCTCTCTGCCCCCCTTCCTCCCCCCTCCTGCCGAACTCCTGCTGCTTGGGGGAGGAGGAAAGGCCAGGAGGCGGCGAAGAAAAAGAAGAAGGGGCCGGGGCTCCGCCTCCTTTGCCCGTTTCCCCAGCCAGCCTCCAATCCGCCATGACTCTCACCATGACTCTCGCCCCTTGCTCCCTGAAGCCGCGTGGATGAGGAGCCCCGCCCACTGAAGCCCGTCCACCGCTCATGCTCCTCCTCTGTAGGAGAGCTGAAGCTGGGGGGAGGGGGCGGGGCATGGCGCGGCCTGTAGGAGAGCTGAAGCTGGGGGGAGGGGGAGGGGCATGGCGCGGCCTGGTTCTGCCCCCTCCCCCGGCTTCGGCACTCCCAGAAGCTGCTCCAGCCTTGAGGGGACAGTGCCAAGCCAACATTGTGTTGGCTCTGGCACCGCTGGCTTGGCACTGCCCCCTCAAGGTTGGAGCAGCTGCTGGGAGAGGTGAAGCCGGGGTAGGGGGCGGGCATGGTGCAGCCTGGCTCCCCCTCCCCCGGCTTCGGCACTCCCAGCAGCTGCTCCCAGCAGGCCACCAACCCCCAGCCGTTCTTTACTGTGTTAGAGTGTCACTTTGTGTCATTTTGGTTGGTGGTGTGCCCCCGGATTTTTTTAATGTTGAAAGTGTGCCGCGGCTCAAAAAAGGTTGGGAAACACTGGCCTACAGGAATGGATCGAAGGGACTGAAAGGAGGTTCTGCACTTAACGCAGTGTTCTCGAGGGAATATCTGGGGTGAGGCGGTCCCTCAGGTGTGCCGGCCCTAGACCATACAAGGCCTTAAAGGTCAATACCAGCACCTTGAAAACAATTCGGTACTCTATTGGAAGCCAGTGCAGTTGCTGGAGGATAGGTGTAATGTGCTCTCGTACCGATGCTCCCATCAGTAGTCGAGCAGCAGCATTCTGCACTAGCTTGAGTTTCCGGATTGCTGACAAGGGAAGGCCAATGTAGAGGGCCTTACAGTAATCCAGCCTCGAGATGACCATCGCCTGGATCACCGTAGTCAGGTCGCCTCTGGACAAGTAGGGAGCCAGCCGCCTAGCCTGTCGCAGGTGGAAAAATGCGGTCCTGCATACCATGGAGATTTGCAGCTCCATCGATAGCAGCGAGTCCAAATGGACCCCCAGGCTCTTTACAGAGGACGACTGGCTTAAAGGCTCACCGTCCAGGGTAGGCAGCCGGCATCCACTCAGTCCAGGACGACCCAGCAATAGGATCTCCGTCTTCGACGGGTTCACCTTCAACCAGCTGGTAATTGATGCAACTCAATCAACAAATTGTGCAAATTATAAAGGTTATAGCAGTACCTATGACAGCACCAGCACTCCACTTCTGTAAAGTCGTCAAGTCATTTCCAAATTTAGGTGGCGAGATATTTATTTGTTAATGTTAAAATAAAGAGAAGTATAAACAGGGAAGCAAGAAATCCACTTTTAAACTCTATTTACATATATATGCTTGTAATTTAGACTTAAATGTAATTAATTATTAATATTAATTAATATTAATAAAACATTTTAATTAATAAAACAAGGAGCAAAACATGGGCATGACTCCAATGATATTTTAATAATATTTTTAAATAATTGATAAAAATAAATGTAACTAAAATATGTAATTGGTAGGTATGTCTGCATAATGGCAGAATGAGGTTGGTCTTGATCAGGCCTGGGCAAACTTGGGCCCTCCCTTCAGGTGTTTTGGACTACAACTCCCAGCATTCTTAACAGCCTCAGGGCCTTTCCTTTTCCCCCTCAGCCACTTATGCGGACAGGTAAGGAAAGGAAAAAATGAAAGGGCCTGAGGCTGTTAGGAATTGTGGGAGTTGAAGTCCAAAACACCTGGAGGGCCCAAGTTTGCCCAGGCCTGATCAAGACCAACCTCATTCTGCCATTATACAGACATACCTAACAATTACAAATTTTAATGTTCTGTGTGGGAAGTTTGCCCCAATTCTGTCATTGGTGGGGTTCAGAATGCTCTTTGATTGTAGGTGAACTATAAATCCCAGTAACTACAACTCCCATTTGTCAAGGTCTTCCCCCCCCCCCCAAACCTCTACCAGTGTTCACATTTGGGCATATTCCTGTCAAGTTTGGTCCTGATCCATCATTGTTTGAGTTCACAGCGCTCTCAGGATGTAGGTGAACTACAACTCCCAATCTCAAGGTCAATGCCCACCAAACCCTTCGAGTGTTTTCTGTTTGTTATGGGAGTTCTGTGTACCAAGTTTGGTTAAATTCCATCATTGGTGGAGTTTAAAATGCTCTGTGATTGTTGGTGAACTGTAAATCCCAGCAACTACAAATCCCAAATGACAAAATCAATTTTTTGCATGATTTTGGGTTAGTAGGTGTCCTTGGGTTAGTAGGTGTCTTGTGGCCAAATTTGGTGGCAATTCATCCAGTGGTTTTTGAGTTATGTTAATCCCACAAACAAACATTACATTTTTATTTATATAGATAATAGCTGTACCCGCCACACGTTGCTGTGGCCAACTTTCCCTCCCTCTTTCTCTCCTCCTTTCCCTCCTTCCTTCCTTCGCTCCCTCCTCCCTTCCTTCTCTTTTCTGCTTTCCTTCTTTCCTTCCTCCCTTCTCTACCTCTTTCCTTCCTTCCCCCCTTTTTCTTTATCTTCTTCCTTCTCTACCTCTTTCCTTCCTTCGCTTTTTGCTTCCATCCTTCCTTCTCTCTTTCCTTCCCTCCGCTTTCTCTCCTTCATTCCCTCCTTCCTTTGCTCCCTCTTTCCTTAATTCCTTCCTTCCATTTTCTTCTTTCCTTCTCTCCTTCCTTCCCTCTCTACCTCTTTCCTTCCCCCTTTTTCTTTATCTTCTTTCTCTCATTTCTTCCTTCTCTACCTCTTTCCTTCCTTCCTTCACTTTTTGCTTCCACCCGTCTCTCTTTTCTTCCCTCCCTCTTTCTCTCCTTCTTTCCCCCTCCCTTTGCTCCCTCTTTCCTTCCCTTTTTCTTTCCTTCTCTCCTTCCTTCCTTCTCTACCTCTTTCATTCCTTTCCCTTTTTTTCTTTTCTTTCCCCTTTATCTCCTTTCTTCCTTCTCTACCTCTTTCCTTCCTTCCTTTTCTCTTTCCTTATTTCTTTACCCTTTCTTTCTTGCTTTCTCCCCTTCCTTTCCTCCCTCTTCCTTCCCTTTTATAGTATTGTCATTTAGCTTTTCATCATTTAGGTTTTTGGGGTTTTTAAGTCCTTTCTGCTGTTTTTTGGGGGGGTTATGAGTGATGGTCACTCATTGGTCTGTTAGGGATATACTGTCCAAATTTGGTGTCAATTCATCCAGTGGTTTTTGAATTATGTTAATCCCACAAACAAACATTACCTTTTTATTTATATAGATATAGGAGTTGGGAATCATGCACCAGACGGGCCATTGCCTCTTCTGTGCGGTTTCCAAACCAGACCCTTCTTTTCCTGATTTATCCCTCCAAAATCTACAAAAATGGGCAGTTGGCCTCGTGCTGAAATCTAGCAACCAAATGGCCCTGGGACTCTCGCAGAAGAGACAGGAAGGCTGTCTCTCTCAAAATATGGACCCTTGTTTTGTTTTGCCTTTGAAGCCTGGCTTCCGGCCCCGGTGATCTACGGCAGTGCCATCGACCTGACCTGCCTTTTGTGGCAGATCAGGTGCAACAAGAGAGCATCCTGCAGATACTACAACAACACCTCTTTCCGGCAGAGGTAAGCCCTCTTCTTTCTTCTCCTTACAAAACAGCAGGCCAGTTTGGTTCAGGTCTGCCAGAGCAGTGATTTTCAACCAGCGTGCCGTGGAACACTAGTGTGCCGTGAGAGATCATCAGGTGTGCCGTGGGAAATTAATATCGAACTTCATTCATATATAAACTATAAGGCACATCTGTCCCTTTAAGAAATGAAACCATAGCACTCTCATGTCACCTAAGAAGTGATGCGAGAGTGCTATGGTTGCGCCATCTTGGATTCACTCAGACGCAGCTAAGTAAACAAAGTTAGAGTTAGTGCTGCAGTTGTGTGCCAATTTGGGATCACAGCAAGACAAGCGAGTGACAGCAATGGAGAAGTTTTTGAGAAGAGAAAATGCAAATGCCGAACAGGGCCCTGGACAAAATTATGACACAGATGAAGGCCCTAATATGAGTGGTGGACAAAAGAAAAAAAGAAAAGAACTTCTCAAGCTTGACTGCGAAAAAAAACTAAAAACAGAGAGTCTGACAGCTGTTGAGCAAGAGCTTCGTGTGTGTCTTTCTACCAGTGTTTCTCAACCAGTGTGCCGTGGCACACTAGTGTGCCGTGATGGACCTCCTGCTGTGCCGCGAGAAAAGCTCTCTGCCCCCCTTCCTCCCCCCCCCTGCCGAACTCCTGCTGCTTGGGGGAGGAGGAAAGGCCGGGAGGCGGCGAAGAAAAAGAAGAAGGGGCCGGGGCTCCGCCTCCTTTACCCGTTTCCCCAGCCAGCCTCCAATCTGCCGTGACTCCCACCATGACTCTCGCCCCTTGCTCGCTGAAGCCGCGTGGATGAGGAGCCCCGCCCACTGAAGCCCGTCCACCGCTCATGCTCCTCCTCTGTAGGAGAGTTGAAGCTGGGGGGAGGGGCCAGGGCATGGCACGGCCTGTAGGAGAGCTGAAGCTGGGGGAGGGGCCGGGGCATGGCGCGGCCTGTAGGAGAGCTGAAGCTGGGGGAGGGGCCGGGGCATGGCGCGGCCTGTAGGAGAGCTGAAGCTGGGGAGGGGCGGGGCAGGGCGCGGCCTGTAGGAGAGCTGACGCTGGGGGGCGGGGCCGGGGCATGGCGCGGCCTGTAGGAGAGCTGAAGCTAAGGGGAGGGGGCGGGGCATGGGGCGGCCTTGCTCCGCCCCTCCCCCCAGCTTCAGCACTCCCAGCAGCTGCTCCAGCCTTGAGGGGACAGTGCCAAGCCAACATTGTGCTGGCTCTGCCACTGCTGCCTTGGCACTGCCCCCTCAAGGTTGGAGCAGCTGCTGGGAGAGGTGAAGCCGGGGTAGGGGGCAGGGCATGGTGCAGCCTGGCTCGCCCCCCCCCGGCTTCAGCACTCCCAGCAGCTGCTCCCAGCAGGCCACCAACCCCCAGCCGTTCTTTACTGTGTTAGAGTGTCACTTTGTGTCATTTTGGTTGGTGGTGTGCCCCCGGATTTTTTTAATGTTGAAAGTGTGCCGCGGCTCAAAAAAGGTTGGGAAACACTGTTCTACCATTCCTGCCAGGATATCTATTTTGTGTTCATTGAAACAGGCCCAGGTTTCACACTAAGTGAGTGTATAAATACATTTAAAAACATATTAACTATATGTATTACTGTGTTAGAGTGTCATTTTGGTTGATGGTGTGCCCCAGGATTTTGTAAATGTAAAAAATGTGTCGCGGCTCAAAAGAGGTTGAAAATCAGTATGCCAGAGGAACAAAACAATCAGTGAGGATGGAGCAAATAGATTCATGGATGCAATCAGATGGCCACCAGATAGAGAAGGAGACTCCACCGGACTCCCAGGTGGCAACAAATTCACTTGCTGAAGGGATCTAACCACCAAGATGTTCTTCTTGCTGGTTTGGGAGGAAAGTCTTCTTCTTTAGTTTCAACTCATTGTTCCATTCGGCCTCTGGAACAGCAGGAAACCAGCCTGTTCCATCTTCAATGTGCCACCCTTTCAGATATTTCAACATGGCTCTCGTGTCCACTCTTGGCCTTCTTTCCTCCTGCTTTTCATAGGACTTGGCATCCACACATTTGATCACATTGGTCTTGATTGGCTTTGTCCAAAACTGGACATAGAGTTATTATTCTAGGTGAGGTCTGACCAAAGCAGAAGAGTATGGGACTATTCCTTCCCTCAATCTAGACCAGGCATGGGGAAACTGGGGCCCTCCAAGTGTTTTGGACTTCAACTCCCACTCCAGTAGGCTGTTAGGAATTGTGGGAGTTGAAGCCCAAAACACCTGGAAGGCCCAAGTTTGCCCATGCCTGATCTGGACACTAGACTCCTATTCATGCAACCTACAGTCGCAGGCTTGTCTAGCTGCTGCAACACATTGTTGACTCATGTTCAGCTTGTGGTCATCTCCTAGATCCGGAAAAACGTTTTGAAATTTCCGAAAATTTGGAATCTCTTTGTTAATGGCATCTGCGATTGCCCAATGCACAAAAACCTGCACTGTTTAACCCAGGTTGGATGCAGATTTCCTTCTCTCCCGCATCAGTCGCAGGCAAGAACCACATTCAAACTTGGTTAAATACAGCTCTCACCACAGGACTGGCACGGGAGGGAAGGAAATCCACATCCAAACTGCGTTGAAAACTGCTTAACCCAGGTTGGATGCGAATTTCCTTCTCTCCCGCGTCAGTCTTGGGGTGAGGGCCGCATCCAAACCGGGTTAAACACGGCTCTCGCCCACGACTGACATGGGAAAGAAAGAAATCCGCATCCAACCTGGGTTAAACAGTGTAGGTTTTCATTCATTGCACAATCGCGGACACCATTAATGAAGCGATTCCGAAATTTCCAAAATTTTGGAAATTTTGAAACATTTTTCCGGAAAATTTCTGAAATAATTTGAGAATCGAATCACCAGTGCCCCCTACATCCAAAATGAGTTTTGAACCATTTTTTTCCTTGATCAACCAGGCCTACTAATTAACAATGGAATTTTACTAACTAATGCAATGAAACCTTTGCAATTGCCTCTAACTTGGTAGTAATCATTAAATCAGGTAGACATCATGTAACTACTATTTAGTGAGACCAAAGTGGTGTTTGTCCTCATCAGCTAGGTTGAGCAATGTTCTTGTCAACAGTTTCAGGGGAAATATTCTGGGTAAGGGAAATTTTCATACAGAAAGCAGCCATCCTCACATATACATCTTCAGAAGTTTGGATAGAGTTCGGTATCATGCTCCCTTTCTTGTTCTGGATCCCCAGTTACGTCGGCATCCAACTTGCATACGAGTCCAGCTGCCTCATCGCCTTTTGCGTCCTGTACTTCCTCTTCCACCGGCAAGAAAAACAGGAACAAGAGAGGAGTCTCACCGATTCTTCAGAAATGAGCTCCGAGGCTCGTACGTGATCCCTGTTTTGGGGGAACTTCCATTTCTGTAGCCAAACTGGTTTCCTTCTGAGATGGGAACAGGACTAGACCGAGGGCAGAAGGAGATGCCCTGTGACACTTTTGGACCTAAACCTTTGACCCATACCTTCTTTTCTACATAGAACTCGGAGTTAGTGGCCCCGATGCCCTTTTTCCAAAAGGGGCTATCTATATAAAAATATTATTATGAATAAATACCTAATCCACCTGTCAGTCAGTAATCATGATATTACCCAGTCTGTCTCTAGCTATGGAATCCCTGCTTGGATGAAATAATATAAATTGTTTTTCTGAAGAAAGATGTGACGCTTCTAATTTGGAGGTCGTGTAGAGGGGAGGAAGTCTGGAATTAAGGTAAGGTTGGGCTTATGGCTGATTCGTATGTCTCCCCAGTGTTTTTGACATTGAGTCTGCACTGGGACTTGGCATCCTAAACATTAGGAAGAATTTCCTGATGCTGAGAGCTGTTCCACGGTGGATTATATACTGTATGGGTGTCTGGAGGCTCTGAGACAGAGTCCGGTTGGCCATCCGCCTGGAGGGCTTTGTTTGGGCCTTCCTGCCTGGCAGAATAGGGTTGGGCTGGGTGACCTTTGGTGATCCCCTCCAATTCTAGGATTTTATCATTTTTTTGGTATTTATTTATTTTATTTGCAGTATTTATATTCCCCCCTTTTCACCTCAAAGGGGACTCAACAGCAGATCGCAGAACACAAGCTGAACACATTACAGCTTGATTACTGTAATGCGCTGTACATTGGCCTACCCTTGTCGGCGATCCGGAAACTTAAGCTGGTGCAGAACGCTGCAGCGCGCCTGCTGTCGGGAGCCCCAAGATCTGCGCATGTGACCCCACTCCTGCGTGCACTGCACTGGCTTCCCATCGAATTCCGGGTCTCCTTCAAGGTGTTAGTTCTAACTTTCAAGGCCTTACATGGTTTGGGGCCAGTGTACTTGAGGGAGCGTCTTACCCCATACAAACCCAGAAGATCACTGCGCTCAGAGGGGCTTAATCTACTAGAGGTCCCTAGTATTAAGATCTGTAGGCTGTCGAGCACCCAGCAGAGAGCATTTACAGTGGCTGCTCCGACCCTCTGGAATTCTCTGCCGGAGGAGATACGAGCACTATGGGGTTTGTTGGCCTTCCGCAAGTCTGTGAAGACTTGGCTATATAGGCAGGCATTTGGTCCCAACTGATGCCTCCTTAGTGGCCAGCTGCCAACATACCGTCCTGCCATGTATTGCCTCTGCGTATTATTGCTTGCCGGGATCATTTGTGGGGAGGGGGCTTTTGGGTATACGTCTTTTATCTGTTTATTGATGTTTTATTGATTTTATGCTGTAAACCGCTCCGGGCTCCAGAGAGAGCGGTCTACCAAATCGAATTTATAAATAAATAAATAAATAAATATACAGCAAGCATTCAATGCCATTATACACTGACAAGACAGACAACTGTACATACATTGTGGTATATCTAGGCCTTCCCATCTTCGGCATCTTGGAGGCTGTGCTCAGTTCCAGCCACGGAAGGTGGGGCGCTCTCGCTCCACTTTCCCTGCTGAAGACCTTTGTTTGTAAACTTCCTCCTTGATCGAATCTCCAGCCTTTTTCTGGCATTTCCTTATAGGTGCCTTAAATCAGTGTTTCCCAACCAGTGTGCCGGGGCACACTAGTGTGCCGTGAGCGATCATCAGGTGTGCCGTGGGAAATTGGAACCTCCAGGAAGGGGGGGGGAGTCTAGTGTGTTGAAGTATAAAAACCCTAAGAAACATACCCCGATAAAAACACAAAATTACAACAACAAAAAACCTCTCCACCCGTTGTCTACTTGGTCTCTCCCTCTCCATACATTGGGCTGGCCCGCCTCCCTTTCCCCAAGTAGAGACCTTCTCTTGCCTCCTGGGGGTTCTGTGTGGGAAGTTTGGCCCAGTTCTATCATTGGTGGGGTTCAGAATGCTCTTTGATTGTAGGGGAACTATAAATCCCAGCAACTACAACTCAAGGTGTATTTCCCCTGAACTCCATCTGCGTTCATATTTGGGCATATTGAGTATTCATGCCAAGTTTGGTCCTGATCCAACACTGTTTTGAGTCCACAGTGCTCTCTGGATATAGGTGAACTACAACTCCAAAACTCAAGGTCAATGTCCACCAAACTCTTATAGCATTTTCTCTTGGTTATGGGAGTTTGTGTCTTTCTGCCATTCCTGCCAGGATATCTATGTTGAGTTCATTGAAACAGGCCCAGGTTTCACACTGAGTGTATAAATACATTTAAAAACATATTAACTATATGTATGACTGTGTTAGAGTGTCATTTTGTGTCATTTTGGTGGTGTGCCCCAGGATTTTGCAAATGTAAAAAGTGTGCCGCGGCTCAAAAAAGGTTGGGAAACACTGCCTTAAATACCTCCCAGGCTTAAGTGGTACCTATTTATCTACTCACATTGCTCTTTTTGAAACTGTTAGGTAGGCAGAAGCTGGGCTAAAGGCCAGGAGCTCACCCTGACCAGGGCTTTGAACTGTCAACCTTTCAGTTGGCAATATTTACTACAGCTAGCAGTTAACCTGCTGTGCTAAAGCCCAGCACAAATGTCTTCAAGTCTAGGACTAGGAATTGATGTTGTTACTTGTTGCCATCAAGTCAACCTTGACTTTTCCAAAATTTGCTGCCTGCCTGCTCCAGAAAAAAAATGCAATACTTTTGTACGTTCAATAATGCAAACCCTCAAACGATTTCAACAGTGGGATATGCTGCCTTGGTGGAGTCTCCTTCTTTGTGGTTTTTACTGGATGGTCATCTGTTGGGAGAGCTTTGATTCCCGCATTTCAGAACAGAAGGAGGTTGGACTGGATGGCCCTTGGAGGTCTCTTCCAACTCTACGATTCTCTGATTCACAAAATGCTGTGGCACAAAAGCCGTCAGCTGTGTCCGTATAGCTGAACATACAGCACTGACCTCATCTTCAGGGAGCTTTGAAGGACCTACAGCCTTGTTCCAGCAGATATATGTACATTGGCTTGCGAGTCATGAGGAAGCGCTCCTAGGGAAGCTCTTCCTGGCAAAACATTTTGTGACATCTCTTTCATCCAGGTTGTTGGCCTTTATGGTTTCATAGACTCACTGAATCCTAGAGTTGGAAAAAAAAAACTCCAGTCTGGACCCCCTTCTTCCAAGCAGAAAGACACCATCCAATCCCTCTTGACAGATGACCATCCAGCCTGCAGAGGAGACTCTAGTGGACACTCAAGAAGCAGCAGATTCCACTGTTTTATTCTTACGCTGCCTTTTGTCCATGCAGAGAACAGAGCAAGGCAGAAATGCAATTAAGGCAACAGACTTTCTGGGTTATTTGAAAACTCGAAATACCCCATTGGAACTGACAAAAGCAGCAAAAACAGTAGGAGCTGAAGAGGCACATTGTGCAATTTTCTTAGCCAATGACAGGCAGAAACAGAACGGAAATTCTTCTAGTTTGACCCTGAAAGAGAAACCTGCTAACACCGAAGTAGTTACAGTGTTCCCCTGCTTTTTCGCAGTTCACTTATTGCGGACTCGCTGTTTTGCGGGTTTTTCCTTTCCCTGGGCTGAGGCCTGGTCTTCCCTCTTTGGCAGCGGCCTCCCGGGCTGGGCTGAGGCGCGGCCCTCTTTGGCACCAGCTTTCTCCTCGGAGAGGGCCAAGCTGAAGCTCCCCCTCCTCCTCCTCCTCCTCCTCCTTGGAGGACCCTTCGGCCTCCTGAGAAAAAGGAGGAGGAAGGGGGGGTTGCATCGGCAAGGGCCTCTTGTCACAATGCCAGGGCTCTGCCTTATTCAGGTAGAGATGAACCAAACCAGGGGTGCTCATTAGGTAGCTCGGGAGCTACTAGTAGATCTTCGGCCCTCTTCCAGGTGATTTTCGGGCCTCACCAGCCGGATGGGGCACTCCTGCCATGCATGTGCACACCCTGCACACATGCGCACTCCTGCTGCTGGCTTCCACTCTTGCGGTGCTTCTTTCACCTGCGGGGCATTGCAGGAAGAAGGAAGCACGAGGCGGGGCCTCTGGAGGAAGTGCCCTGCCTCTCTCTCGTCCAGAAGCAGCTGTGCAACTTCCGTTGCCGGTGAGAAAGGCAACGGAAGCTGCCCCACCTCGTGCTTCCTCCTTCCTGCAATGCCCCGCAGGTGGAAGAAGCGCTGCGCGGGCGGAAAACAGAAGCAGGAGCACGCGCAGTGGCAAGAGTGCGCGGTGGTGGGAGCGCACGGCGGCGGGGGCAGGTAGATCTTTTGGACTTGGTTGCTTTAAGAGTAACTCGCATGCTGAAAAAGTGTGAGCACCCCTGAACCAAATAAATTCCCAGTTTGTGTAAAACAGTTTAATTAAAACAGCACTTACTTTCTGGCTGTTTTAATAGTCCAAAATATTAAACATAAAGATAGCATTCAGCCATAGAATACAAAACAAAAACTGATACCAAACGCTGCACCGTAGTCAAAAGGTCTAGTCCAGTGGTCAAATGCCGAGAGTTCAGTGAGCAAATCCAGAGATCAAGAGTCTATATATACCGTAGTCCAGTGTTTCTCAACCAGTGTGCCGTGGCACACTAGTGTGCCGTGAGTGATCATCAGGTGTGCCGCGAGAAAAGCTCTCTGCCCCCCTTCCTTCCCCCCTCTTCCTGCCAAACTCCTGCTGCTTGGGAGAGGAGGAGGAAGGGCCAGGTGGCAGTGAAGAAAAAGAAGGGACCGGGGCGCTGCCTCCTTTGGCCGTTTCCCCAACCAGCCTCCAATCCGCCATGACTCTTGCCCCTTGCTTGTTGAAGCCGTGCGGAGGAGCCCTGCCTACTGAAGCCTGTCCACCGCTCATGCTCCTCCTCTGTGGGAGAGCTGAAGCCAGGGGAGGGGGGCATGATGCAGCCTGGCTCCGCCCCTTCCCCCCCGGCTTCAGCACTCCCACAGCTTTGCCAGCCTTGAGGGGGCAGTGCCAAGCCAGCGGTGGCAGAGCCAGCACAATGCTGGCTTGGTACTGCCCTTTCAAAGCTGGTGAACCTGTGGGAGAACTGAAGCCTGGGGGAGGGGGCAGGGCATGGTGCGGCCTGGCTCGGCCCCTCCCGGCTTCAGCACTCCCACAGCCGCCAGCCTTGAGGGGGCAGTGCCAAGCCAGCGGTGGCAGAGCCAGCACAATGCTGGCTTGGCACTGCCCCCTCAAGGCTGGCGAAGTTATGGGAGAACTGAAGCTGGGGGAAGGGGCGGGGCATGGCGTGGCCTGGCTCCTCCCCTTCCCCGGCTTCGGCACTCCCCACAGGTCACCATCCCCCAGCCATTCTTTACTGTGTTAGAGTGTCATTTTGCGTCATTTTGGTTGGTGGTGTGCCCCCGGATTTTGTTAATGTTAAAAGTGTGCCACGGCTCAAAAAAGGTTGGAAAACACTGCCGTAGTCAAAAGCCAGTCCAAAGATTCAAGGTTCCAGGGTTCCAAGGGTTCAGGAGACAGGTCAGGATACCGAAAATCCAGAAACCAGCAGCATCTACCACCAAGGTAAGACAAATACTTTTCTCCCGAAGATCAACCCCAAGGCTCGCTCCTTATATCCAGAAACACCCCGCTGCAACCTGTCTCTTGCATTATTTCACTTTTAACTGCTTTCACCCATGAACTCTTACTTACAGATTGCTCAACCGTTTAGAACTACGACTTACATTAACCCTTCCATCATCAACTGCTAGGCCTACCACCACCAATCACTATCAACTGCAGAACATGATACATGACACCTCTTTAATGCCAGCTTCATCCTTCGGCCGCGGCTTGGTCCCAGGAGAGGAGAAGGAATATAATATAATAATAAACTTTATTTACACCCCGCCAGCATCTCCCCAACAGGGACTTGGGGCAGCTTACATGAGGCCAAGCCCAACCATGCTTGGAAGAGGAGGAGGAGGATCCAGGCACTGGGCCTTACCCTGGGGCTTGCCTTCGGGAGGCTGCCGCTGAAGAGGGCCAGCCCAAAGACAAGCCCCAGGGTAAGGCACAACGCCTGCCTCCCCCTCCACTCCTCGTCCCTACTTCGCAGCTTTTCACTTATCGTGGGTGGTCATGGGACATAACCCCCGCGAGAAGTGAGGGAACACTGTATCAACTGAATCTGATTGTGAAGGCGAGCCCCAGAGAGAGAGCCCATCTGTATCTTAATTGGTTTTACCTGCAGCAGGGAGTTCCAACGTTCCTGCACATGTGGTCTGGCATCTTTAAAGATGAAAGGCTAGGTCTTCGCATCCAAAGACCTCCAGCCATTTATATCCCTCTATTTTCATGCCTCACGTGACCTGAAACTTTGTAGCATAGCTTAGATTAAGAATACTCCACATCGCAACATTTTTTCCTTTCCACAAAGATACAAAGTGCCCCATTTTGGCTGCATTCTCCGATTTATTCTAGAACTTTCTGCTATCTCGGTTTTCTTCCTCTGAACCCCTTTGCCTCTATGCAACTCTTTAAACTTTAAAGAATATTTCTTCCACAGACCAGCTGACTGCCAAAACCCGCTGGTTCTTGAAAAGCCTTTGACCCTGCCATCAGCAAGCGACCTTTTAACAGAGGCCCGAAGCCGTGGGCCCTTTGTGCACAAGCGCTGCATGAAGATGGGCCGACATGAGGCCGCCCAGATACAGTTTTCCAAGGACTTCCATGTGTTTGGACTCTCCTCAGTCTATTAGCAAAAAGGAGTTTTATCTTGTAGTTTTCCCAAGGACACAGATGGACTTTCCCCAAAGCATATGGATTTGATGCTTTTCAAGATCATATGGACTTTCTTTCTACTCCTTGCACATGAAATTATTAGGAGATATTGGTGATATTTCCCTGAAACCCTCCTTTCCCATGTAAACCATTTCCCTGCATGTTTTTTTCCTTTCCCATATGTTTTTAAAAATATGAAGGAATGCTACGTGACCCAGCTATTTGTTTTGAGATCAGGGTGACCACATTCCTGGCTGCACCCTTTAATCCAATCATTGGAACAATTTGCACGACAGAGGACTCTTTCTGGTATGGAGAGGTTTTTCTTTCTTTCCCCTCTCCCCATTTTTGAAAGACTCCTTTTGTTTCATAAATGCCGGACCCTCTGAGATTAGCCTCGTCCCGCGTTTATAGAACGTATGGCATAATTATATTTCATATTTCATAACCGGCTGTCACTGCTGGCCTCAGAAACCAGCACATGGCTACAGTTATTTAATTTGTTTACCATCCAGAAGGCTGAAACTCTCATGGATAAAAATCTGCATATGACCCTTTGTCAACAAGGAAGGGTCGTTAAGAACAATTCCTGTTTCTCACAAAGAATAAAAGAATTCCCTTGACCCGAAAGGTCAGGGCCTTGGGTTCATTAACATATGGACATGATCTAATCAAGAAAACTCCAGCTGCTCTTTGTTTTGAACACATTCCTGTCCCTCGCTTCCCATTCGCCAGGGCAAAAGCGGTGCTGTTTCACGATTGGTTCCCGCTACAGCTGGCTTCCAAGGTTCCAACCAATCATCATGAAGCCTACAACATGCAGGGGCGGGAAAGTTTGAATTTGACAGTTCTGTAAAATGTATAAAAATGGCATATGTTTTCAATGCAACTTTATGATTGCTTTGCGACAAGGAATCTGCAGTTGTCATCCTCCTCAGCTGGCGAGAATAAAAACCTCAGTGGCATCTTCTTCCGGACTCCTTTGGTGAGATCATTTGGGAAAGGGATTTTTTTAAATTTTTTTTTTTAAAAAAATTTATTGAGATTTTCAAACTTTGACAGACATAAAACACAACATCCAACAATCCACTTAACATTCATTAAAAAAGAGGAACCCTCCCTCCCCCCCCCCCTTTACCACATTCATAACCAGACCATAACCACTTGACTTCCCCCTCTCGTTCCCACCCCCAAGGACCTTTCTCTCGTCCCTGGCTAGAAATTATTTATCATTATCATTATTTAAAGTAAATCCTTTTGGATACACCGGCAGTTCTTTAACACAAATAAATATCTTTGTTAACATCCATCTTTCTTCGTTTCTTCAAGAAGTTGAGTATTGGTGACCAATCTGTCATCTCCATATTTTGTGACATTGCCCTCGATAGGCAATCCATGCTTATTATGTCCATTAATCTGAATATCCAGTCCTCTTCCCTGGGTAAGGTCTTTTCCTTCCAACGTTTCGCCAACACCAATCTCGCTGCAGTGATACAATAGATAAATTGCTTTTAAAAACTCACTAGAGCAGTGTTTCTCAACCTGGGGGTCGGGACCCCTTTGGGGGTCGCGAGGGGGTGTCAGAGGGGTCACCAAAGACCATCAGAAAACACATTATTTTCTATTGGGGGTTCTGTATGGGACTTTTGGT
This sequence comes from Anolis apletophallus, assembly GCA_030556195.1. Classification (NCBI taxonomy): domain Eukaryota; kingdom Metazoa; phylum Chordata; class Lepidosauria; order Squamata; family Anolidae; genus Anolis; species Anolis apletophallus. The sequence continues at coordinate 198,241,238 of JARBWK010000004.1, read as the reverse complement.
CCAATTCTATTGTTGGTGGGGTTCAGAATGCTCCTTGATTGTAGGTGAACTATAAATCCCAGCAACTACAACTCCCAAATGTCAAGGTATATTTCCCCCAAACTCCACCAGTGTTCGCTTTTGGGCATCTTGACTATTCGTGCCAAGTTTGGTCCAGATCCACCATTGTTTGAGTCCACAATGCTCTCTGGATGTAGGTGAACTACAACTCCAAAAGTCAAGATCAATGCCCACCAAACCCTTCCAGTATTTTCTGTTGGTCGTGGGAGTTCTGTGTGCCAAGTTTGGTTCAATTCCATTGTTGGTGGAGTTCAGAAAGCTCTTAGGTTGTAAGTGAACTATAAATCCCAGTAACTACAATTCCCAAGTATCAAGATCTATATTCCCCAAACTCCACCAGTGTTCACATTTGGATATATTGAGTATTTGTGCCAAGTTTGATCCCGAACTATCATTGTTTGAGTCCACAGTGCTCTCTGGATGTAGGTGAACTACAACTCCCAAACTCAAGGTCAACGTCCACCAAACCCTTCCAGTATTTTCTGTTGGTTGTGGGAGTTCTGTGTGCCAAGTTTGGTTCAACTCCATCATTGGTGGAGTTCAGAATGCTCTTTGATTGTAGGTGAACTATACATCCCAGCAACGACACCTCCCAAGTGACAAAATCACCCCCCATAATCCCACCAGTATTCAAACGTGGGTGTATCAGGTATTTGTGCCAATTGTGGTCCGGCGAATGAAAATACATCCAATATTTTACATGATGATTCATAACAGTAGCAAAATTACAGTTATGAAGTAGCAATGAAAATAATGTTATGGTTGGGGGTCACCACAACATGAGGAACTGGATTAAGGGGTCGCCGCATTGGGAAGGTTGAGAAACACTGCACTAGAGGTTCTGCTGAAATCCTCGTTTTAGGGGTATTTCTGGGCCTGTGCCCCCTATGGGCCAGGCTGTTCTAAATTGTTTGGTAACAATTGGAACGCCCTTCATTTTGCATCATGGAGGCTTACAGAAGCGGACTCCATCCTTTATGGGAGGCAGCCTGGGGCCCATCGAAGTCCAACAAAGTCTTCAATCCATCAAGGGCAACGATGGCCCTTGAAAGCAAGGCCTGAATCCGATCAACTGAGGAAGCTGTTCTTTGGCTTTATCTGGAAAATAAGCCTGTCCTTATTATTTGCAGAAATGTCCCAGGCGGTTCTTAGCGCACCCTTTTCCCCCCCCCTTTGTGGTCATTTTGCAGCACTTTGCAGGATGCAGCGATAAAAGAGCCGGCCCAATTACCTTGTCCCAAATTGGCAACATTATTTCCGACAAGGAAGAGCGGGAATAATTTCCTAGCCATTCAAGCCAGAACAATGAGCAGTCCACTCAGAAAATGTATGTATGCATGCATTTACAGTCATCCCTATGCATTTGCAGTTTTGCCTTTTGCAGATTTGACTGTTCAAGGATCTCTGCTAGTCCCTCTAGGGCAGTGTTTCTCAACCTTCCTAATGCCGCAACCCCTTAATCCAGTTCCTCATGTTGTGGTGACCCCCATCCATAACATTATTTTCGTTGCGACTTCACAACTGTAATTTTGCTCCTGTTATGAATCATCACGTAAATATCTGAAATGCAGGATGGATTTTCGTTCACTGAACCAAATTTGGCACAAATACCCAATACGCCCAAAATTTGAATACTGTGTGGTTGAGGGGGGTTGATTTTGTCATTTGGGAGTTGTAGTTGCTGGGATTTATAGTTAACCTACAATCAAAGAACATTCTGAACTCCACCAACAATGGAATTGAACCAAACTTGGCACACAGAACTCCCATGACCAAGAGAAAATACTGGGTTTGATGGGCCTTGACCTTAAGTTTTGGAGTTGTAGTTCACCTACATCCCGAGAGCACTGTGGACTCAAACAATGATAAATCTGGACCAAACTGGGAATGAATACTCAATCTGCCCAATTGTGAATACTGTTGGAGTTGGGGGAAATAGAGCTCGACATTTGGAAGTTGTAGCTGGGATTTGTAGTTCACCTACAATCAAAGAGCATTCAGAACCTGGACCAAACTGGGAATGAATACTCAATCTGCCCAATTGTGAATACTGTTGGAGTTGGGGGAAATAGGGCTTGACATTTGGAAGTTGTAGCTGGGATTTATAGTTCACCTACAATCAAAGAGCATTCTGAACCTGGACCAAACTGGGAATGAATACCCAATCTGCCCAATTGTGAATACTGTTGAAGTTGGGGGAAATAGGGCTTGACATTTGGAAGTTGTAGCTGGGATTTATAGTTCACCTACAATCAAAGAGCATTCTGAACCTGGACCAAACTGGGAATGAATACTCAATCTGCCCAATTGTGAATACTGTTGGAGTTGGGGGAAATAGGGCTTGACATTTGGAAGTTGTAGCTGGGATTTATAGTTTACTTACAATCAAAGAGCATTCTGAACCTCACCAGCAATAGAATTAGACCAGACTTCTCACACAGAACCCTCATGCCTTGAAGGGACTCACTGGCCTGAGCCTCCCTCCAGCCTTACATGCTTTTCCTCGCTCACACATGTGCACCACGCTGACATGCGCCGAGCACACCTGCTCTCCCCTCCCCACTTGGAGTCTCAGAAATAGCCTTCCCCTTGGTTGAGAGGCTGGCCAATCACAGCGAAGGAAGGCTTTTGGTGGAAGGATTCACGGACTCTTTCTATAAAGGAAGAGAAGGACAGGCGGAGAGATCTTCAGCCTTCTCTGCGAAAAGGGGTTCCTAAGACCATCAGAAATAAATGCTTTCTGATGGTCTTTGGCAACCACTCTGAAACCCCCACATGCCCCCCCCCAGGGATTCCGACCCCCAGGTTGAGAAACACTGCTCTAGTGTTATTTATTTATTTATTTACTTTATTTCTATTCTGCCCTTCTCACCTCGCAGGGGACTCAGGGCGGATTACAATGTACACATTACATTTAGACACACAAACACACAAGACAGAGGCAATTTAACATCTGGCCACCAGGGGGAGCTGTCACACCTCTTCATTCCTCAGCGTGTTTTCTGGATATCTTTTTATGGCCTCGTAAATCAGTTAAATTTAGCCTCCCCACTAAGTGGTACCTTAATTTCCTACTTGGCAGATGCAACTGTCTTTTGGGTTGCAAAGGTCGACAACAGGCTACACAATAGGTTGAGAGCCCACCTCGACCCGGGCAGCCTCGAACTCATGACCCTCTGGTCAGTAGAGATCTTATGCAGCTGACACTCAGCCAGCTGCGCCACATTCCCGGTGCACATGGGCAGGTATGGGTAAACTTCAGCCTTCCAGGGGTTTTGGACTTCCACATCTCCTAAGTGCCAGTAGGCTGTTAGAAATTGTGGGAGTTGAAGTCCAAAACACCTGGAGGGCCAAAGTTTGCCCATGTCTAGTCTGGGGTCAACTTCCTCCAAACGGCATATCTACCATCACAGAGTATTTTCTAGAAACAACACTTTAGACCTAGTCTCCAATGGATTTCATTCAAGACATTATTCAGAAAAATTGGCTCCCTTCTTTTCTCCTCTTTTTGAACATCTTTTAATCATTATAGTGGAGTTTGGTTCCAAGACCCCAAAATCTGTGGATTAAAAAACCCCCAGCTATATCTTTATTTGTGTCTTTTCATCTTCGTGGGAGTCCTATGACTCTAAACCCAAACAAATATGCAGCAAGAACAACAAAACAACAACAACAACAGTAGTGTTATTTCTTGCTAGGGTTGCCATATGTCCCTTATTCTAAGGGACGTCCCTTATTTTGGCCCTAAAATTTGTGTCCCTTATTTTCAGGCCCCGTCCCTTATTTTTTGACTAGCAGGACAGGACTGGGCGGGGTTGACCAGAGGAAGGTGCACGGTGGTTTCCATGGCAATGCCTGCCCGGGGATTCCAACTCGCGCTGGGGCAGCCTGCGTCCCCGTTGGAAGGAAGAGGCGATACAGGACTTTTTCAAAGTACAGTAGGCTAATTAACCGTTACCCAAGGGGAATGTTGGATCACGTTGGATAAAGATAGTTTCTGGTTGCTTGAGAGTTACTCTTAAAATAGGCCTAGCTGTGCATCCCAATACTATACAATGCTGTGTATCCCATACTATACCATTAACTATTGACATAATAATCATGAAGATGTACTGTCTTATAAAATTTATTTTATTTTAATGTTTAGACAGTGCACTTTTAAAGTCAGCAAAGTCAAGTACTAAATACAGATGGAGAAAATTAGGTAGTTCTAATAATGTTTTTTCTGCATGACAAAACACGCAGAAACATACCATGTACTGTTAAGAGGGTGTAAGTCAGTTTCTTTTGTGAGTTTCAATCATTTTCTTATTCTGTTAACTATTTCTACCTAATGTTTGAGTTTCAAGTTTTTTAATGAAGTGTCCCTTATTTTTGTGAAAAATCCCGTAAATGTCCATTATTTCTTATATCAAAAAACGGCAACCCTATTTCTTGCCCACCTCTCCTCGTGGCTCAAAGCAGGTTACAGCACGACTAAAAGACAAACAGAATCATTTTTAAACAATTTGTAAAATACACATATTTAAAACATGCCTCCATAAAATACCTATCAAAATATACTAAACAAAAACTAGACATACAGTGAAGTTTAAAATTCACCATTAAAACTGATTAGGGTTGTGCATTCGGGGTCCCCAGCTTTCAGTGGGGACCCAATCCATTTTTTGGGAGCCTCATGAAATTGGGAGGACAGATAACTGTTTTCGCTCTGGGATGCTGAAGATATGTTTTGTATCAGCCCGTTATGGTGGGGAAGGGAATTTCCACCCAGTCTCCCCTTCCCAGCGTGCGCTTTAAGGAGGCAGCGGCTTCTTACTTGCTGGTTCTACTCTAGAGGAGGCATGTGACGCCCCCATGGGGCTGGTTTTCTATCTGTATTTTGTATTTGGTTGCCCTTTACAGGCCCGGATTAACCCCTTTTGGCGCCCTAGGCCACACTTTGGAATTACGTCCCCAAACCAACCTCTACCGCACCCCCCCCCCCCACACACACACACACTCCTTCTTGTGGAGTGAGGAGGAGGAAGGAAAGGAAGCCTCCGGGGCTGCTGCCAGGCATGCGCGGCACCCATGAACATCCCTCCTTCCTTGAAAAGGAGTGCTGCGCATGCCCAGCAGCGGCCCTGGGGGCGGGGCTTCCCTCCGCCTCCTCCTCCCGCCCTTCTTCCTTGAGTCATGGAAGGAGGGCGCCGCAAGGAGGAATAGGAGGAAGGAAGAGAAGCCCCCGGGGCCACTGCCGGGCATGCGCAGCAGGAGGGCGCGAGTGCCGCTGCCTCCTCTGCCATGTTCCTGGGTGCAGCGCATGCCCGGCAGCGGCCCGGGGGGCTTCCTTCTGCCCCCGCCTTGCACCCTCCTTCCTTGACAAGGGGGCAGGGGCGATGTTGAGCCACCATTCCCTCCTCCCCCGCCCCCTTGCGGCTCTCTCCCCCGCCTTCCCCTGAGAGAGAGAAAGAATCATCTCCATGCCGCGCGTTGCGGTTTTGTTTCAACATATATTTTTTGGTCCGTGAACTGCGCCCCCCTCGGCTTGCGCCCCTAGGCCATGGCCTAGGGTGGCCTTATGGGTAATACGGGCCTGGCCCTTTACCTGCATGGGCCTTTGTTCTATTGTCCAGCCATGTGGGCTTGATGGGCGGAGTTGTGTTTTTGGCTCCAAACCTGGCGTCACCGCCCTAAACTCCTCCTCTTCCTGAGTTTACCTGAGAGGCAGGACTTCCTCTCTGGCTTCATTCCAGAGAACACACGGACATAGCAAGGTGGAATCTAAGCCATTGCTGCAACAAAAGCATCTTAGTTCACCTACTAAGCCTAACCTTCACTCTCAACCGAAGCCTGCAGTACAAAGGAGGACCTGTCCTCAACATAGACTGCGGAATTTTTGGGCTTCTACAGGACTTTGTGGGCCTACAGAGCCAGAGCGCAACAGGAAACCTGGGATCAAAGAAAGACACCATCACTCTGCAAACAAAGAGGCAAGTGATAGCTTCCTTTTTCAAGGACTTCCTTTGCAACCAACTAAGCATTTTGAGCCCCCAGCATTTTTACTGGTTGTTTTTCAATCAATCTTGTTTGGTTCACTATTTTGAGTCTAGCACTCATTCTTAAAGATCTTCCAGGTCTCCCTGTATGTAGGATGGCTTTTCTCTACCTTCAGGGCCATAGCTTGCAATGTCCATCCTTTTAAAGCCCATTTTTAGGCCCTGAAGGCAGAAGAAGGCGCTCGACTGTAGGTAGGCAGAAGAAGGCGCTCGACTGTAGGTATTGCCAGGTGTGTGCACTTTCTGGGCCTGCATGCCACACACGCACTTTGGTTCCAAAACAAAGAAGGCAAGTTCTAGGAGGTGCTCGGCTGCAGACGTGGACGCTTTCTCTCCCGGGCTACACCATGCCAGCCAGCCATGTACTCTCCAACGCATTTAAAGGAAGCTTCCCACTTTCAGGTAAGGAAGTGCAATGACCTCCCGGAAGAGGAGAGTAGTTTTCAGGGAGTGAGGGTTTACTCTTTTTTTGGTGGGGGATTAATAAAAAAAATTGAACTGTGATGCCAGTACCCATTCCCGCTTTCTTTCGTGTCAAGCTGATTTTTGTACTGGGAGGAGCCTTTCCATTATGTATTCCCGAAGTACCAAAAGAAACGAAGGAAATGGGAGAAACTACATCTGTGCACAACTCTAGTTTGCATACATGAACACAAAATGTGCACATTGCTCCAGTGGCCCAGCCAATTTTGAACACTCTGTCATGATGGGGAAAGATGACTCTGAATTAATTTATTCAATTTATTTCTGTCCCACTCTCTCGCTAAAAGACAATTTTCAATGTTAGGAGTTGTAGTTCACCCATAATCAGCTACCACTATTGAACCCCAAGGGTGATGGATCTGGACCAACATGACTAACTTTGAATACTGTAAGGCTAGAGGGAGAAATTGACCCACAATGTTGGGAGTTGTAGTTCACGTGTTCAAAAAGAGGATACACACATAATTCAATAATGCAGAAATGTTTATGATCACGAAAATAATGTTCACAAGCTGCACCGGGCTGAAATATATGTATATATATAGTCACCAAATAAACAATATGCACAAGTGTGCTAGTAGCAATGAAGTGTCCTAGAGGGTAAATACCCCAGGGTTAGTCCATGTCCAAATTATATATTTCCAAATGGAACACCAAAGACGGAGGAAAGCCAGCTGAGTGGAGAAGTGGAAATCCAAAGTAAAACGCCCAAAACGGGTGTATTTGTAATCCACGGAGTAGGCTGATGTGCAGGACCGACGAGGAAATCGTTGTAAGGATCCAACACTTGTTTCGACCTAATACCGGTCTTTCTCAAGGCCAAAATAATTCCATCAAGGGGTAGTAGTGGTCATGGCTGGACTTGCCTGTGGCAGAAACATATACGTACATCTCAGTATGCATTACAGTAATCATAGCAATGTATACAGCAGTGATGGACACAAAGTATCCAATATGCAACCAATAGATATCCAATCAAATTAACAAATTAGTTGAACATCATAAAAAACGTAGAATAAAGCATACAGTAGCTACAATGCTGATTCTAAAGTAGAGCGTGATAACAACAGCAGTCATAAACAAATAAGGCGGGTGGGAGTTGGCTAGAGGGGGAATTGACCTACAATGTGGGGAGTTGTAGTTCACCCATAATCAAAGACCACTATTGAACCTCAAGGATGATGGATCTGGACCAACATGACTAACTTTGAATACTATAAGGCTAGAGGGGGAATTGACCTACAATGTGGGGAGTTGTAGTTCACCCATAATCAACTACCACTACTGAACCCCAAGGGCAATGGATCTGGACCAACATGACCAACTTTGAATACTATAAGGCTAGAGGGGGAATTGACCTACAATGTGGGGAGTTGTAGTTCACCCATAATCAACTACCACTACTGAACCCCAAGGGCAATGGATTTGGACCAACATGACCAACTTTGAATACTGTAAGGCTAGAGGGAAATTGACTACAATGTTGGGAGTTGTAGTTCACACATAATCAAAGACCACTATTGAACCTCATGGGCGATGGAGCTGGATCAACATGACCAGCTTTTAATACTGTAACGCTAGAGGGGATTTGATCCACAGTGATGGGAGTTGTAGTTCCTTATGCAATTTATAATGGGAGAATTCATAAAATCCAAACATGAAAAATGACTTTTTCCAAGAAATAGTGATACAATTGATCACCAGGGACCTAAGCTTGTGTGTGTGTCTGCAATTAAATGAGTTTCTTCTCCTTTGGCTTTCGCTCTTCTGCCTCTGCCAGCCAAGTTATCTCTGGAAAGAAAATGGATGGACTTGCAGACAGGTGAGACCTTATTACAGAAGATTTGGGTGTTTTATTTCCCAGCGAATGTCACTATAAATCATATTCCCAAAGGGCAATGCCTCCTGCTTGTGTGCCTCTCGTTCTCCTTATGAGGTTCTTATTAGCCAGGGCTCTTATCAAAGCAGAACAGAGGACGGCAGCCGGATGGCCCAGAAGATGATCCCGAGGCCAAGCAGGAGCAAAAGGAAAGGGATGAAAGCAGAACACATCCCTTTGGAGCAAATTAGTCTTGCCTCCATGCAACTTCCCTTCCACTCAGCTTGGATAAAAGGTACTTAAGGTGCATCTACACTGTTGAATTAATACAGTTTGGTACCACTTGAGCTGCCATACACAATCTATGCAATCCTGGGATTTGTAGTTTGGAAAGGAACCAGCACTCTTGTAAAACTACAACTCCCAGGATTCTATAGCATTCAGCCATGACAGTTAAAGTGGTGTCAAACTTCATTCATTCTGCAGTGTAGATGGACCCAGGGAAACCTCATTTGTGGTTTAATGCTTCACCTTTGAGAAGGTCCGTCAAATTAATTTCTGGCATGACCACAAATGCAACGGTTTTGTGATAGGAAAAGAAGCTCATGATAAAGTAATAAATGAGGCTGAGAAACATTGCCGTGCATTGCTATCAGAAAGAACAGCCTTAACACCGTCTGATTTCAATGTATGTATTTTAAGTTATTTATTTTATTTATTTATTTATTAGTCAATTTTATATTCCGCTCCTCCCTGCAGGCTCGGGGCGGATCACAACATCAAAATAAAATGCGCAATACAAATGCACAACGAATCACCATAAAACAGTAAAAACACATCAGAGTCAAAAGCCAGCTTATTACAAATCATCAATCGCAGTTTTGAGCATTAGAGCCATTTCTTTCAATTCAGCCAAAAGCTGTTCTAAAGAGGACAGTCTTGCAGGCTCTTCGAAAAGGACCCAGTTCATGTATTGTCCGGACATGATTGGGGAGTGAGTTCCAGGTCATGGGGGCCACAAATGAAAAGGCCCGTTGTCTTGTACTGGACAGGTGGCAGGTGCGGGGTGATGGAACAACCAATAGGTTCTGCTCTTCCGAGCGCAGTGATCTCGGGAACGTGACGGGGTAAGGCGGTCCCTTAGGTACTCAGGCCCTAGACCGTGCAAGGCCTTAAAGGTTAACACCAACACCTTGAAGGCAATCCGGCACTCGATAGGAAGCCAGTGCAGTTGCCGTAAAATAGGTGTAATATGCTCCCTTACTGGTGCTCCCACCACCAGCAGCGGCGGCATTCTGCACCAGCTTGAGTTTCCGGATTGTCGACAAGGGAAGGCCCACGTAGGCGTTACAGTAGTCCAGTCTCGAGATGACCGTCGCCTGGATCACCGTGGCCAGGTCCTCCCTGGCCAGGTAGGGTGGCAGTCGCCTAGCCGGTCGGGGCTGGAAAAATGACCGTTTGCTGACCATGGCGACCTGAGTCTCCATGGTCAGCAAAGGGTCCAATTGGACACCTAAGCTCTTTACGAGGGATGACGGGCTGAGCTGCTCGCCATCCAGGGTAGGCAACCGGCACTCATCCAGCCCAGGGCGATCGGCCACAAGATCTCCGTCTTCGACGGATTCACCTTCAGCCGGCTGGCACGCAGCCAACCAGTCACGGCTTCAAGGCATAGATGGAAACAATCGGGTACGGTATCCTGCCTACCGTCCATTCTCAGCAGAAGCTGGGTGTCATCCGCATACTGATAACACTCCAGACCAAAGTCGCGAGCCAGCTGTGCCAGGGGCGCATGTAAATGTTGAATAATAAGGGCGAGAGGATGGCCCCTGGGGGACCCACAACAATGGGAGTCTCCCGGAGACCTCCTCTCCCCTCTCCACACGTTGTCCCCGGTCCCGGAGGAAGGAGGCCACCCACTTAAGGGCAGTCCCCCTCACCCCTGACACGGCTAAACGGTGGGCCAACAATGCATGGTCTACGGTATCAAACGCTGCTGTTAGGTCTAACAAAACAAGCAGGGCTGACCCACCCTGGTCCAGCTGGCGGCGAAGTTGGTCTGTAATGGCGGTAAGCACGGTCTCCGTCCCATGCCCAATACGGAAGCCGGACTGGAAGGGATCAAGTCCAGCTGTGTCTTCTAAGAACTTCTAAGAGTTAGATAGATAGATAATTTCCCTTCAAAAAGTGGAACTGATTTCAAAAGAAAAGCAGGGGTCTTAATGATACCATGGAAATATCATTAAATAGCACACACCTTTCATTGGGTGATCCGTATATTACATCTAACGATGACACCTTGCTGCAATTCTCTCTGCCCCAGATGTAGGCAACTGTAGCACAGCAGTTCTCGTTTGTGCCTGGGGGCCTGGGAACAACACCGGGAGTTCCATTAGCATTAGGGCCTGCACCAGCAGAGTTAGAATCTGAAGAGGATTTGGAAGGGTTACCTGAAGGTGCATTTTCCCTTCACTGGGCCCCCTTCTCCCCAACGAAAGTTTGGCTTGGATGAAGGTTGGCCGGACCCATATGATGACATTGATGATAATCAAGGGGAAATGGAATCCGGCGATAGTGGAAGCTATGAACACCCGGGTGGGGGAGGATCGCAAGAGCTTCTGAGTGAAAACATGGAAGGAAGCGGCTGGGAAGATTCTGGGGAGGAGAGCTCTCACGAAGATAGGGACCCAGCTGCTGGGAGGCAAGGTCGAACCTTTGATAGGAGAAGTAGCATTGAGTCCAGCAGAAGGGGATGGCACCGCCGCCTAGACAGGCCGAGGTCCGTCAGCAAAGATTGGAGACGACGCAGCCTAGAGCGTCGGGGACCGCAGCCGAAGGATTAAGTATAGGTTCCGTGGGAGCCATTCCCCAGTGCTTCGGCCACGTCTCTTCTGAGTAGATGTGAAGCGAAGTGGGACCACGGGGCTAAGCTAGCTAGTGGTCATCAAGTCTTGCCTTGTTCCTGTACCTTGTTTGTATCCTGACTCCGCATTGCTGCGCGGAGCCTTGTCAAGCCTTTGGATTATCCTCAAGTTGCTTTTGGACATTTGATTGCTTACCGTTTTGAATTTGCTTTTGCTATTTTTTATGGACAATATTCCTTTCGAACTGTTTTTATACTCAATAAAGTAGTTAGCCTTCAGTCCGTCTCTGTGTGTGTGATTGAGGGGCCGGCCAAGTCCGTGCATTGTGACAGCAACAGGTGCATCTACACAAGGGGTAGGTAACCTATGGCTCGGGAGCCCGATGTGGCTCTTTTCATGATTGCATCTGGCTCTCAGAACAGCCCGGGCCTCGGTTTCCCAGCATGCAGCGGGGAGGAGTGACGCAAATGCGCTGCGACTGCCACTTCTGCGCGGCTGCCGCCGCCTCTTCCTCAACCCCCGCTGCTCTCAGGACCCTGCACCCTCTTCTCCCCCTGCACCCTTTCCTTCCCCTTCTCTCCTTCCTTTTCCCTCCCTCTCTCCCCTTCCTTCTTTCCTCCATACTCCCTCTTCCTTCCTTCCTCTTCCTTCCTTTCTTTCTCCCCCTTCACACTTTCCTTCTCTCCTTCCTTTTCCCTCCCTCTCTCCCCTTTTCTTCCTCCATTTCCTCCATTCTTTTCCTTCCTCTTTCTCCTTCCTTTTCCTTCCTCCTTCATTTCCTCCCTTCACCCTTTCCTTCTCTTTCCTCCATTCTCCCTCCCTCTCTCCCCTTCCTTCTTTCCTCCATTCTCCCTCCCTTCCTTCCTTCCTTCCTTCCTTCCTTCCTCCCTCTTCTATTCTTTTCCCCCCAAGTCTTCCTTTCCTTCTTCTTTTCTTTTCAATTCCTTCTCTCTCCCCTTCTTTCTTTTCTTCTTTTCCCTTCATTATTTTACTTTTTCCTCACTTTCTTTTCTCCCCCCCTTTTCTTCCTTCCCATTTCCTTCTTTCTTTTCCCCTTCTTGTCTCTCTCCAGCTTTTCTTTTCTTCCTTTTCCATAGTTCGTTCTTCTTTTCTTTCTTCCTCTTCCCCTCCTTCCTTTATTTCCTCTTTCTGTCTGTCTTTCTTTCTTTCTTTCTTTCCCCCTTCCTTCCGTCTTCTCTTCCTTCCCAGAGTCCTGAGCTTGCCTTTTGCAGAGCCAGGTCTGAAGTGTCCCGTCATTCTGTCGGGGGAATCCTTTTCTCATAGTATGTACAGCACGTATAGACTCACATTTAGTTGAATTCAGTCTTAAAACACACACACACACACACACACACATATATATATATATATATATAATATGGCTCTCACTGAAATAAATTTCCAAATATTTTGCTTTCATGGCTCTCTGAGTCAAAAAGATTCCTGGCCCCTGATCTACACTGTAGAATTCATGCAGTATGACCCTGCTTTCATTGCCATGGCTCCATGCTATGGGGTTGTGGGAGTTGTAGTCCAACGCTTAACAACTAGAATGCTGGTTCTTTTGATGTATTTCATATTCTATGTGTTCTCTCTTATGTTCATTCCAAGCCTCAAAATTGGCAACCAAATCAAGCATTTGATATTGAGCAGGATTTAGGGGTCTGGCCATGAAGGCAGATCGGTCAAACCCACCAAAGAGGGTCCGATATAGCCCTGGCGAGATAGGAAGCAGCCAATCCAATTTTTCCCTAAATTTCCCCAAATAAGAACCTCACTAAGTTGAAGAAACGCCACCGAGTTGTTTGTTTCGTTCCAGCTGGAGCGGATGTCAAACTGCAATCCTTTGCCAAAAGCTGACATAAAGCACAAGGCAATACAGTACATTTTTATAGAGAAACAGAGCTGTCAAAATTCAAATTTCCCACCCCCACCCCCTCTGCCGGCTGATTGGTTAGAGTCATCAGCTGGCTGGGAGGCGCAGCCGGCTTTGCTGCGCCTCGGCCAATCAGAAAGCCAGAGCCGCTTCGGGCTCTCATCCAATGAGAGCTAAGGAGGCAGTTCAAGCAGGAAACAATGAACCAGGATGACATGATGAGTGGATTAAGCGATTAAATATTTGCCCGAGCGACAGCAATTACTTTTTTAAAGTCCTCAAGTTAGCTCCTCTATTGTCCCAAGTGAGGAAATAAACATTTTTGGTCTGGCGTGGATGCCTAACCCCTGTAGTCCTTAAACCTAGATATGGATCAGTTGATGATATCTTGCCACTGGTTTCGGCCAAGGGAAATGAAAACAATGGGTGAGTCAGATGGAACATCCAAGGCTTTTTGAAGGCAGGATGTCCCCTTTGTGAAGAATGACAAAATTACCATGGGGCACATCTCTTCAGATGGACATGCTCCGAGATCTGAATGTGCACGTCCGAGGGACATTTTCCCCAAATGGGCCAACTCCGATGTTTGTGGAAACATCCATTATTATTGTCCATGCAAGTGCTATCTGTTGAATTCTTTTGTCTAGGGCAGGGGTCAGGAACCTTTTTGACTCAGAGAGCCATAAAAGCAAAATATTTGGACATTTATTTCAGTGAGAGCCATATACTGTAATATATAATACTAGCTGAACCCGGCACGCATTGCTGTGCCCTATTTAGGAGATGTGAGGAAGTGTGGGTATGTAAGGGTTGGAAATGATGTGACAATGTGTTTTGTGTGTGTATATATGTGTATGTGTGTATGTATGTATGTTTGTGTGTCTGTGTGTGTGTATGTATGTGTGTGTTTGTGTATGTTTGTGTGTGTATGTATGTGTATGCATGTGTCTGTGTATGTATATGTGTTTGTGTATGTATGTGTGTGTATGTGTATGTGTGTCTGTGTATGTATATGTGTGTGTACGTATGTGTGTGTGTGTATGTATGTGTGTCTGTGTATGTATATGTGTTTGTGTATGTATGTGTATGTGTATGTATTTGTGTGTGTATGCGTATGGATGTGTGTGTGTATGTTTATGTGTGTGTGTCTGTGTATGTATGTGTGTGTATGTATGTGTCTGTGTGTCTGTGTATGTATATGTGCTTGTGTGTGTCTGTGTCTGTGTATGTATGTGTGTGTGTATGTATGTGTGTGTGTCTGTGTATGTATATGTGTTTGTGTATGTATGTGTATGTGTATGTATTTGTGTGTGTATGTGTATGGATGTGTGTGTATGTTTGTGTGTGTGTGTCTGTGTATGTGTGTGTATGTATGTGTATGTATGTGTCTGTGTATGTAAACTTCCCCCCTCTCCCCCCCCTCTCTGTCTGATTTCCCCCCTCTCCCCCTCTCTCTGTCTCACTCTCCCCTCTCTCTCTCCCCCCCTCTCTCTCTGTCTGATTCCCCCCCTTCTCTTCCCCCTTTCTCTCTCTCTCTTCCCCCTCTCTTTCTCTGTCTCGCCCCCCCCTGTCTCTCTCACTCCGTCTCTGTCTCCCAATAAGGAGCGGGCCGCGTACGACGCTGGGCATGCGCGCCAGGGCGGGAGGCAGGCCCGGAGTTCGGCGATCCGCCCTCTGCCGTGTCCCCAGCGGTTCCAGGTAAGCCCGGGAGCTTACCTTCTTTCAGGCGCGGGCACTGGAACCGCTGGGGACACGGCGGAGGGCGGATCGCCGATCTCCGGGCCTGCCTCCCTGGCGTGCATGCCCAGCGTCGTACGCGTTCCGCCCCTTTTTGGCTGTGCTGGGTGGCGTCAGGCCCCTTTCGGGAAGTCCCGCCTTTCGGACTACACTTCCCAGAAGGCCCCGCATGGCCACTTCCGGTTTATGCGGAGGTTTCTGGGAAGTGTAGTGCGGCGCCCCAGAGCTGCTCTGGGACCGGGGACGTGCGGGCATGGGCGAGGATGGCGAGGAGGCGGTTAGGGTGCCGCCAGTGTGGCTGTGAAGGTCCCGGTGAGTGGGGAGAGAGGGTGACGGGATGGGTTGGGGGGGTCGGAGTGCGCCTGCGCGTTTGCTCTCCCTCTCTACAGTTCCCGCGGCCAGCGCAGAACGGGAGGCAATGGGCGGTTTTGGGGGGCTGGTTTTGGGGGGGTTGTAAGGTAGGGAGGTGGGTTTTTTGTGCTATGTATGTACCTCGTGGTCTGGGGGAATGTGTTTCGTGGGATTTGTGTTTCTGGGGCGTATAGTTTGGCCGTGCATAACGGCCATCCCACGACCACTCTCTTATATATATATATATATATATATATATATATATATATATATGTATGTATGTATGTATATATACTGTATATATACTGTATATATACTGTATATATATATTTTAAGACTGATTTCAACTAAATGTGTTGAAATACTATGAGGAAAAGATTCAGCCGGCAGAATGACGGGACACTGACTCTGCAAAACGCATGCTCAGGACTCTGGGAAGGAAGAGAAGATGGAAGGAAGGGGGAAAGAAAGAAAGATAGAGGAAATAAAGGGGGGAGGGGGAGAGGAAGAAAGAAAAGAAGAACAAACTATGGAAAAGGAAGAAAAAAGCAGGAGAGAGACAAGGAGGGGAAAAGAAAGAAGGAAATGGGAAGGGAGGAAAGGAAGGGATGGGATGGGAAAAAGAAAGGAAAGAGAGTGAGGAAAAAGTAAAATAATGAAGGGAAAAGAAGAAAAGAAAGAAGGGGAGAGAGAGGGAAGTGAAAAGAAAGGAAGGAGAAGGAAAGGAAGACTTGAGGGAAAAGAATAGAAGAGGAAGGAAGGAAGAGGGAGGGAGAATGGAGGAAAGAAGGAAGGAGAGAAGGAAAGGGTGAAGGGGGAGAAAGGAAGGAAAAGGAAGGAAGAGGGAGAATGGAGGAAAAAGCAAGAGGATAGAGGGAGGGAAAAGGAAGGAGAGAATGAGAAGGAAAGGGTGAAGGGGTAGAAAGGAAGGAAGGAAGGAAGAGGAAGGAAGAGAGAATGGAGGAAAGAAGGACAGGGGGAGAGGGAGGGAAAATGAAGGAAAGGGTGAAGGGGAGAAAGAAAGGAAGGGGAGAGAGGGAGGGGAAAGGAAGGGGAGAAGGGTTAAGGGGGAGGGTGAAGGGGGAGAAAGGAAGGAAGAGGGAGAGTCAGCTGCAATCATGAAAAGAGCCACATCTGGCTCCCGAGCCCAATGTTCCCTATCCCTAGTCTAGGGATTACTAGCCCAGGAAATTCCTGAGCTTTTGGTATGCTGGGGTCACAAAAAGGTGGCATTTCATATTTTTATACAGGAATACATGGAAGGGAAAAACATATGGGGAATACATTCAAATACATTCATATAGGAGAAAATAGGAACCATATCATCTCATATCAGCCCGTCCTACCCACCAGAGTCCATAAGAATCCATGAGTCATAAGAAGAGTCCATGGGGTTTGGAAAGGAAAAGTTTCCAAAACGCAGGGGGCCCTTGGTTGTTTGCCCTCACTATCCTGAAGTATTTCTCTTTTTCTCTCCTCTCCCCCTGCTGCATTCAATGATGGAGGTATCTTTTTGGAGCTCATTAGGATTCTAGGCTATGACAAATTACAACTTCACAAGCACTGATTAATTACAAAGCAGCTCCAAAATCAGCTTTGCAGCCCGGCAAGAGCTAGACAATTCTGATAAGGATGATGGGTTTCAAAATGAAGTGTTTGAGAGCATTCAGGGAGATTTGCAGACAGGCCGATCGGAGGCAGGTCAGCCTGACCCTGAACCAGCAAATGATGTGCATACTGGGGAGCCAGGCATCACCCATCCTGTATCTTTGTGTTTCATTTTTTTTCTGCCAAAGTGGAGTATCTTACATTATAGAATGCATGCAGTTTGACTCCACTTTAACTGCCCTGGTTCCATGATATTGAATCATGGGAGTTGTAGTTTTACAAGACCTTTAGCCTTCTCAGAGAAGGTGATGATGATGATAATAAGTATAAGAATATTTATTTATACCACGCAGGGGCGGCCTAAGGTTATTTTATATGGTAAGCGAACATTACTTTGGCGCCCCCCTTGTCTCCGCCCCCTCTCCCTTTGCCTCCGCCCCCTGCCTGCCCAATTGCGTCACGTGACGTGTTTACAGGCTTCGGCTCCACCGCCTGCAGGAGCTTCTGGGCATGCCCAGAAGCTCCTACAGGCGGTGAAGGCGAAGTCTGTAAACACGTCACGTCAGCAGTCCGTATTCAGCACGCAGGGGGCGGAGGCAAAGGGAGAGGCTTTACCTCTCCCTTTCCCTCCGCCCCCTGCATGCCGAATACGGAGTGGTGTTTACAGGCTTTGTCTTCACCGCCTGCAGGAGCTTCTGGGCATGCCCAGAAGATCCTTCAGGCGGTGGAGCCGAAGCCTGTAAACACGTCACGTCAGCAGTCTGTATTCGCACGCAGGGGCGGAGGCTCCGGAGATTCTAGGCATGCGCAAAAATCTCTGTGCATGCCCAGAAGCTACTGCAGGCAGCAGGCCAGCAGCAGGGCGGTTTGCTTCGGCAGCGCAGCCGTCGCCGATCCCTGCTGCTGCCTGCAGTAGCTGTTGGGCTTTGCGGAGATTTTCGCGCATGCCCAGAACCTCCGGAGCTGAACTTCAGCTCCGGAGATTCTAGGCATGCGCAAAAATCTCTGCGCATGCCCAGAAGCTACTGCAGGCAGCAGGCCAGCAGCAGGGAGGTTTACTTCGGCGGCGTGGTCGGCGCCGATCACTGCTGCTTCCTGCAGTAGGTTCTGGGCATGCGCGGAGATGTTCGCGCATGCCCAGAACCTCCGGAGCTGAAGTTCAGCTCCGGAGGTGCTGGGCATGCGCGAAAATCTCCGCGCATGCCCAGAAGCTACTGCAGGCAGCAGGCCAGCAGCAGGGAGGTTTGCTATGGCGGCGGCTGGCATGGCGGCGCCCATCCAAGATGGCGCCCCACGCAGCCACGTAGTTTGCTTACATGGACACACCGCCCCTGATACCATGCCACCATCTCCCCGAAAGAGACTCAGGACTGTGGCGCAGCTGGCTGGGTGTCAGCTGCTTTAAGATCACTACTGACCAAAAGGTCATGAGCTCAAAGCCAGCCCGAGTCAGAGTATAGCTTCCAGCCAATTGTGTAGCTTGTTGTTGACCTGTACAACCCGAAAGACAGTTGCATCTGTCAAGTAGGAAATTTAGGTACCACCTATATGTAGAGAGGCTAACTTAACAAAATGTACAATGCCATAAAAAAATCTCCAGCAAAAGCATGCGGGGAATGCAGAAAGTACTTCATCAGTGTCGCAGATGGACCGTGAAGCGACAGCTCCCCTGGTGGCCAGAAGTTGGAATGTTAAATAGCCTCTGACTGTCTGTCCATATGTGTTGTGTGTCTATGGCTTTGAATGTTTACCATGTATGTGTACATTGTAATCTGCCCTGAGTCCCTTGCAGGGTGAGAAGGGCGGAATATAAATACTGTAATACTGTAAATAAAAGCTTGCCTAATCTCACCAGGCAGAGAGGTAGGCGGATCCCAAGCCGTTCAGGGCTTTATAGGGCAGTCTTTCTCAACCAGTGTGCCGTGGCACACTAGTGTGCCGTGACGGACCTCCTGCTGTGCCGCGAGAAAAGCTCTGCCCCCTTCCTCCCCCCTCCAGCCGAACTCCTCCTGTTTGGGGGAGGAGGAGGAACGGCCGGGCAGTGGCGAAGAAAAAGAAGGGACCGGGGCGCCGCCTCCTTCGGCCGTTTCCCCAGCAAGCCTCCAACCCGCCATGACTCTGGCCCCTCGCTCGCTGAAGCCGCGTGGAGGAGCCCCGCCCACTGAAGCCCGTTCACTGCTCATGCTCCTCCTCTGTAGGAGAGCTGAAGCTGGGGGGAGGGGCGGGCATGGCGCTGACCTGGCTCTGCCCCCGGCTTCGGCACTCCCAGCAGCTGTTCCAGCCTTGAGGGGACAGTGCCAAGACAGCATTGTGCTGGCTCTGGCACCACGGGCTTGGCACTGCCCCCTCAAGGCTGGAGCAGCTGCTGGGAGAGGTGAAGCCGGGGGTAGGGGGCGGGGCATGGCACAGCCTGGCTCCGCCCCCTCCCCAGCTTCGGCACTCCCAGCAGCTGCTCCCAGCAGGCCACCAACCCCCAACCGTTCTCTACTGTGTTAGAGTGTCATTTTGTGTCATTTTGGTTGGTGATGTGCCCCCGGATTTTTTTAATGTTAAAAGTGTGCCGCGGCTCAAAAAAGGTAGGGAAACACTGTTATAGGGGATAACCTGCACCTTGAATTGGGACCGGAAGATGAACGGCAGCCAATGGAGCTCTTTAAAGACCACTCCCTGTAATTTGCCCCAGTTAGCAGTCTGGCTGCCAAACGTTGGACCAATTAAAGTTTCCGGAGCGTCTTCAAGGGTAGTCCCACGTAGAGTGCATTGCAGTAGTCCAGTCTAGAGGTAACTGAGGCGTGGATAAGATTGCATATCATTGAACCAGGGCAGTAAACGGGGTGTCTAACTGCATTAATTCAACAGTATAGATTAACCCTAGGTTCTTGTCCTCGTTCCCATCTTCCTCCTTGTTTCCCAAAGGAAATCATCTGGCAGGCAAAAAGAGAGAAATGTTTTTGCATTGCATTTAAATTTCTTTCTGGAAGCAAAGGATGGGCAATCCTTAAACAATTCAGCCCCTTTGGAACTTTTGTGCTGTAACCTTTATTGTTAAAACAGAAATTAATCAGGAGCGAATGGGCAGCCGAAAGGAATGGCGGAGGAGATGCATAATGCATGGAGGCGAGAGGTGGCGCATTATTTTCATTGAGTCCAGCTCAGAGGCCAGAGCCATGCTTCAATCCATGGCTTAAAGGAAATCAAAAGGAGAAAGGGAGAGGAATTAAAAAGAAAGAGAAAGAGGGAAAGAAAGCAAAGGAGAAAGAACATCATAAAAGTGAAAGGAAAAAAGTAAAAGAGAAAAAGCAAAGGAAAAGGAATGAAAGAAAAGAGAGAGAGAAAAGACAATATGAGGAATATGAAAGAAAAGGATAGACTGTGAGAAAGAAAGGAGAAAGAGAGAGAAGATAAATGAAGGGAAAGAAGCAAGAATGATAGAATCCTAGAGTTGGAAGAGACCTGGTGGGCCATCCAGTCCAACCCCATCCTGCCAAGAAGCAGGAAAATTGCATTCAAAACACCCCGACAGATGGCCATCCAGCCTCTGTTTAAAGGTCTCCAAAGAAGAAGCCTAAAACCACACCCTGGGCCAGCTCTCTCTCACAGTCAGGAAGTTCTTCGTAATGCTCAGACTGAATCTCTTTTCCTGTAGTTTGAAGCCATTGTTCCATTGTGTCCTAGTCTCCAGGGCAGCAGAAAACAAGCTTGTCCCCTCCTACTTACGACTTTTCCTCACATATTTATACATGGTCCTGATCATGTCTTCTCTCAGCCTTCTCTTCTGCAGGCTAAACATGCCCAGCTCTTTAAGCCGCTCCTCATAGGGCTTGTTCTCTAGACCCTGGATCCTTTGAGTCGCCCTCTTCCTCTGGGCACAGTATTCCAGCTTAGAGTCAACCTCTCCCTTCAATTGCGGTGCCCAGAACCTGGTAACGTGGTCTGACCAAGGCAGAATAGAATAGACTGCATGGGGAGCCCCCGGTGGAGCAGTGGGTTAAACCACTGAACTGCTGAGTTTGTTGACCAAAAAGTCACAGGTTCGAATCTGGGGAGCAGGGTGGGCTTCCGCTGTAGGCCCCAGCTTCTGTCAACATAGCAGTTCGAAAACATGCAAATGTGAGTAGATCAATAGGTACCGCTTCAGCAGGAAGGTAACGACATGCAGTCATGCCAGTCACATGACCTTGGAGGTGTCTTTTAGCTTAGAAATGGAGATGAGCACCAGAGTCCCAGAGTCAGACAGGACTAGGGACAACCTTTCTCTTTACCTAAGGGGAGCATGACTTCCCTGGATCTAGGCATTAGGCTCCTCTTGATGCAGGCCAATATCCAGGCCTGGATTAACACTTTTTTGCGCCCTAGGCCACAGTTTGGAATTACGCCCCCTTTAAGCCAACCTCCTGCCACCTCCAAGGTCCCCATTTCCACCGGCTGGAAAGCTCCGCTGTGCTCTGAAGGTCTCCTCGGGAGTCGGGAGGCTTCGGAAGAGCACAGCGAGTGCAAACTCGCTCCAAAGGCACGCACGAGAGAGGAGAGCGAGAGAGAGAGAGAGAGAGCGTGCGCACGAGAGAGAGAGCGCGCGTGAGAGAGAGAGCGATAGAGAGAGAGTACACGCGAGAGAGAGGGAGCGAGAGAGAGCGTGCGCAAGAGAGCAAGAGAGAGAGCACAAGCGAGAGAGAGAGCGTGCGCGAGAGAGAGCGCGCGTGAGAGAGCGACAGGCGGAGGGGACGGAGCAGAGACTTTGCCGGGAGAAGGAGCGAAGAGGGGCATGAGAAAGGGGGAAAGAGGGGCGCAGACCAATTTTTTCTTTTTGGTACATGATCTGCGCCTCCCCCCCTCGGCTTGCGCCCCTAGGCCATGGCCTCGTTGGCCTTATGGGTAATCCGGGCATGCTAACATCCCATTGGCTTTTTGAGCGATTGCATGACATTCCTGGCTCTTGTTCCCCTTCCTCCCCACGAGAACTCCAAGACCATATTTTACACACATCCTGCTGTCGAGCCAATCATCGTCCCCCGTTCTGTATCTTTGCATTTCATTTTTTCTGCCTAAGTGGAGTCTCTTGCATTTGTCCCTGTTGAACTTCATTGTGTTAGTTTTGGCCAATCATCTCTCTCATCTGTCTAGATAGTTTTGAATTGTGCTCCTGTCTTCTGGAGTATTGCCTATCCCTCCCAATTTGGTCCCATCTGCGAACTTGATGATCCTGCCTTCTAACTCTTCATCTAAGTCAGGGCTGTCCAACTTCTACCAGCCCAAGGGCCGGAATTCCGGTGACTGATCAGGTGGCGGGGCGGGCCGCAACGGGGGGCGTGGTCGCTCGCCGGGGGCATGGTCGCTCGCCGGGGGGGCCGATCGCTGGCGGGGACGATCGCGGGGGCGAGGCCGATCGCGGGGGGCGATTTCTCCCAGTTCTGCCGCCCTGGCTGACGCTGTAGGAGGGAGGGCGAAGCTAAGAAGGGCTCCCTTTGGCCCCTCCCTCCCACAGCATCAGCCAGGGTGGCAGAAGCGGCGATTTTTCCCGGTTCTGCCACCCTGGCTGACACTGTAGGAGGGAGGGCGAAGCTAAGTGGGGCTCCCCTTGGCCCCCCCTCTCTCCCACAGCGTCAGCCAGGGTGGCAGAAGCGGCAATTTTTCCCAGTTCTGCCACCCTGGCTGACGCTGTAGGAGGGAGGGCGGAGCTAAGTGGGGCTCCCCTTGGCCCCTCCCACAGCGTCAGGGTGGCAGAAGCGGTGCTCGCATGCGCACTTTTTGGGGGGATTTTTTTGGGATTTTTTTTTAAAATCGGGATTTTTAAAATATATTTTTATTGCAGGAGGGTAGGGGGCCGGATCCAAGAGGCTGGCGGGCCGTGTGCAGCCCGTGGGCCGCCTGTTGGACAGCCCTGATCTAAGTCATTAATAAAAATCCTGATCAGGATCGAGCCCAGGAGAGAACTCTGCTGATGGCACTCCACTCGTCACTTTTTTCTAGGATGAAGAGGAGGAAGCCTTGGGGAGAATCACCCTCTGGGTTCGTTTGCTTAACTCAGTGGTTCTCAACATGTGGGTCTCCAGATGTTTTGGACTTCAACTCCCAGAAATCCTAACAACTGGTAAACTGGTTGGGATTTTGGGAGTTGTAGGCCAAAACACTAGCTTAACCAATTAAAGAGGGCAAAAGGAAAAAAAAGAAAAAAAAGAGAAAGAGGGCAGAAATATGAAAAAATAAAATAAAATAAATAATAACTACACAAACAAAGAGAAAAAAGACAATGAAATTAACAGTAAAAGAAAGAAAAGGGGAGAAAAAGAAAGGAAGATAAAAGATCAAAAGCAGAATAAGAGAAAGTTAGAGGAAATAAAAAGAAAGAAGGGAAGAGAAAGAAAACAGAGGAGAAGAAAGTAAGAAAGGGGAAAGAAAAAAAAGAAAAAGTGGGGAAATGATAGAGAACAAGAGAGAGAGAGAAAGGAGAAGAAAAGACAGCGAAACAAATAGAAAAAGAATGAAAAGGGGAGAAAAAGAAAGGAAGAATAAAGGAGATTGAAAATTAAGAAAGAGAAAGAAGAAAAAATGGAAAGGAAAGGAAAAGAAGGAAGGGAAGAAAAAAGTGAATGAGAAAAAATGAAAAGAAAAAAGAGACTAAAGTATAAGAGAATGAGAGAAAGAAAGAAAGAAAGAACGAAAGAAAGAAAGATAAAAACAGTGAAACGAAGAAAGAGAAGTACAGTGAAAAAAAGACAGAATAAAAGAGGAAGGAAGATTTGTTGACATAACTATGATCTCTTTTTTCCTCTCTGCCTTGAAGTTTGGGTGCTATGCAAAATTATTCAAATAGATCCCATTAATCAAGGGTTGGCATTAAAGGAAGAGAATTAACGGTGCAGAAGTTCTTCTTTTAATCAGCCTGCGAAAGTGATGAAATCCCAATTACGTACTTCCTCTTGCCAAACTCTCCTTGGGAAAATGTTGCTTTTGCCCGGTCTTCTCCTTCGTCTGGTTACTATTCATTTATCATTCGGAGCCCTCCCAAAATCCACGCAGGATGCTCCCATCCTGCAGCAGAAAACAATCAGCTCAGCGACTGCCCATCTCTCTCTGGTTTCTCATTAATACACATTGTATGGAAAGAGGAGAGACTGAGTCTTCTGGCGCCAGGAGGAAAGCACTTAAGTCTGCGCCATTAATTTATGGAATCCACTGCCGGGAAATGTGGGGCCATTAACTCCAGATTCGTCTTAACATGACTTCTGGATGGTTGGATCCACTGAAGGTCAGCTGGATGGAGATAGTTAGGAATTGTGGGAGCTGAAGTCCAAAACACCTGGCAGAAAAAATTGAAGAGAAAGATAAGTTTATTGAAGATTTGAAGCAATAAAGTCTTTGTAGGAAAGCCACTGGTGCTGTTCTGCTCTGAACCTCTGCCAATGCATATCAGCGCATACCTGCACACTTAAAAAAGAATGAACATTCATATTTCTCTATTCTTGTACCCTTGGGAAACTACAAAATCAATGCCAAGGGGTAGGTTATTATATTCGACCACAATCTCGCCAGCAAATATTTGGGGCCACAGTGGCGCAACGGGTTAAACCGCTGAGCGGCCGACCTTGCTGACCAGAAGGTTGGTGGTTTGAATCTGT
The DNA here is from genome assembly GCA_030556195.1 of Anolis apletophallus. Classification (NCBI taxonomy): domain Eukaryota; kingdom Metazoa; phylum Chordata; class Lepidosauria; order Squamata; family Anolidae; genus Anolis; species Anolis apletophallus. The sequence continues at coordinate 198,216,783 of JARBWK010000004.1, read as the reverse complement.
GGGACAGGGTGAGCTCCTGCTGTTAGCCCCAGCTTCTAGCAGTTCAAAAACATACAAGTGCAAGTAGATCAATACCACCCTGGCGGGAAGGTAAATGGTGCTCCATGCAGTCATGCCGGCCACTTTACGTATAAGGTGTCTATGGACAATGCTAGCTCGTTGGCTTTGAAATGGAAATGAGCACCACCCCCCAGAGCCAGAGATGAAAGGAGAAGCCTTTGCCTTTATCTGTGTTTCATTGTTCAAGGCATTGAATGTTTGCCTTGTGTCTGTATATATCTGTATATGCTGGAATCCGCCTCGAGTCCCCTCAGGGAGATAGGGTGGAATACAAATAAAGAGTTGTTGTTGTTATTATTATTATTATCTCCTTTCTTCCCATGAGCTTCCATTGATTATGTCATCTGGAAGAGGAAAATAAACAACCTCACTCTGCCACCTGCATGATGGCTCAATTGTATTCCCTTTCCTTTTGGAGCTATTATTAGAGATATAATATTGACCCATCTCAATGTGCCAAGGGCTGTGAGATCTTACATCCCCTGACATCCAATATTGGCTGAAGGTATTACATCTCTGCTGGCCGGGAAGAAAATTGTGGGCAGCATTTCAATTCTGCTCCATCTTTCCTTCAAAATCAAGGGATCGGTTTGTGTTGAGGAGGAAATCTTCAGAAGATCCGAGTTGCAACACATAGGTCACATATAGAATGACTGGGTCCATCGCTATCCCGTTAAATTAGTCTCTAAAAACTACATCTGGGAATGGCAACTGCCAGCCACAGCAAGGGATACTGCAATAGGATTCCAACATCTCCGCTTTCATCTATTCCTCTTTCTAGCAAACTAGCCATCCATCTCGCCATCCTCCATCTATCATCATCTACCTGTGCATTCACCCCATCCACTTATTTATCTACTAATTTATCTTTCAAGCTATATATCCCTACTTTCGTTCTTACTTTCAATTCATCTTGTCCATCTATTTATCTATCTCAGGGCTGTCCAACTGGCGGCCCTGGGGCCGGATCCGGCCCCCCAGCCTGTTGGGCACGGCCCCAGCTATGCCCCCAGCCGCCATTTTAATTTTTTTAAAAAATTCTAATTTTTAAAACAAATGGCGGTTTGGGAGAAGGGAGGCGGGGCAGGGAGGAGGAAGAGAGCTAGCTCCTCCTCCCTGCACCGCCCCTCCCGTCCCTCTCCGCGCCGAAAGGAGGAGGAGTAGGCGGCGCCAAGGGCAGCGCGTCACGCCAGGCCTGTGACGCGCTGCCCTTGGCGCCGCCTTCTTTTTCGGCGGCTCCGCCCCTAGGAAGGGTGGGGCGCGGAGGAGGAGGCAGGCGGCAGGCCCAAGGGCAGCGCGTCACGCCAGGCCTGTGACGCGCTGCCCTTGGCAGGCCGCGCTGCCCTGCGCTGCCCCGGTGGCTCCCCGCCCTAGGAAGGGCGGGGGGCGCTGAAAAGGAGGAGTAGGCGGCGCCAAGGGCAGCGCGTCACGCCAGGCCCTGACGCGCTGCCCTGCCCCCGCCTCTGCCCCCCCGGCGGCTCCCCCGCCCTAGGAAGGGCGTGGGGGCACCAAAAAGGAGAAGTAGGCGGCGCCAAGGGCAGCGCGTCACGCCAGGCCTGTGACGCGCTGCCCTTGGCGCGCCTTCTGCCCGGCGGCTCCCCTGCCCTAGGAAGGCGGGGGCACCGGAGAAAGTAGGCGGCGCCAAGGGGGCGCGTCACGCCAGGCCTGTGACGCGCTGCCCCAGCGCCACGATCCTCCTCCCCCTCCTCCTCTTTCCCGGCGCGTGCCTTTCCGGGCGCCGTGGCCTCGGGACAGCCACGGTGCCCGGGAGAGGAAGAGGAGGAGGAGGGAGAAATCCACGGTGCCCGGGAAAGAGGAAGAGTAGGAGGAGGAGGGGGGAGAATGACAGCTTTAGTAGAGGGTGGGGCCTGGGGGCGGGGCCTGGGCTGGGGGCGGGGCCTGGGGCGGGGCCTGGGCGGGGGCGGGGCCTGGGGGCGGGGCCGAGCAGCCCCCGAGGTCATCAGCGACCTCTATTCCGGCCCTGGACCCGGTAGAAGTTGGACAGCCCTGATCTATCTATTAGCGGGGGTGGAATTTCCTTTGCTGGGTCGTTATAGAAATTATTCTGAAAAATTTTAAGTAAATTTCGTAATAGAAACGTAATTACTAACGAATTTTTGTTTTTATTCGTTACGCCAGCTGGGAGGCTAGAATGCAGGGCTTGCTCTCCTCTCTTCCCCTCCCCGAGTTCAGAACCATCGGGCATTATATTTAACTAGCTGTAACCGGCACGCGTTGCTGTGCCCTATTTTGGAGATGCGAGGAAGTCTGAGTATGTAAGGGTTGGAGTTGTTGTTAGTTATGGTGTTGTTGGGGTCATGGCTGTGTTGTTGTGGGTTGTTTTGGTGGGTGGGATGTTGGAGTACTGTGGAGTTGTTGTGTGATGTTGCTGGCGTTCTGCATAGCTTGTGGATATACAATGTTTTTTGTCTTTCCATCTGCTGTGTTGATGTAGAGGTTGATGCGTGTGTGGGTGGGGTACTTTGGAAGTGAGTGGAGGTACTTGAAATCCCATTATCCATGGTGTGTCCTCCTCTAATCTGCAGTCGGATGGAGTGTGGGTCATGGGGGGCATTGTTTGCCAAGTTTGGTCTTTATCGGTCTTGGTTCTGGGACACAGTGGTCTGTGGGGAATGATGGGTTTTGAAGTACTACAAATCCCATTATACATGGAGGTACTTCAAGTCCCATAATTTATGGTCCACCCTCCTCCAAACTGTAGTAGAATGTAGCGTGGGTCATAGGGGCTCTGTGTGCCAAGGTAGGTTACTGTAAATTCAGGCCACACACAATGTCCCATGAGCTGAGGCCTAGTCAGGAACAGCAAGTTAATGAAGCCTTACTGTCAATTCAGGCCATACACAATGTCCAATGAGCTGAGGGCTAGTCAAGAGAATCAAGTTAATGAGGCCTTACTGTCAATTCAGAGCGTAAACAGCATTCCATTAAGTGAGGCCTAGTCAGGGAAATTAAGTTAATGAAGCCTTACTGTCAATTTTGGGCATGGTCTGTGATTTGTAGGGGTGTAAATTTTATGTGGGAAGTGATTTGGGTGTTTGTGTTTGTGCCTCAGCCCTTTGCATTATCCTTCTCTGACAGTTTATTATGGGTTGGAATGTTCATGTTAGCTGGCCAGTGCAGGAGTTATGCAAATCCGCCCTTGTTGGCAGCCAATCATGTTGTCAGAATGTAGAGGCTGGGAGAGTCATTGGCAGCCCCGGAGGATGCTGGGAAATGTAGTTTTTTTACTCGTTGTTTTGGGGGCCTTTTAAGTTTTGGGAGGGAAAGTTTCTTTGCTACAAACTTACCTTGTCTGAGGCCTATTTCTGTTGGCAAGTTTGGTGTCTTTGCGTTGTAAGGTATCTCTGTTTGGGACGGTCGTTCCATGACGACTCTTCCTTTATATATATAGATGTGCGATGTCTCTCAGCTGGGAGGGGCAGGGAGGGAACAAGGCAGAGCAAGCACTCCCTTCTTCCCTCCCCCCCCCCTTGAGCTCAGAAGCATCATGCATTATATTTAATACACAATGCCTCTCAGCTGGGAGGGGCGGGGGGGGGGAAGAATGGAGAGCAAGTCCTCCCCTCTTCCCTCCCTCCCCCCCAGCTCAGAAGCATCGCGGGTTAAATATAACCCGGGATGCCTTTGAGCTTGTGGGGGAGGAACGGAGGAGCGGATGGTCCGCCTCCCCAACCTGCCAAGATCTAAACCGCGCCAAGCCTTGTGTCCTCGTGTCCCCCTTCCCTGCTGAGAACTAACTCTGAGATCCAGGTTCTCCCTCCACTTGTGAGGGAGAGCCTGGGGAATTGGAGGAAAGCTCAGCCGGGCTGCTTCCAAAGCGCCCGCCTCAGCTGGCGAGAGGAGAAAGGAGGGTGCTGCTGCCCTCCAGTCTCCTCTCACGAGTTAAAAACTGAGGAGGGGAAAAAACGACCTAATAACATGACCTTTACAAAAAATGGCGATCCCGGGTTCAGTTTTGAAACTTCACTTCCGGGTTGGACGCCGAGGGTCGATATAAGGTCAAAATAATTTCAAATACGAATTATTAACGGATTTCAAAGTATTTAAATTGGAGATATCCACCCCTACTATCTATATATTTTCCAGCTACCTCCACCTATCCATCCTCTAGCTTTCTGCCTATCCTATCTATCTACCTATCTACCTACCTACCTATCTATCTGGCCTGTGCAATCCATGGTTCTAAATGGTTCTAAAGTACTTACAAAACAAAAGTTCTGGTGGTGAACATTTCAGAACTCTAACAAAACTTTCAAAATTTCGTTATAAATGGCAGTTCCTAATTGGTTCTGTCTTAAAAATCGCCAATAATGACATAATAATGAAATTTTGAAAGTTTTGTTAGAGTTCTGAAATGTTCACCACCAGAACATTTGTTTTGTAAGTACTTTAGAACCATTTAGAACCATGGATTGCACAGGCCTACTATCTATCTCCATCTATATATCTTTCCAGCTATTTATCTGTTCATCCATCTATCTATTCTCTACCTACCCCTATCCATTCATTCATCCACCTACCCATATATCCCAGCTAGCTACCTAGCCATCTGTCCATCTATCCATCATCTATCTCTTTCTATCTGTCTGTTTGTCTTGTAGTTGTTGTTTATTCATTCAGTCGCTTACGACCCTTTGTGACCTCATGGACCAGCCCAGAGCTCCCTGTGGGCTGTGGCCACCCGCAGCTCCTTCAGAGTCTGTATTGGTCATTGGGTGAGGTCAGCTGTGACCAGCAGTGCTGTGGAATTTGAGGAGGCACGGAGAGCGAAAGGGAGAAACATGCCAAGAGGAAGAAGGTGTGTCAAGCCAACCCTGACCGGGACCGCCTTCTGTCTGGAAACTGATGTCCTCACTGTGGGAGAATATGCGGCTCAAGAATAGTGCGCCATAGCCACTTACAGATCACCACCAAGACACTACACTTGGAGGACCATCATCCTTGGGCTATGAGGGATTGCCTAAGTAAGTATGTATGTATGTATGTATGTATGTATGTATTCATCTTTCAGTCTAGCCTCTCTCTCCCTCCCTCCTTCCCTCTTTCTCAGCACAGACCCCCCCCCCCCCCCCCAGATCTGGAACAGACCACTTTCCGGATGAGAAACCAGGCACAGATCTTGTCTGGGCTGTTTTAAACATCTCCTCGGTTCTCTTTGATTACCCTCCCGTGCTAATGAAATTAAAAGCCATGGCTTTCCTCATTTGTCCTCTTTAATGGGCCTTGATGTACTCCAGCAGCCTCCCCTCTTGAAACCCAACCTCTGTAATTATAATTGGGGCGGGGGAATGAGGCCCTTCTCCCTGCCGCCTGTTAAGTCCTGGAAGTCGGGGGGGGGGGGCAAAGCTTGTGGACTTGATTAAAACGAGTGGCTTGCTACAAATGATGACATTAAATCAATTAACCCAGGAGCGGGCCTGGCATACGTTCAGATCATTTCGGTTGCATAACATGCAGCAGCAGTAGCAGGATTTGCGCTGAGCAGATGCTACGCCTGTCCACGGCACCCCAACTTTGTCAAGAGAAGACCCAAATACAAGGCGTGCCTCAGATACCCCAAAGGTCTCCTCTTGGAAGCAAAGCTGGGTCAACCCTGGTTAGGATTTGGACGGGAGAGAACCAAGGAACACCAAGTGCTTAGGCTCTATTTCAAAAGAAGGAAAAAACACTTCAGAGTATTCCATGCTTAAGGAAACCCTACACAATTCTTGGATAGATGGATGGATGGATAGATGATAGATAAATGATAGATAGATAGAAGTGGATAGGATGCACAGAGAGAGAGCACACGGGTAGGTGGATGGATGGATGGATGGACGGACAGACAGACAGACAGGATAGGATAGAATGATGATAGGATGGGGAGAGAATGGATAGATGAGTGGGTAGACAGACAGTATAATAGGATGGGAAAAGAGGATGGATAGCTGATTAGATGATAGGTAGATAATAGATGGATGGATGGATGGATAGATAGATAGACAGACAGACAGACAGAGGGATGAGAGAGAGTGATGATAGGATGGGTAGAGAGGTTGGATAGGCAGGTGGATGGATGAACGGACAGACAGACAGATAAGAGAGATTATAGGATGGGGAGAGAGGTTGGATAGGTGGGTAGATAGGTGGGTTGACAGACAGACAGTATAATAGGATGCGAAGAGAGGATGGATAGGTGGTTAGATGATAGGTAGATAGTTAAATAGATAGATAAATAAGAGAGAGCAATGTTAGGATGGGTAGAAAGGTTGGATAGGTGGATGGATGGATGGATGGATGGATGGATAGATAAGAGAGAGCGATGATAGGATGGGTAGAAAGGTTGGATAGGTGGTTGAATAGATGGATGGATGGATGGATGGATGGATGGATGGATGGATGGATGGATGGATGGATGGATGGATGGATGGATGGATGGATGGATGGATGGATGGATGGATAGATAGATAAGAGCGATGATAGGATGGGTAGAGAGCTTGGATAGGTGCAGGGCCGTAGCCAGGATTTTGGTTCGGGGGGGGGGCTGAGTTTGGTTCGGGGGGGGCTGAGACTGGGTGGAAGAGGGTCTACCCTAGCAAACCTTTTGTATTGTTATCCCAATAACCCCATTAATGTGGGATATAATGAGCATGGTGATCAGATCATGATATGAATAAACATAACAGTTTAAATAAAGTACCAGTAAGGCCTTTTCGCGGACCACCCTGAGAATTTCGGGGGGGGCTGAAGCCCCCTTAGCCCCCCCCCCCCAGCTACATGCCTGGATAGGTGGATGGATGAATGGATAGATAGATACTAGATAGATGATAGGATGGGGAGAGATGATGGATAGATGGATGGATGGACAGACAGACAGGTGGACAAATAGTGGATGGATGGATGGATGGATGGATGGATGGATGGATGGATGGATGGATGGATGGATAGATAGATAGATAGAGAGAGAGCGATGATAGGATGGGTAGAGTGGTTGGATAGGTGGATGAATAGATGGATGGATGGATGGATGGACGGACAGACAGACAGTCAGTCAGACATACAGACAGACAGACAGACAGACAGACAGATAGATAGATAGATAGATAGATAGATAGATGAGAGCGATGATAGGATGGGTAGAGAGAATGGATAGATAGATACTAGATAGATGATCGGATGGGGAGAGATGATGGATAGACGGATGGATGGACAGATGGATGGACAGACAGACAGGTGGACAATTAACTAAATAAATAGATTGAATAGATGTGTGGACAAATAGATAGTGGATAGGATGCATAGATAGATAGAGGACGGATAACTGGGCAGACTTAACTGCCATCATGAAAGCACTTCTACACACAAGATGTTATCCTTTCCAAGTGTAGGTTACAGTCACAGTCATTCAAATATGGGGGGAAATTAGTTCCACATGAGAATACGGCTTGCCCTTTATTGATTGGGTATGACTGGATATAGACAGAATATTATTTTTAATTCATTGTTGATAACTTGGGTAAAAAAACAATAAATAAAATAAAATAAATAAATAATGTTCAATTTTGATAATATTAGCTGCATTTTTAAAAAAATTGCATACCCAACTTTGGGGGAAAGGTGGATGACTAATGATGACTAGTGCTAGTTTCCTTGGAGAGGCACCATTCTCTTGCCTTTTTTCCCGAACCCTATTATTCTTAACCGACTCTTTCTTCCTGACCTTCCCACTTCCTCCGAGAAACGCAGTCAGATTGCTGAGTCAAGGCAATAAACCCAGCTCAGAAAGGAGAGAGAGAGGAAAAAAATGAATATCCAGCTCTGATAATGAGAGGAGGTTTATTGCAGAGCATCCTTGCCTGTCAATCTCTGACTTTGTTGGACTGCAAGAAAAAAAGTCCTTTTTGAACAGGAAAAAAGCACTGTGAATAAAGCAGGGTCTAAAACAGTTCATGCAGGGGTGATATAGTCTTAAGTATGGCTTTAATTTGCGTTTCCAAGACAAGGGGTGTGGCTACATGGCTTTATTAGTGCAGTTTGACACCACTTTAACTACTGTGGATCAAGATGCTTTGAGTCCCCTTTGGGGAGATAAGGAGAGGTAATCATCATCATCATCTCCCAACCACTGTGATGCGGCACAGTAGTGTGCCGTGACAGAACTCCTGCTGTGCCACGAGAAAAGCTCTCTGCCCCCCTTCCTTCCCCCCTCCTCCTGCTGAACACCTGCTGCTTGAGGGAAGAAGAGGAAGGGCCGGGCGGCGGTGAAGAAAAAGAAGAAGGGGCCAGTGTGCCGCCTCCTTCGGCCGTTTCCCCAGCCAGCCTCCAATCCGCCATGACTCCCGCCATGACTCTCGCCCCTTGCTCGCTGCCACCGCTGGCTTGGCACTGCCCCCTCAATGCTGGAGAAGCTGTGGGAGAGCTGAAGCTGGGGGGAGGGGCTGGGGCATGGTGTGACCTGGCTCCGCCCCTCCCTTGGCTTCAGCTCTCCCACAGCTTCTCTGGCCTTGAGAGGGCAGTGCCATGTGCAACCGCTGGCTTGGCACTGCCCCCTCAAGGCTGGAGAAGCTGTGGGAGAGCTGAAGCTGGGGGAGGGGGCGGGGCATGGCTTGGCTCCTCCCCCTCTCCCAGCTTCGGCACTCCCAGCAGCTCCTCCCAGCAGGCCACCATCCCCCAGCCGTTCTTTACTGTGTTAGAGTGTCATTTTGTGTCATTTTGGTTGGTGGTGTGCCCCCGGATTTTTTTAATGTTAAAAGTGAACCGCAGCTCAAAAAAGGTTGGGAAACACTGATCTATATAAATAAAAATGTCATGTTCGTTTGTGGGATTAACATAACTCAAAAATCACTGAACGAATTGAGACCACATTTGGACACAATACACCTATCAGACAAACGAGTGACCACCACTCATAAAAAACACTGAAAAACACAGTAGAAGGGACTTAAAATGGCAAACAATAAAAAAAGTATTACAACGCATGTAAAAAAACCACATATATACACATAAACACAAATATATATGCACATACACACATATATACTAGGTCTGGGCAATCATGGTTCTAAATCAGTGGTTCCCAAACTTTTATTGCCTACCTCCCCCTTTCCAGAAAAAAAATTACTCACTGCCCCCTGGAAATTATTTTTTTTAAATTTAATAGCAATTAAACAGAAAGATATATGTATTAATGCAGTGGTTCTCAACCTTTCGAATGCCATGACCCCTAAATAAGGTTCCTCATGTTGTGGTGACCCCCAACCATATTTTCGTTGCTACTTCATAAATAATTTTACCACTCTTACGAATTCTAATCCAAATATCTAATATACAGGTCAAAGTGAAGGGGGCGGGGCCAAAGAAGAGGGTCGCACAACCCCTCCTAAATGGCCAATCATTCACCATCCCCTTAAAGGGGTTCACCGCCCCTCAAATTCCCCTGAGCCTTCCACCGCCCCCTTGGATCGCCTCACCGCCCACTTTGAGAATCAGTGTTCTAAATGGTTCTAAAGTACTTACAATACTAAAGTTCTGGTGGTGAAAACTAGGTGGCGCTGGTGCTTTGCTTCTACAGTGTTGCTAAAGTTCTGGTGGTGAACATTTCAGAACTCTAACAAAACTTTCAAAATTTCATTATAAATGGCAGTTCTTAATTGGTTCTGTCTTTAAAATAACCAATACTGAAATAATAATGAAGTTTTGAAACTTTTGTTAGAGTTCTGAAATGTTCACCACCAGAACTTTAGCCACACTGTAGAAGCAAAGCACCAGCGCCACCTAGTTTCCACCACCAGAACTTTCATTTTGTAAGTACTTTAGAACCATTTAGAACCATGATTGCCCAGGTCTAATATATACACACGCAAAACACATATAAACAGACTGGGCCAAAGCAACATGTGGCAGGGTACGGCTAGTATCTATATAAATAACTAGCTGTACCCAGCCACGCGCTGCTGTGGCTTTTTCTCTTTCCTGTGTCCCAGTCTATATATATATGTGTTTTGTGTGTGTATGTATGTGTGTGTATATATATATGGATTTGTGTCTATGTGTACATATGTGTGTGTACTTATGTATATGTGTATATATATATGCGTGTATATGTGTGTACTTATGTATATGTGTGTTTTTGTATATGTATATGCGTGTAGATGTAGATGTGTGTAAGTACAGATGTGTGTATGTATGTGTGCATGTGTATATTTCAGTGCATGTATATATGTGTGTATATGTGCATGTCTATATGTACATACGTGTGTGCATGTGGCGAAGACCAACAGTAACATCCCTTCTTGCCTTTTATACTTCCTTTCTTCCCTCTCCCCCTCATCCCTCAGCTTTTCTCTTCTCTCTGTCCTCCTGCCTCTTCTCCTTCCCTTTCTTTTTTCTTTTCCCTCCTTCCTGCCATCCCTCCCCTTTCTGTTTTGGTTCTTGCTCCCCTTGTCTCCCTCCCTCCATTCCCTCCCTACCTTTTTCCCCTTCCTTTTGCTAGTCCCTTCACCAGCTTCTACCTTTTGGATTGCCTTTTATTACCTGTCTGTTTTGCATAACGACTCTGAGTGGGCAGCACCACCAACATTCCGACACTCTAAACTGCCGGGGAGTGGGGGGTTGCTCCCAGCTTCTACATTCTAACTGAGGGAGTATTTGCATAATGCCTCTAATTGGCCAGCTCCACCAACATTCTGACACTCTAAACTGCCAGAGGGAGGTGGTGTGGGGGATCATGGGAGTTGTAGTCCATAATGTTTTTTTGGCTTTGTGGCCGTTGGTTCTTTTTGGGGATTTTTTGTGGTAACCTCCTAGGGTTTTATGGGTATGTGGGCTGTTTTTGTGTGTCTGCCTTGTGTTGTTTCTTTGTCTATAAGACAGAAACCACCACATGAAGGATTTTATATATATAGAAAATGTAATATTTATTTGTGGAAATAACATAACTCAAAAACCACTGGACGAATTGACACCAAATTTGGACACAATACACCTCTCAGGCCAACATGTGGCCATCACTCATAAAAACACTGAAAAACACAGCGGAAGGGACTTAAAAGGCCAAAAAAAGCAAAAAGATGCTACAGCGCATGTGCAAAAATGACTCCCCTGGCAAACGAAACACACAATAGCATATCCACGCTCTCTATTGGACTACAGCTCCCAGCATCCCCTAGACCGGGCCCATTAGGAGAGGAGGGTGATCCAAATGCACTGCTTCCAAGCGGCAAGCTTTCTTCTCCTTGGATTCCTTTGAGAGCATCCCAATCCCTGCGTAGTTCCAGTTTCCTATCACTGGACTGCAACTCCCAGAAATCCTCCAGATAGATAAGATAGATAGATAGATAGATAGATAGATAGATAGATAGATAGATTAAAGGTAGGTAGGTAGGTAGGTAGAAAGATTGAGCAGAAGAACTGCTGGGAGTTGCAGTCCAAGAATAGGTAGAGAAGGAAGAAAGGGGAGAAAGAGGAAAGAAAAGGTGAGGGGGGAGGAAGGGAAGAGGAAGACAAGGAAGGAAGGAGAGAATGAAAGAAAAAAGGGAAGGAATGTGAGAAAGAAAGGAGGAGAGAAGGAGGGAGAGGAGGTTGGCCACAGCAACGTAATAATAATAATTATGCTTTGGAATCCTGGGAGTCCAAGGTCCATTTACCTATTTATCCATCCTCTCTCTCATCTATCTACCTATCCATGTCCCTATAGATGTAATATTTTCTTAGAAAAGGAATATTGAAAGTTAGCACTGCCAGTTGTTTACAAGGTACTCAGTCTTCTCTGCCAACAGGAGTCTATAGCACTGAGCCATGGCAGTTACAATGCAGATGCACCTTCCGTGAAACGTCTTAGGCATTCTAGGCCTTGAAGGACTGATAGTGGCTCATAAAACATATGATTTAGAGGAGATTCCCACCCAATGTCTGCCTGCGCAGTAATGTTTCCTCCTCCTCGGATGCTTGTGTGAATCACCCCATTTCAGAGACCAGATTGCTCTGTCGAAATAGCCCTGGCAGCCTCCCTGGATGCCAGGCCACCGACAGCTTTGGGATCGGCCAGTTGCAATCCCACTCCATCTGCTGCTGCGCTAAACAAATTAAAAGATCTGCTCATTCAATCTGTATTTGCTGGAATTTTTTCCCCCCTCCCTCCTCAAATGACTGAGGCTGGGATGAATGGCTTGCAAAGAGGACTGCAATGGCTACGAACAAAGCCGAAATTCAACTCCTTGCTATGTAGTTAAGGTGGTTAATGTGTGTGTGTGTGTTTGGGTAATGCAACGAGTTAAACCCTAATGTTCGTTTGTGGGATTAACATAACTCAAAAACCACTAGACAAATTGGCACCAGATTTGGACACAATACACCTATCAGGCCAACGAGCGACCATCACTCATAAAAACACTGAAAAAGAGAGTGGAAGAGACTTAAAAATCCCAAAGAAGCAAAAGTACGCTACAGCGCATGCACAAAAATGACTCCCCCAACAAACAAAGCACACAATAGCACATCCACACTCTCTTCCAGACTACAGCTCCCAGCATCCCCTAGACCAGGCCCTTTAGGAGAGGAGGAGGATCCAAATGCACTGCTTCCAAGGTGCAAGCTTTCTTTTCCTTGGATCTCTTTGAGAGCATCCCAATCCCTGCATATTTCCAATTTCCTATTCCTGGACTGCGACTCCCAGCAATCCTCCAGATAGATAAGCTAGATAGAGATTAGGCCTGGTTAGGTTTTTCGGAACGCTATGAAAGTCGTTATAAATTCAGATCTAATTTACTTCTGAAGCATTTTTGAAGTGATTCAAGCAACCCACAAGTGTTTTTGCAAATTCCACCATTTTTGAAAAGGGCTCAGACCTGATATTGTAGTCGAGCCAGGAAGCCTCAAATCCAGGAGATCTAACCGCAGAGAGTCCCCAGTATTCCTCTTGGCCCATGGCCCAAGTTGCACCAGTACCAAGCCTTTTTTTCCTTTTCTGCCTCACCTGGTCCCATACACCACTACATCAACCTTGTCCCTCCCAGGAAACCCAGCCGCCATTACCTCCCATCTCCACATTTACAACACTTCATACAGCACATAGTATGGAAGACATTTTGGCCACACGTTACAAAACAATAAATAAACACTCTGCCATTTCTCCCATCGTTTCCTCTTCTTCCTTCCTCTCTCCCTATCCTTTCTCCGGCCTGGGGGAAGCATATCCCAGCTCAAAACCGACAGCTTTTGGGGCAGTTCGGCCCAAAGAGATCTCTTCAGGGGGGTGGGTGAAAGGCAAGCATTGATGCCAAAGGAAGATCTAGTTCTCTCTAGTACTGCAGCCTCATTTGCCCCTTTCTGATTGTTTTTTCTTCTCCTGGACTGTTCCTGATGTTTCTACCTGGCTGATTTAGCCAAGAAGCCTTGTTTTTCATCATGGACCCTCAGTGACTTTGCCACTGCTTTGCACCCCAAGCCCAAAGGCTCTGCAGTTCTCAAGGACATCTAAGGAAACTATAACTCCCAGAAGGAAAGCAGCATTTTGTTGGTTGTTTTAAAGATCATTCCTCTGGGAGCAACAGCTGCATGGGAATGTGTTGGGGATAATTGCTGGGGATCTCTGTATTGCCTTCACCCCTGTGTCCCTGTACGTACAGTGTGGCTTCATAAGTTTTCCCTTTGACTCCTTGTAACCCTTCCCTTCCCCTTCTTGCCCTTGTTAAGAAAAGACTGCCTTGAAAGTGTTTGTTGTACTTGTCAAGAGGAAATGCGACTGAGCCCTGTTCCAAGACCTTTATGGATCACCATATTCATATTGCATGCGTTTCCTGGTGAAGATCTTGTTATGGTCAGCTAAGCTCTTGTCTTGGCCCCACGCTTCATCAGTCCTGAGGCAGTTTAACAGTCGGATTTCTAGTCTAACTAAACTAGCCTTTGGAACTTGGACAATAAATGTTTGCTCTTCACAGCGGGTGACACATCTGGCCTCGGAAACCAAGGTGTGCCCCAGAATAAGTTCTTTTGTCACCAAAAGGGTCTGAGTGAATCACCAGGCCTTCTTCCTCTTCTCCCTCATTCACATATGGATGAGACACATCAACCCAATGATTTCATCACTTCCAGTTGCTGCCCCAGGTCGTTACCTGGCCCGGACTCTTTGTTTTCATTCATATGCCATCCTGACAGTAATCTCCGCCTAAGCCTTCCTTCCTGGAACTCCATATATGGTTGGAGACACCTGATTGGCTGGACAGGCAGATGGAGAAGGGCGCTGATAGGTTGCCAGCGCTCCGCCCATCAGCCTGGTCCGACCAATCATCAGCTGATCAGCCAGGAGGAGGTGGGTGGGAAATTCAATTGTTTTGACAGTTCTGTAACCTTTAAAAGCCAATGTTTTCAATGTATATGCATGTGTTCTTTGCGGGAATCAGGGAATTGCGGTTCGCATCCTCTCAGCTGAGCAAAATAAACAATTTCGTGGCATCTACCTTGCAGCATTGGTGAGCATAATTGGATCTAAGGGAGGCGGGTAGGCTACAAGGACCTAGTCGTTCCGGGCTCGCCAGGTTAACCGAACCCTCGCGGTCTCTGTCCCGCAGTCGGTCTGCGGGGCTTGCCCGGTTGCTTGACAACCGTTCTGGGGGATTGTCCGGTTGTTCGACAACAATATCCGCCCTTCTAGAGTTGGATTCCGCTCCTTGGCTGCAGATTGGACGCGGGTTAACATCCCTCCACATGAGATCTGAAGGAAACCCGCATTTCCCCCAGATCTCATGCGGAGGAAAGAAATCCCACATCCATTCTGGGTTAAACAACTGCGTCCGCCACTAACAAAGCCATTCTGGAATTTTTATGAATTAATTTTGAAAATTTTCTAGAAATTTTTGGAAGTCAATCATATTCAAAGCAAAACACAACCAAAGGGGAGCCAGAGAGTTGTAGTAGCTAGTATATTCTATAATAACATAGGTCAATTATGCTGGAGTAATGATAGTATAGATCAAATAAGAATTCAGGTAAGTACCTATCTTCAACACAAATAATATTGGCTCACATAAAAGTAAGCAGAAATATAACAGGTAAGTACCTTATATCAAAAATACAAATCAAATCATCAGGTAAGTACCTCACGTCACAATATTTGCGGCTTACATGCAAGTAAGCAAAGACACAGAATCCTGGAGGAGCGTTCCTCAGTCCATGTTCCTAAAGGACGCCGTCCCAAGGCCACTGCTTATGCGGGAGTCCATTGCAAAGCGGAAATAAAAAGTCCCAAAATCCATATGTATCACAAAGTCCGCAATAATTCCAAAATAAATCCCAAAGTCAGCGTCCTACGGTCGACGAACAGAATTTAATCTTGGCGCGCTATCGTTTCGCCCAAAGGCTTCATCTGGACCCGGGGCGTAGTCCACATAGTAATGCAGGGCGTCTCGCAGCCAATTCAATCGCACATATAACCAAAGAAAGTATGAACTGCAAATCCAAGCGGTATCTCTGGATACCGGGCTAAAAGCCCCCTCTTTCTTGAATCATATTCAAAGCGCCAGCGTCCCCTACATCCGAAACGAGTTTTGAACCTTTTTTTTTATCGCCAGCCCTAATAGAGATAGGTATAAGTAGGTAGGTAGATCGATCAGGAGGACTGCTGGGAGTTGCAGTCCAAGAATAGGTAGAGAAGGAAAATAGGGGAGAAAGAGGAAGAGAAAGAAAAGGGGGAGAAGGAAAGGAAGAGAAGGAAGGAAGGAGAGAAAGAAGGAGGGAAGGTTGGCCACAGCAACACATGGTGGGTACAACTAGTTAATTAATGAAAAAGCAGTTAACTCATTATAGTTACAATACAGACCGCGTACAATTTTGGAAACACTTTAGAAGCAATTTTTTCTCCACCGCCTAATTTTGTAATGAATATTGGGGGGAAATGCATTGGTCACACAGGCCTAGAAACTAATGCTTCTTTTGGCCCAAGGATGATGGGAAGAAGCCCAGGCCTCCTTTTCCTTCCGAATGGCATCCCTCCCACTGCTGGGATCCAGCAATCTGTCTTTCGGAAAACAGAAACTCCCACACCATAGGCAAAGCCAACGGGGGAATCCAATTTGTCTTGCACTAAGTGCATGTCAGATCAGCTTCCCCAAAGGTTTAACTCCATCAGATAACAATGACACAGCTGCTAAATATTATTCGGGTAGGAAAATTAGGCACAACGGGAAGCAGCCAAGCACAACCCAGTAGCCAAGATCTGGCATTTGCTTGCCTCTTGGAAATCTGCGTACTTGCACTTGCAAGACAATTTGAGGGTCCGGCAACCCAATTCGGACCACTATGACTTTGTATGGTCATGGTTCAATGCTGTGAAATCATGGCAGTTGTAGTTCTCCTTTCGCTTTCGCTGCCAATGAGTGCAGTAGCTTCCTCAAACTACAAATCCCAGCATTTTGTAGCTTTGAGCCAGGGCAAATGAAGGAGTGTCAATCCACATTCATTCTACAATATAGAAGGGACCAAGGAGTCTTAGGGGTCCATGGGCTGACCATGAGCAAACAGTGTCACGCAGCAGCTAAAAAGTCCAGCTTTGGGCAAAGGAATTCAAGAAGGGGATGGGCAAGATGGAAGATGTTCAGAGGAGGGCAACCAAAATGGTCAAAGGTCTGGAAACCATTAATCCTAATTGTTGTCAAGCCATGATAACAACCCCCCCCCACCCCCCCGGTAGAAGACTTATAGTTGACCAAGGGCTCTATGATAAATAGACTTTATAATTCCTAACTGTGACGCCCCCTAGGGGGCTGTATTTATCTGTATTGGGTTTGCCACCCACTTGCATGCCTCTTTGTTTCATAGTTCCTTTGTCTTGCCATGTGCTTCTTTGTTCTACCATGTGCTCACCTGGGGGAGGAACTGCATTCTGGCTCCAAACCTGGTGACCCGCCGTCAACTCCTCCTTTTACCGGAGTTTACCTAGGGGCTGGATTTCCTCTCTGGCCTCATTTTATTTATTTATTTACTTACTTACTTTGCTTCTAGACCGCCTCTCTCAGCCCAAAGGCGACTCGAGGCAGTGTACAAACAGCAGGAACTGCTCAAGACAAACAAATCAACAATTATCAATACAATTCCAACATATACAATTTAGCATTTAACATTTAAAAAAACACAATATCAGCGTCTCATTATTAAGTCGATTTCCAATTGCATCGTCGTCGTTCCTTAGGTCTCTATTTGATAATCATACTACATTTGCAAATGCCCGGTCAAATAGCCAGGTCTTGACCTTCCTGCGAAATGTCAGGAGGGAGGGGGCTGATCTGATGTCATTAGGAAGGGCGTTCCAAAGCTGAGGAGCCACCACTGAAAAGGCCCTGTCTCTCGTCCCCACCAATCTCTGGATGATCTTAAGCATCTTGAAGGTTCATAAGAAGAGATGCGTTCAGACATGTAAGTTGGACCAGAACTGTTAAGGGCTTTAAAGGCTAACGCCAGTACTGAATTGTGCCCGGTAGCACACTGGTAGCCAGTGGAGCTGGCGCAACAGAGAAGTTGTGCGCTCCCTGAGTGCCGCTCCTGTTATCAACCTGGCTGCTGTCCGTTGGACCAGTTGAAGCTTCTGAACAGTCTTCAAAGGCAGTCCCAAGTAGAGTGTGTTGCAGTAATCTATATGGGATGTAACCAGAGCGTGGACTACCGTGGCCAAGTCAGACTTCCCAAGGACTCAAGGACAAGCAAGGCTGGAAGTTAGGTTGCTGCAAAAAGGCAATCTCATTTCACTTCCTGGTCTACCTTACTGATTTCTAGTCTGATTTTAAATAACTGTTTACTGGGGAGTTGTCCTTCTCCTCTTAGGGCGCTTGTGCCCGCTTTGTGCTGGTCTGTGACCGTAATAAAGTTTTGATTGATTGATTGCTGGTCTACCTACATCTTCAACCGGAATCTTCAGCATATAGGAGGGCTTGCTCGTGCCAGAGGCTGGGATTTTGGGGCCTGCTACAGGACTTCGGACCTGCAAGCCAGAGGACTACGGGACACCTTGGATTTAATAGAGGTACCATCACCTTGCACGTTCAGGCATTGTGATAGACTCCCTTTTTCTAAAGGACCTTTGTAACCAACTCAAGCTTTTGAACCACCAGCATTTTTACTGGTTGTAATCAATAAATCTGTTTGAGTTCACCCTTTTGAGTCTTGCACTCTTTCTCATAGAGATCCAAGGCTTTTCTGCATGTGGGAAGACCTTACCTCTGTTCCCAGGGTCAAAGCTTGTTTGCCCAACTTTTAAAGCCCTTTTTAGACCCTGGGATTCAGAAGACTAACCCTTCAGTCAATTGTATCTATTTTCCTTGATTTTCCTTAACTTTTATCTCTTGGTAGACTGTATCTATCTCTTGTATATAAAATGTATAAAAGTTGCTTAAAAGATGTATCAAGATGTAGTCCAATCAACTCTCTGACCCTGCCAAAATAATGCCCTTGAAATAGAAATGTTAAGAAAACCCCTCTGGCTGTTTCCCAAGCCAGGTAATCGCCAAGTCCCTTGTTCATGTGTATGAAGAGGTAGGTGACTTTCCGTGTCAACTCAGATAAACCCAAAATTGTTTGTATAGTTTTGTAATTCACTTGAAGCTGAGTGTTCGCTGCCCATGGAAACAGAAGCTCAAGGTATGTGCATTTGTTAAACCTCATAACTTTGTCTTCGGAAGCTCTTATCATTGTTTTATACAGAACTGGACAGTTGAGCTAATCAAAATGTTAATACATTTCATTGACATCATATTTCCAGATTACACACCCCCCCCTTCCCGGGGTGTGTGTGTGTCACATCAGCTGATAGGTTCCTCGGCCAGCCAATCTCAAGCTGTCCTTTCCCCATCAAATGGAAACCCTGTGTGGTGTCCCAGCCTAGTGTGGTGTTCCAGCCTAGTGGTCAGAGACAGACTCCGGGGGTCCCAGCTGTCCCAGATCATCTGGTGGCCGGATGGGTATGGGTCTGCAGAGGAAGACTTAGAATGGGATGATGGTTGGCTACAGGGATATGATACTGCAAATGAGAATTTTGATGACTCCATGGAAGTCAGTTCTGAATTGGACAGTGAAAGGCCGAGTGACCTTGATTCCCACGGGAGCTGCTTTACTCCCTTGCCAGATGAACATTCCGAAGATTGGGCAGTTAGGGAGGATCGGGTTTCTCAGGATGAGAGTTCTGCACCTGGGGCCGCTAATGAGGAGGAATTTGACAGGAGAGCCAGTATCAGATCTTCCCGTAGAGATTGGAGTTTGAGAAAGGGGGTACGTTGATCACATAGAAAGTAATTTCCTTTATTAGTTTGTGCCAGGGCTATTCTAGTTAGACCTGAAGCTACGTTCAGCTTGGAGAGTCTCACGTCCACGTCTCTAAGTTTCTAGGGACCGCCGGAGCGGTTTTGCCTTAAGTATCACGTTAACCACGGAAGCTGTTTGCCTTGTTTTGCACCTTGCTTTCTTTGGGATTTGAGCCAATTGGGCTTGCAGCTCGGGAACTTTATTGGACTATTTTATCTACTTCATTTTTACATCTTTGGACTATTCTTTATTTTTATTCTAAATAAAAGTACATTTATTGCATCTGCCTGGTGTGTGTGATCTAGGGGGGCTGTCCGCAATCCTGAGGTGCAACACCCTGCCTGGAAGTGGAAATGTCAGTGGAACTCCCAGCTAATCAGTGCATGGATCCTGACTGGCCTCTCTCTCAGCCAATCAGAGAGGGGGTGGGAGTTTTAAATAGATGTCAAACTGTACAAGATGTCTTGTTTTCTTTGTATGTTTTTACTTTAAAGCATCTTGCTTGTACTTGCATCCCTTTTGGCCAAATTCAATTAAACCTCTGCGGCTTGTCTTCTACCTGGTGAATTCTTCTTCTGTTTTGGGCCATTTGGTTTAGCATTATGCTCACCAGGCATGGATTCTCATATCTTGGTCCTAGCTTAATCATTACGCTATGAGGAGCTCAGGGAGCTGAGTATGTTTAGCTTGGAGAAGTGAAGTTTGAGAGGGGAATTGAGAGCGAAGTTTAAGAATTTAAGAGGGTGCTACATTGAAGAGGGGCCAAGCTTGTTTTCTGCTGCTCCAGAGACTAGGGCATGTAATGAATTCAAACTGCAGGTAAAGAGATTCCACCTCAATATTACGAAGGACTTCTAATATACCAGTGTCCAGAAAAAAACAGGCTTCCTCCCTCCTCAATGGGAAATCCTTTAATGTGGAGGAAACAGATATAACATTGACCCATCTGGTTTTGGGACCCATTGGAGAAGTACATCCCCCTTGGGGAGACAGGGCAGAATACAAATAAAGTAAGCTTTTGAACTGTGGTGCTGGAGGAAAGTTCTGAGAGTGCCTTGGACTGCAAGAAGATCCAACCAGTCCATACGTCAAGAAATAAAGCCCGACTGCTCACTGGAGGGAAGGACATTAGAGGCAAATATGAAGTACTTTGGCCACATCATGAGAAGACAGGATGAGAATACAATGATGCTGGGGGAAAGGGAAGAAAAAGGAAGAGGGGCCGACCAAGGGCAAAATGGATGGATGATATCCTTGAAGTGACTGGATTGACCTTGAAGGAACTGGGGGTGGTAGCGGCCAACAGGGAGCTCTGGCATGAGATGATCCATGAGGTTACGAAGAGTCGGAAGCAACTGAATGAATAAACAACAACAACAAGTATTATTATTATTATTATTGTTACAGCTGTGTAACGGAAAAGCTAATTATAATGAAGTTTTATTGTCTGTGTTTATTAGTGTTGGTAGTATGGCAAGGGCAGTCAGGAGTTTGTTACATCTGATTGGTTGTTGGGTTACCATGAATATGTATCCTTTGCGGTAGAAATGTGTCCATTTTAGAGTGGCTAGTCGGAAAAGGGGCGGAGCTAGATAAAATAGAGGGGAACATTTTCACAAGTAGGGAGTCTCTATCCAGGAGCTGAAGGGAAGAGGATCAGTATTTAAGTTCTAGCTTCCATTGTCATATTGAAGTAAAGAAAAAGCTGATATAAGTCTAAATTATCAGTTAAGTAGAACTGAGAAACAGATTTAGACCAATTATCACTTAAAGAAGGAAAGTCAACATCTGTCCAGGAACTGATGGAGTCAGGATGTTTTGGCTGGCAAAACATTTGTCATTCATTTACAAAGACAACTGGAACAATAGCAAGAAATATACTATATAAGAAACACATTACTATTCCAAAAATTGTGGCAGACAGCTGGTTTGGTCACCTGCCAAGCTCTTTTCCATGGAAAGGAGAGAGAGTTGGCTTATTTGAGAGAGTGGCAGATCTGCAATTAGGGTTGCCAATTTTTGATATAAGAAATAAGGGACATTTATGAGATTTTTCACAAAAATAAGGGGCACTTCATTAAAAACTTGTAACTCAAATGTTAGGTATAAATAGTTTTATTAACAGAATAAGATAATGATTGAAACTCACAAAAGAAACTGACTTACACCCTCTTAACAGTACATGGTATGTTTCTGCATGTTTTGTCATGCAGAAAAAACACTATTAGCACTACCTTATTTTCTCCATCTGTATTTAGTACTTGACTTTGCTGACTTTAAAAGTGCACTGTCTAATGATTAAAATAAATTTGATAAGACAGTACACCTTATTTTATTTATTTATTAACTTCATTTATACCCCGCACCCATCTCCCCGAGGGGACTTGAGGCGGCTTACATGGGGCCAAGCCCAATAACACACAATAACAAAGCAATAACAAATTATAAAAAAACAATACAATCAATAAAACTCAATCACATTATTATCATCACTATTATGTCAGTTAATGGTATAGTATAGTATGGGATACACAGCATTGTATAGTATTGGGATACACAGCTAGGCCTATTTTAAGAGTAACTCACAAGCAACCAGAAACTATCTTTATCCAACATGATCTAACATTCCCCTTAGGTAACGGTTAATTGAGTCTACTGTACTTTGAAAAAGTCCTGTATCGCCTTTTCCTTCCAACGGGGATGCAGGCAGGCACACACTTGCAAGCGCGCGACTGTCAGCCTGCCCTGCGAGTTGGAATCCCCGGGCAGGCATTGCCGTGGACACCACAGCGTGTGCCTTCCTCTGGTCAACCCTGCCCAGTCCTGTCATGTTAGTCAATAATAAGGGACAGGGCCTGAAAAAATGGGACACAAATTTTAGGGACATATGGCAACCCTATCTGCAATAGGTTACTTGCTTCTTTCTCAGAGGAAGGGAAAGAAAGTGTATTGGAAGTATTGAGAAAGTGGCAGATTTGCAGGGAAGCAATCTGGCCTAAGTGCAGGGGAGATGGAGGCAGAATGGAGATGTATGCATGTGAAGGGTGAATGTGTATGTGTAGTGTGGATGCAGAGTAGATGTGGAATCCCCTTTGTTTGTTTGTTAACCAATGTAGCTTAGATCAGTGTTTCCCAACCAGTGTGCCACAGCATACTAGTGTGCCATGAGCAATCATCAGGTGTGCTGTGGGAAATTGGCACTCCCCCCCCCTCCTTGCAGCTCTTTCTCCCTCTTTCCCTCCCCAAAGATCTTTCTGAGGCAAAGGAAGGGCTCCGTCGAATGCCAGGGCCAGGCCCGCCTTGAGGAAGCCTTCAGGAGCCTCGACTCACCATGGCTCCAGCTCCCGCTCAGGGCTGCTTCAGCCTCCCGATACGTTTCATAGATCTGTGTGGCCTCTTTTGCTGCCTCCCTCCTCCCTCCGCAAAAGCAGAGAACTGGGCGGAAGTGATTCGAGCTGGCGTTTTTGCGTTGGCTTGGATTTCTCGCGAGAACAGCCAAAGCCGGAAGCTCAACGTCAGTGAATTGGGCAGTGAGCGAACCTGGGAGCATCAGCATTCACAGGTTTCCAAGAAACAAATTGAGCCTCTCCGCTTGGAAATGTTTTGGTGGGGTTTTTTACTATTTCACTGGATTTTTTTAGAGTTGCCTCCCCCCCCCCCCAAGGAACTGTTTATAACAGCTTTATGACATTCATAGTTAACTGGAAGCAAGTTTCACTCAGGGTGAAATTTCACAAAGCTCTGGAGAATAAGCCCTATGAGGAGCGGCATGAAGAGCTGGGCATGTTTAGCCTGAAGAAGAGAAGGTTTAGAGAAGACATGAAAGCCATGTATAAGTATGCGAGGGGAAGTCATATATATGTTGTGTTCATCGAAACCGGTCCAGGTTTCACACTGAGTGTATAAATACATTTAAAAACATATTAACTCAGTGTTTCCCGAAAGTAAGACAGCCTTACTTTCTTTCCCTCCCGAAAAGTCCCCTACATCTTACTTTCGGGTACGTCTTATATAAACTAAGACGCACCCATCGCCACGCCCACGCCGCCGCCACCGCTGCCGTCACACTGCCGCGGCACACCTCCGCAGCGCAGCTTTCTGGACAAAAGGAAGGGAGGGGAAGAAAGCCAGAAGCATGGCAAAGCGCCGCTGCGCCAGAGTGACGCATCGTCGCTCTGCCCGCCCTGGCTCTTCTCCCTCCCTTTCTTGAGAAAGGAAAGGAGGGAGAGAGGGGGCGGGGCAAGCGCCGCTGCGCCAGAGTGACGCGTCATCGCTCTGCCCCGCCCCTGGCTCTCTTCTCTCCCTCCCTTTCTTGGAGTAAGGAAAGGAGGGGGAAGAGAGCCGAGGGCGGGGCAAAGCGACGTCGCGTCAGAGTGACGCGTCGTCGCTCTGCCCCGCCGTCGCTCTGCCCCGCCCCTGGCTCTCTTCTCCCTCCTTTCTGAGAAAGGAAAGGAGGGGGAAGAGAGCTGGGGCGGGGCAAGCGACGCTGGCCAGAGTGACGCGTCGTCGCCGCCCCGCCCCTGGCTCTCTTCTCCTCCCTTTCTTGGAGAAAGGAAGGGAGGGGGAAGAGAGCCAGGGGCGGGGCAAAGCGACGATACGTCACTCTGACGCAGCACACGCTTTGCCATGCTTCTGGCTCTCTTCCCCCTCCCTTGGAGGCCTGGCAGAAAGGAGGTGTGCGGCGGAGGTGTGCCGCGGCCGATGGGCCGGTTGCGGCGGCGGTGTGGCAACGAGGTACGGCTTACATTCGGGTACGGCACATTAGCCGACCCTGACACCCCCAATATCTTACAATCGGGGTGTCATACTTAGGGAAACACGGTATCATTTTATATGTCATTTTGGTTGGTGGTGTGCCCCAGGATTTTGTAAATGCAAAAAAATGTGCCGCGGCTCAAAAAAGGTTGAAAAACACTGGCTTAGATAATCTATATGTCTACCTTCTTTCTCTGTGTAAAAATTGCTCTGACATATGAAAACTCAATAAAAAGAACCTATGTTTAGAAAGTATTAATGGCACAGCCTATGAGCTCTTTTCTCCCTCTCCACATTCCCCTTGTGAGTCTTGCTGGCTTGATGGATTGACTGACAGCTGTTCGTCAAAAGCTGCCCTTCTCCGTCTGCTCGAGTTTGGCTAATTGCTCTCTCCTTTCCAGTGTCTCTCTTAATGAGGGCTCTCAGATTGGGTTCTGACTTCTTCCCTGGAACAATTTGTCCTGCAATAAAGACTCCATTAATGGTCCACCAGACATGGCTTTTGCGGGGAAGGAAATATCTAAAGCTGCTCTCTATTTCACCTTGTGTTCCCATCAGAAACAGTTTGTGTGGCATCTCATTCTCCTTGAACAAAATTCCCTTTATCCCAGTCTGACTGCTTTCTCCATCCAGCCTGATATTATTATCTGTTATCTGGAGATTAGACATGGGCTATCCAAAAAAGGGGGTTCTAAACTGTGTTCCAAAGTAGGGGGCTCTGGAGCTTTGTTTATAAAGTCCTTTCTAAATTTGGGGGTAAAAATTTCGAAACTTTACAAAACTTCTGAATTTTCGTAAGTCCATTGTTAAAGGTGGATACGTATTTATTTATTTATTTATTTATTTATTTATTTATTTATTTATTTATTTATTTATTTGAACTTGTTCGCCGCCACTCCCAGCCGGCTCGGGGTGGCTCACATACCAATCACAATTAAAACAATTAAAACATCACATTAAAACAGCATCAAACACATTAAACAGCATCAACGATAAAACAGCATTAGCAACAGAAGGGGAATCCAGCAATTGTTCAGGACCCGAAAGCTTGCCAGAACAATAGCGTCTTGCAGGCTTTCTGGAATGAAGGGCACGGGTTTCGGAGGGTAACGCGTTCCAAAGAACCGGGACTATGATTGAAAATGCCCTTCTCCGTGTTGCTGTCAGGTGATATACTTTAATACTTGGTACAGCAAGGAGATTTTGTTCCTCAGAGCGTAAGGATCTAGTGGGACAGTATGGGATAAGGCGGTCCCTTAGGTACACTGGCCTCAGACCATTCAAAGCCTTAAAAGTCAAAACGAACACTTTGAAGGTAATCCGGCATTCAACAGGAAGCCAGTGCAGTTCCCGCAGGATCGGTGTGATATGGCAGCTCGTCGGGATTCCCGCGAGCAGCCGGCTTAAGTTTCCGGATCACCGACAAAGGAAGGCCAATGTAGAGAGTGTTACAGTAGTCCAACCTTGAGATGACCATAGCTTGGACCACTGTGGCCAGATCGTGCCGGGATAGATAGGGGGCCAGCTTCCTAGTCTGATGGGGATGGAAGAACGCCACTCTGCTGACGGTGGAGATGTGAGACTCCATCGACAGTTGAGAATCTAAGGTAACACCAAGGCTTTTTACTGACGATGACGGACATAATATCTCGCCATCCAGGGTTGGAAGCCGGACATCCCCATCACCCGGACGGCCCAGCCACAGGATCTCCATCTTCGCTGGATTCACCTTCAACCTACTGGCTCGCAGCCATCCAGTAACGGCCTCAAGGCAATGATGGAAATTATCGGGTACGGATTTGGGCCGGCCCTCCATCCTCAGAATGAGCTGAGTGTCATCAGCGTGCTGGTGACACTCAAGCCCGAAGCTATGTGCCAGCCGAGCAAGTGGTCGCATGTAGATGTTAAATAATAATGCATGCACATTAAGGAAAATATTACTGTCAGTGGGGAAACTTAAGGTGATGTGGCACAGCTAGTTAGTAGCAGCTGCATTAAATCACTACTGACCGAGAGGTCAGAAGTTCCAAACCAGCCCGGGTCAGCGCAAGTTCCCAACCATTATAGTCTAGCTTAGGCCTGGGCAAACTTTGGCCCTCTAGGTGTTTTGGACTTCAACTCTCACAATTCCTAGCAGCCAATAGGCTGCTAGAAATTGTGGGAGTTGAAGTCCAAAACACCTGGAGGGCCAAAGTTTGCCCAGGCCTGGTCCAGCTTGATGTCGAAAGACAATTTCATCTGTCAAGTAGGAAATGTAGGTACCGCTTTATGCAGGGAGGTAAATTTAACTAATTTACAATGTCATAAAATTTTCCAGCAGCGTCCAGAAGAATTAGGAAGTACTCCATCAAAGTATTCGGTGTCACAAACGGATGGTGAAGCAGCAGCTCCACCTGTGGCTGGAACCAAGCATACCCCTATGAAGCTGGAATCTCTGGAATGTTAAATTGCCTCTGTGTCTGTCTATAAATGTTGTATGTCTAATTGGCATGGAATGTTTGCCATGTGCATGTGCATTGTAATCCGCCCTGAGTCCCCTGTGGGGTGAGAAGAACGGAATATAAATACTGCAAATAAATAAATAATTTCTCTCTGCCTCATTTTTGGGCCATCCTGATTAAACTTGCTACAGTGAACACATTTAATACTGTTAACTCACCAAATTTCAGAATGTTTGACTTATCCGTGGATTTTTGGCAAAATTTTTTTTTTTGAAAATAATATTTTATTGGTTTTGCAAATTTACACAGCAGATAAAAAAACATGGGAAAGCTGGGGTGGGGCGGGAATAGAAGGGGGTATGGGGGTGGGAAAGGGGAAACTGGGGGGTAGGGAAGAGGGGTATCTTGACGTGAGAATATCAACAAGAAGTGAAAGAGAAAAAGAAACAATAACGGGATGTCCCCCGGTCTTTTCCCATCAAACCCGTCTTTAGGATCTTAACATGTTGTTATATTTCTACTAACATAATTTGTCTATGCTTACTACCCTGAACCTTAACCTTTTGAAGGGTTACAACTCAATCGTCCAGTCCAAATTTGAGTTCCTGAAATAGTTTATTAATAGAGTCCAATCTGAGTTCTTCTCGTTGTTGTTATCGGCCAGTGCTGTTGTTAACATATCCATTTTCATAATCTCCATTAATTTAGCTCTCCAGGAGTCGAGACTTGGTATTTCTCTTTCTTTCCATTTTTTTGCGAGGCTTAGTCTAGCGGCTCTGGATCTCTTCTTCCTTCCTTAGGAGTCCTTCATTCAGTCTCCACTTCCTTTGAGTTCTTTTCAGGCTCAGCTACACTCGCTTGGCTTCCTTTTTTCGCTCTGGTTTGCATGATCCGGAGTGGGTTTCCCTGGTTAGTTCCAACCATGTCTGTCTTCTGTTTCTTATGAGACCTTTCCCCTTCTCCCGAGTCGTCTGACACCTCCCCATCTTCTTCTGACGGGGCGTCCATCTCATCTTTGTCCTCCGGGCGTTTATCTTTTCTGATCATATCATAGATCTTGGTTGCCTTTTCTTCTGTGGTGACCCAGTGTCTATTGCCTTTAAATGTTAACATGAGGCCTTCCCTTCTTTCCCATCGGAACTTTATATTTCGTTGTTTTAATTCCTCTGTTAAAAAAAAATATTTCCTTCTTTTTTCTAGGATAGATTTTTGGCAAATTTTCAGAGTTTGTAAAAACAACATTTCTAGTGATCTCTACCTCCTCCTCCCTCTTCTGTGAGCCCTGATTGGCTGGAGAGGCATGCCAACTTTTTGGCTTCACCTCTCAGCAGGGCTTGATTGCCCTGCGATTTTAGCTCCGTCACAGTTTCGACCCGAACACATCCGAAATTTAAGAATCACAGGCTTCTTTTAATTCAAATTCTTAAATTGGGGGGGGGGGGCAGCAAGCAGGCGTGTTGGAACTCGCTTCAAAGGTGCTAAACATCCGAATTAGACCCTTGTCCGAAGGTTCTCCAGACCCTTGTGAAATTTCACCCTGAGTGAAACTTGCTTCCAGTTAACTATGGATGTCATGAAGCTGTTATAAACAGTTCCTGGGGGGGGTGGGGGGAAGCAACTCTAGAAAAATCCAGTAAAATAGTTTTTTAAAAAAACATTTCCAAGCGGACAGGCTCAATTTGTTTCTTGGAAACCTGTGAATGCTTCAGCCTCCCGATCTCCCAGGTTTGCTCACTGCCCAATTCACCGACGTGGAGCTTCCGGCTTTGTTCTCGTGAGAAATCCAAGCCAACGCGAAAACGCCAACTCAATCACTTCCGCCCAGTGCTCTGCTTTTGCGGAGGGAGGAGGGAGGCAGAGAAAGAGGCCACACAGATCTATGAAACATATAGAGTCTATGCTGAGTCGAGGCTCCTGGACGGTTCCTCAAGGCGGGCCTGGCCCTGGCATTCGGCGGAGCCCTTCCTTTGCCTTGGGGGAGGATCTTTGGGGAGGGAAAGAGGGAGAAAGAGCTGCTAGGAGGGGGAAGAGTGCCAATTTCCCACGGCACACCTGATGATCGCTCACGGCACACCGGTTGGGAAACACTGCTCTAGGGAGCAGTTTGGAGATGCTACTCTGAAGGAGGCTATGGTGGAATAGCTATTTACTCAAGGTTTATGCTTTGCTCTCTCATGTGATTGAAGATGAAGATGCCTTATTCTATATTTCTGACAAGGACGGTGTAAGTTTGTTGCACTGTTTGCTTTTTGTATGCAACTCTGCAAGTTTATGTTTCACCTCTGCTATTAAGAGTAAATATTTTTCTGTTCATTTTTCCTCTTGTCTATGAGTCTATTGCATTTGGACTTCGTGTGCTGCGTAAAATCCTCTGTTGCGCAACAATCTTGGGATCTAACAGAGTTTCCTATGGAGGTTTTTAAGCAGAAGCTGGATGGCCATCTGCTGGGAGGGCTTTGTGCCTTCTTGCCTGGCAGAAGAGGGTTGGACTAGATGGCCTTTGGGGGTCCCTTCCAACTCTAAGAATGTAGAACTCTATGTATGAATCAACATCACCTGCAAAAATGTCTGCATGTCTAGGGGTAGGAATTTATGCTGTTATTGGGTTGCTTATCCATTCCCATCAAGTTAACTTCGATTTTTCCAAAGTTTGGCCCCAGCATTTGCAAGCCTTGAGCCTTTTTCTTCCTAAAAGAGATGCAAGAGCTCTGGATCCCAGTCTTGTGCATTCAGCAACACAAGCCTTCCACCGATTTCAATAATTTATCAAAACCATTCCATCTCTTAAATCATGCTTGGCTTATTATTGTTTTTGCAAAAGGCGAGTGGTGATCCTGAATATTAATGAGCCTATTAGTTAGGAAAAAGTTGCTGCATTACCAACGTTTATTTGTTTGTTTGTTTGTTTCTACAGAAGGGTGTAATATAAGCTCCGCTGGCAGTTTGATGGAAAGTCTGCATTATGCATTTCTCGCCCATCAATTCTACGTCCAATTTATTTTTATTTATTTTGTGTATAGAAATGCATGGGACAGATTAGAAATATAGATCTCTGCTGATTGTCTCAGGGTGCATCCACACTGTAGAATTAATGCAGTTTGATACCCCTTTAACTGCCATGGCTCATTGCCACAAGAAGTTCCTGTTCAAGGCCCGGGGTTATTCAACCTCTTTGTCAATATTTTGGAGGACTTAATAGAATGCATTCTGATTGAATTTGCAAATGGGACCAAATAGAAAGGGATCACAAAGACCCCAGGGACAGAATCAGATTACAGAACTACCTTTACACAGGCCCGGATTAACACTTTTTTGTGCCCTAGGCCACACTTTGGAATTACGCCCCCTTTAAGCCAACCTCCCGCCACCTCCAAGGTCCCCATTCCCACCGGCTGGAAAGCTCCGCTGTGCTCTGAAGGTCTCCTCGGGAGTCAGGAGACTTGGGGAGAGCGCAGCAGGTGCAAACTCGCTCCAAAGGCATGCACAAGAGAGAGAGAGCACGCGAGAGAGAGAGAGAGCAAGAGAGAGAGCGTGCGCAGAGAGAGAGAGAGAGAGAGAGAGAGGGAGGGAGGGAGGGAGGGAGGGAGGGAGGGGACGGAGCAGAGACTTTGCCAGGAGAAGGAGCGAGGAGGGGCATGAGAAAGGGGGAAAGACGGGCGCAGACCAGGGTTTTTTTGGTCCGTGATCTGCCCCCCCCCCTTCGGCTTGCGCCCCTAGGCCATGGCCTTGTTGGCCTTATGGGTAATCTGGGCATGCCTTCACAGAGGAAAAAGCTGGTTGGTGAGAAACCGTGTTCTTGCTCCCAAAGAAGGGGGTCAGTCTAGACGTCCCTTGATGGGGTCTGCTCTGTATATGATTTCTGTTCTCTCCCAAATTAACACAGTTTGTGCCACACAAAGTTTCTGGAGTAGAACAACTACTTTCAAAGTAAAGACCACACAAAGCAGCAGGAAGAACATTTTCAAAATTCAAACCAGGAGCATATTTCCTTTATTATTTAAAAAAAAATTTTTTAATTGAAAAAAATTTCATGGCAGGGGAGGGGGATCGAACCCACAGAACTTCTACTTAAGTGCTTATGGGGCCGGCACGTTCTCCCTGAGTCACGCTAGCCCTGTAGTAAAACCAAGTCAGAACTTGTATTTGAGTTGGGTCAGTCTATAAAAACTTTTTTATAAAAACTTCCAAAAATCCATGGATAAGTCAAAGGTTATGAAATTTGGTGAGCTAGCAGTCATCCATGTGTTCTACCACTGTAGCAAGTTTCATCACTATTGGTCTAAAAATGAGGGGGGCAATTGCCTGAATTTTCCCCAGTGCCAGTGCTGTTTCTTTCCTACTGTGCATGCGTGTCTGCCATTAACGAAGCAATTTGGAAATTTCTGAAATTTCGAACATTTTTTCCAGAAATTTTTGGAAATTATATCAAAATTGAATCGCCGGCACCCCCTACATCCGAAACAAGTTTTGAACCAATTTTTGGTGTGGATCGAACTGG
This sequence comes from Anolis apletophallus, assembly GCA_030556195.1. Lineage (NCBI taxonomy): Eukaryota > Metazoa > Chordata > Lepidosauria > Squamata > Anolidae > Anolis > Anolis apletophallus. The sequence continues at coordinate 198,185,745 of JARBWK010000004.1, read as the reverse complement.
CCTATCCTATAGTATTATTCCCCCCTTCTGTATGAAGGACTTTTTATGACCCCGTTTTTGATGAGCTTCTTCCCTTATAAATAATCTGCTCCAGCTCTATCTCACCCTGAGGTTTTTAGTATTTTATCCTGTACATGCGGCCTGCTCAGGCCCGGATTACCCATAAGGCCACCCTAGGCCAAGGCCTAGGGCGGCAGCCATGGGGAGGCAGCAGGTCCGAACCCCCCAAAATTAAAAAAAAATAAATAAAAAGTTTGATCTTTGGGGGCTCCTGGGCCTGAAGCGCCATAGGCCCTAGGGCCTCTGACGCGGCTTCCCGCTGCCCCCTTCTCGCTCGCGTTGGCATCGGCCCTCCTTTCTTCACTGAAGGAAGGAGGGGCGGGGCCGGGGCCAACGCCGACGCGAGCGAGGAGGAGGCACTTCCCTCTCCCACTGCCCCCTCCTCGCTCGCATCGGCGTCGGCCCTCCTTCCTTCAGTGAGGAGGAAGGAGAGCCCCCCCACAAGCCCCCCGCCCCCCGCAAGCAGCCCCACCCCCCGCAAGCGCCCCCGCCCCTGGGGCGGCGCTTCCAGAGTGTGGCCCAGGGTGCCACAAGCAGTTAATCCGGGCCTGGGCCTGCTCACTTTCACTGTGGTTGCTTACTGTATTCTTATGTTTTATGTATTTTATTGCGCTGTTGTTTTGTGCTTTGGTTTTATTTTATTGTAATGCGTTGTTGGGCTTGGCCTCATGTAAGCCGCCCTGAGTCCCCGTTGGGGAGATGGTGGCGGGATATAAATAAAGATTATTATTATTATTATTCTAGCATGCTGACATTTGTCTGCTGTCTTCCCAAGAGATTTGCAGGATTTTTCGGCTGCAACGCCAATGGAATCATTCCAGGAGTTGCAAGTGATGTCTGTAAATAGTTCACGTTTCGCAGGCATATAGCAGGGTTGGAAGGAAAATGGCTTTATAAACAAGCCCCTTGGTCTCCCTTCAGATGTCCTGGTCCTCAAACACTCTGCGCTTCATTTGGAAAAATGCTGCACTTGCAGAGCTCAGGCGAAGTTGACGTCTGTGATGGTCCACATTTTGCAGGCATATAATGCTTGCCACAGATGCAGGAGAAACATCAGAAGAGAATGTTACTAGAACAGGGCTGCCCAGGAAGTCGATCACGATCGACCAGTCGATCCCGGGACCGAAGTAGGTCGATCCCAGCTGGATGGGGCGCTTCTCACAGGGGGCAGAGCCAGCAGCGCCAAGTGCCACCCCCTACTCGGGTTCGGCACTCCCAGCAGCTGCTCCAGGTTTGAGGAGGGCAGGGCCAAGCCAGCCTTGTGCTAGCTATGCCACCACTAGCTTGGCATTGCCATCCTCAAGCCTGGAGAAGCTGCTGGGAGCTCCAAAGGCAGAGGGGAGGGGAGGGGAGGGGCTTGGCACGGCCTGGCTCCACCCCCCTCTGGCCAAGCCCCGCCCTGCCCCCTCCCCTCTCCAGCCTTGAGGAGGTAGGAAGATCTTTCTGACTTGGTTTTAATATAAGTAGCTCGCATGCTGAAAAAGTGTGGGCACCCCTGAGCTAGAACCTGTCCATACAGCCTGAAAAACTCACAACCCAGTGATTCCAGCCATGAAAGCCTTCAACAAAAGTGGGGGATGTCCAGAAGAAGGCACGCAAACATTGGTCAGAGACCTGAAAACTAGGAATCCCTAAGAGGATAGACTTAGGGAGCTGGGGATTTTTTTCTGTGTAGACATGTAGGCAAGTGGTAAGGAAAGAAAACCATGTTTAACCATGAAAAAGCATTACACCCTGTAACACGATTTTTGTTCCTGGGTTATAAATGTCTTTTCCTAATTGGTTCTATCATACAAACACAGAAAAGCTTTATTAAACTGCAAAAACTGCACTTGTTTCTATGGGAGGGACATCATCCTGCACTCGCACATTTTGCTATAGTTTTTCAATGAGTCCCTGCAGTATAACAACAACGTTCAAAGTAAGGACTGTACAGTTAAAGAGGAAATAGCATTTTCAAATCTGGAACTTTCAATGTTTCAGATTTTGTTACATAGTGTTATTAGTGTGCTTTGCTCTTAGTCATCCAATGGGTCTCCATGGCCAAGCAGGGTCCAAACCATCATCTCCAGGCCATTACCCCATTGGATGATGTCCCAGTTTGAGCACCATTGGGACGTTGAAACCTTCCCTACCTGGGTTGTTGTAAGTTTTCCGGGCTGTCTAGCCATGTTCCAGAAGCATTCTCTCCTGACATTTCGCTTGCAGCTATGAAAGGCATCCTCCAAGGTTGTGAGGTGTGTTGGAAATGAGGAAAATTGAGTTTATATATCTGTGGAAAGTCCAGGGTGGGAGAAAGAACTCTTGTCTGTTCGAGGTAGGTGTGAATGTAGCAATTGGCCACCTTGATTAGCATTTAATGGCCTAGCACAGTGTTTTCCAACCAGTGTGCCGTGGCACACTAGTGTGCTGTGAGCGATCATCAGGTGTGCCATGGGAAATTGGAACCTCCAATACCCTTTTTTCCCCTTCCTGCCGAACACTTTTTCTTTTCCACTCGGGCTCCATTCTTCCCAGCCTCGCTCTGCTTGCTTTGCCTCATTTTGCTCACACTGCCGCTTCTGGGAGGGAGGGAGGAAGACGTGACCCGTGCAGGTGCTACTGCGCAGACTCGCCCCACGTCTTCCTCCCTCCTCTCCACAGTGCTCTCTGGATATAGGTGAACTACAACTCCAAAACTTAAGGTCAATGCCCACCAAACTCTTATAGTATTTTCTCTTGGTTATGGTAGTTCTGTGTGGGAAGTTTGATTCCATTCCATCATTGGTGGAGTTCAGAATTCTCTTTGATTACGGGTGAACTATAACTCCCAGCTGTTGAGCAAGACCTTCATGTGTGTCTTTCTGCCATTCCTGCCAGGATATCTATGTTGTGTTCATCGAAACAGGCCCAGGTTTCACACTGAGTGTATAAATACATTTAAAAACATATTGACTATATGTATTACTGTGTTCGAGTGTCATTTTGTGTCAGTTTGGTTGGTGGTGTGCCCCAGGATTTTGTAAATGTAAAAAAATGGGCTGCGATTGACCTGCCAATGTTTTGTGCCCACTTAATCATGCAGTCTTTTACTGTCTCTTTTTCTGTTGCCCATTCTAGTAATATATTGTATATATTTGTTATATTCTTCTTATCTTTGCTCACAATTTTTTCAAAAAATTCATCTTTTACTACAAAGCCCACAACCTTGTCTTTTTTGTAGTGTTCTCTGACCTGCATCATCTGTAACCAAGAGAATGATTTAAATTTGTTTGTAATTTCTTCCTTGGTTTTAAGATAAAGTTCTCCTTTTTCTTTACTTAAGATATCCTTATAGGTGGGCCATCGGGCCCATCCTAACAATCTTCTCTGCTCCGCCTCTAGTGGTGATAGCCATAGTGGTGTTTTCATATATAGTCTTTCTTTGTATTTCTGCCATGTTTTTAGCAGAGCAGCCCTTATAAAATGATTATTGAATTTTTTTCTTTTTTTCTTGGCCATACCACAAATAGGCGTGCCATCCAACCCTTAGGTCGAATCCTTCCAAAGACAATATATTTTCTCTTTTAAGTGAGATCCAGTCCTTAATCCAAGTCAGACTTGCTGCCTCGTAATAGAGTCTTAAGTCTGGCAACCCGAATCCTCCCTTGTTTCTAGCGCTATTAGATGGTCATATTTGATCCTTGGTTTTTTGCCCTGCCAGATGAATTTTAGCAGCGCCTTGTTCCAATCTTTAAAAGATTTGTTTGTCCTTAATATCGGGAGGTTTTGGAAAAGAAAAAGAAGTTTTGGTAACACGTTCATTTTGATTGTTGCAATCCTGCCCATCAACGATAAGTTCAATTTGTTCCATTTTTCTAGGTCTTTTAATATCTCTTTCCATTTTTCCTTATAATTATTCTCAATCAATTGGGAGTTCTTTGCTGTTAGTTGTATTCCCAAGTATTTAAATTTTGACGTGATCCGCATTCCAGTCATTTTTTGTAATTCCACTTGGTTTTTCTTTGTTATATTCTTAGTTAAAATTGCCGTTTTTTCCTTGTTTATCTTTAATCCGGCCAACAGGCCGTATTCTTCTATTTTATTTATCCAGTTTTTAATATTGGTTCTTGGGTCTATGATGATACACACCAAATCATCAGCAAAAGCTCTACATTTGAAACTCTGTTTGTTCACTTTCAACAAAGGGCATCCCTGTCTCGTTCCTTTTTCTATTCTAATTCTTTCCGAGGATTGGCCATTTATCCATAGTTTTGCTCTTTGATTACTATAAATCGCCTCAATAGCGTTTGTCCACTGAAAACCTATGTCAATTTCTTTAAATATTCCTTTGAAAAATTCCCAATTAAGATTATCGAAAGCCTTTTCTGCATCTAAGGCCATCACTGCGACCTCTATTTGATGTTGTTGTTCATAGTATTCAATAATGTCTAAGATGATCCTCAGGTTGTCTTTCATTTGTCGTCCTGGTAAGAAACCTGTTTGTTCTTCTCCAATCCATCTGTTTAAAAAAAGTTTCATTCTCTCACTCAGTATATCCGTGAAGATTTTATAATCTAGGTTCAACAACGAAATGGGTCTGTAATTTTTTACCTCTGTGCTGTCTGTTCCCTCCTTATGGATCAGAACAATATTTGCGTCTTTCCAAGTATCTGGGATAGCACCACCTTGCATTATTTTGTTCAGAAGATTTCTAAGGTGTGGTATCAATTCTTGACTCATTGTTTTATAAAAAGATGCTGGAAATCCGTCTGGACCTGGTGCTTTGTTTGGTTTCAATTTTCTTATTGCTCTTTTTATTTCATCCTCTGTGATTTCCTTGTTGAGTACCATTCTATCCTCTTCTGAAATTTTCTCTAATTTTTGTTCTCCCAGGTATGTCATTATCTCGTCCAGTTTACTATCTTCCTTTTTATAAAGATTCTCGTAAAATTTATGAAATTCCTGCATAATTTCTTTGTCTGTAGTGAGCTCGCTTTCTTTTATCTTAATCTTTGTAATTTGATTTGCTTGTTTCTTCTTTTTTAATTTCCAAGCTAACCATCTTCCTGGTTTGTTTGCATTTTGAAATTCTTTTTGTTTGATGAACTTTAGTTGTTTTGCGACTTCCTCTAGATTTAATGAATTCCTTTGTTTTTTCAGGTTTTCCAATTTTTGTTTTATTGCTTTATTTCTGGGTTGATTCTTAAGATTTTGTTCTTCTACTTCTATGGATAGGTCCAATTTCCTCTTTTCTTGATTATTTATTTTGTTTCTTTTTGCTTTGAAGGAGTGGGAAGAAATATGGCAGCGAAAAATTAAATATACTTACGCAATAGACTTAAAGGAAAATTGGCTTAAAATGTTTTATAGGTGGTACATTACACCACATAAAATAGGGTTAATGTACAAGACAGCGAATAGTCACTGCTGGAAGTGTGAGAAAGAAGTGGGCACATTCTACCACATGTGGTGGACCTGTCCAAGAGCGGTGGCATATTGGAAGGAAATACAAAGAGGGTGTGAAAAGATATTACAAAGAAAGATAAGTAGGAAGCCAGAATACTTCCTACTAGGGATCACCGACGAGGAATTAGATTTGGATGTAAACCAGGACATCTTATTCACCTACCTGTGTACAGCAGCCAGAATGACTTATGCAAAAAAATGGAAACAAAAGGAAATACCCACAATTGAAGAATGGTTAAACAAGACCGACGAGATAAAAAGATATGGATAAATTAACATATGCCATGAAAACATCTTATGGTAGACCCATTAAAAAGACAGACTGATTACTTATGGAACATATAGAGAAAGTTTTGTAAAGGATGAAGGGAGACAACGCTGGAGTAATCGATCAACCACTAGTGTAAATTGAAGGAAAAATAAGAGAGGTAATAAAGGAGAAGCCAAAGACAAGAAAGTATTAAGAAGAAATAAACAAAGATAACAATCGAAGAAGGAAGATTTGGAAGTCAGATATCCCCAATCCCAGTTGTGTTACCCCTGTTCAACCTTCCCCAATCCCACCACCCTTTCCCTTACCGAACTATCCTACCTTCTAACCATTACCCAAATCCAGTAGTTAGATAGTATGTCGTTTTTATGTATATGATGTGAAAAACCTTTAATAAAAATTATTTTTTTTAAAAAAAGGGCTGCGGCTCAAAAAAAGGTTGAAAAACACTGGCCTAGCAGTTTCAAGGTGTGACTTCTTACTGCCTGGGGGAATCCTTTCATGAGAGGTGATTAGCTATCCCTGATTGTTTCTTGTCTGGAGTTCCTTCTGTTTTTGAGTGTTGTTCTTTACTGTTATGATGTTAGAGTTTTTTAAATATTGGTAACCAGATTTTGTTCATTTCCCTTTCCTTTGATTTATCTGCTCAAATTTGGGGGTGATGGGAGTGGTAGTTTGCTTCCTCTTGAGGACGTGCACCCAGAGTTAGATAGTGGAAGGGCAGCCTCATCCTTTCTCTAACGTTGCCTCCGTCCTGACGTTAATGGTTGCCATTTCCAAAAGTGAATGATAACTTTCCATTGATTAATGATACCTCTGGTTGCAAGGCTCATATTAAGAATCCATCAGCAGGCATTAATGGTCCTCGTTATTTCCAGTTAGACCTTTTTAAGCAAGAGCCGAAATGTTCCTCCCCCTGCTGCTGGTCTTTTTCTCTTTTTTTAGCCTTTACAAAAATGAAGCTGCAACTTAACGAACTTTTCTGCCAAAGCTGTCCTTTCATTAGCTTTCATTTCCAATGTCCAACTTTCCTGCTGGGCCTCAAAATGCTAATTTATTCACATCCTTTGTTCCCAACTTGGGCCTTGATCATCCCCAACGGATATTGAGAATAAAGCATTTTTCTCCCTTCTGTTTGGACAATCAGACATTGCTGACCGGTGGAGGGTCTGATGTCCATCCGACATTGAATCTGACCCAGATAGAAGTATGTAGGATCAGTATGAAGATCCAAAATAGCTCAGTACCTTGGAGAGTTCCCAAGTTCCATTCAGAAGAACCTCCTGATGTAAGAACTGTTGGGCTATAGAACATGTCAGAAATATTAAAAACTAGTTTGGGGGCCCAGTGGTGTCCGGGTTATTTGAGAAAGGCATTGTGTGCCAAGGTTGGTCTTTGGTATTTCAAGTCCCACCATCCATGGTCCACCCTCCTCCAAACTGCAGTAGAATGTAGAGTGGGTCATAGGGGCTCTGTGTGCCAAGTTAGGTCTTTATTGTTCTTTGATGGGGGCCACAGTGGTCTGTTGGAAGAAAAGCATTTGAAAGTACTACAAATCCCATAATCTGTGGTCCACATCCCCTAAACCTCTCCAGGTTAAGTGGGTAATGGGGGCTATGTGTGCCAAGTTTGGTCATGAGCAGTCATTGGATGAGAGTCGCAGCACACTCAAGAAGTGAGTGAAGGTACTTCAAGTCCCATCATCCATGGTCTGCCCTCCTCTAAACTGCAGTAGGATGGAGAGTGGGTCATTGTTTGGGAAGTGAATCAGGTGAAGGTACTGCAAATCCCATCATTCGTGGCCCATCCTGCCCTAAACCACACCAGGTTGTGAAGTGGGCCATTGGGCCTCTGTGTGCCAAGTTTGGTCCTGATCTGTCAATGCTGTGGGCCGCAGTGACTGACTGCCTGTGGCCTTTCCTTTTCTCTCTGCGTCACCGTAGAATGTTGGAATCTAGAAGCTGACCAATCAGAGCCGGTTTTGCAAATTCTCCCTCAGTGGCAACCAATAATGTTGTTTGAATGAAGAGTCTTGGATTCTTGGGTGCTGGCCAATCAGAGTCCTTTAAGCAAATACTCCCTCAGTGGCAACCAATCCCTTGTCTCGTGCCTTAGAATGTTGGAGTTCTGAGGCTGGCCAATCAGAGTCCTTTATGCAAATAATCCCACAGTGGGAGCCAATCAAAAAGCTGCCAAATATTCCTCCGCACCTCCGCACCTCCCGCCGCAAACACTGACTTTTATTATATTCATAGATATAATGTATATAATAAATTATATCTAGGTATTTTTAATTATAAAAATGTGAGTCAAGCACTGAAGGGGTTAAATGGGTGCAATGATTCAGCAAAAGCTGTAGTTCTATATAAGCAGATGTGCCTGTAGCTTAGTAGCCCGCAGTCTATGAGAGGCCTCTGTGGGAGAAGGGCCTCAGTGTGTTAGTAGGCCTCAGTATGAGAAGGCCTCAGTGTTAGTTCACCTCAGCATCTGAGAAGCATCAATCTGAGAGAGCCCTCAGTGTGAGGTAGGCCTCAGTATGAGTTGGGCTGGTGTGAGAAGCTTCGGTGAGAGAAGCCCCAGGTTGAATGCCATTGTGTGCGAAAGCTGCTGTGTGTATAAAGCTACTGTGTGAAGCACTTGTGTAACTTTGGTGTGAGAGGAGGCTCTGTGCGAGTGAAGCTGTTTACCCGCATGAGAAAGAAACCCAGCATGGAAGCAAAGAAGGAAGTCTAAAGAACTTTATTTGTTATGGAAACCTTGTCTTGTAATTAGTGCAATCACATTACTGTATATACTCGAGTATAAGCCTAGTTTTTCAACCCCTTTTTTAGGCTGTAAAAGTTCCCCTCGGCTTATACTTGAGTCAAGGTTATTTATTATTTTACTCTGTTATTAGTATTATTTTATTACATTTATTATGTTACTCTATTTATTATTATTATTATATTTACATTATTTTACTCTATTATTATTTTTCTGACAGCTGGCACCTTACCTTTCAGAGGAAGCCTTGGCTACAACCACCCATGTGATGGTTACATCTAGACTGGATTATTGTAACGCCTTGTATGTTGGCCTTCCCCTGTCGACTACTTGGAGGATCCGCATTATTCAGAATGTGGCTGCCAGGCTACTTGCAAAAACACCTTTGAGATGCCACATAACTCCAACTCTGTTACATTTGCACTGGCTTCCAACGGAATTCCAGGCCCTGTTTAAGTTGTTGGTCCTGACCTTTAAGGCGCTTTAAGGTCAGGGGCCAGCATATCTCAGAGGCCGCCTCTCCCCTCTTTGCCACCACAACTCCTCCAAATAAACGGACATTTCTCTGGGTGGAAAGAGGTGAGAAGTGGCGTACCCCAAGGTTCAGTTTTGGGTCCGTTACTTTTTAATTTATTCATTAATGATCTGGATGTAGAAGTGAATTCTGAGGTTGCAAAGTTTGCAGAGGACACTAAATTGTTCAGGGTAGTTAAAAATGAAACTGATTGTAAAGAGCTCCAGAAAGATCTCTCGAAATTGAGTGAATGGGCAACAAAGTAGCAAATGCATTTTAACCTAAACAAGTGTAAAGTCATGCACATCGGGGCAAAGAACCCCAACTACACCTACCAATTGATGGGGTCAAAGCTTTCCGAGACAAACCAGGAAAGGGACCTTGGGGTTTTGGTGGACAGCTCAATGAAGATGTCAACCCAGTGCGCAGCAGCAGTGAAAAAAGCAAATTCTATGCTAGGCATGATCAGAAAGGGAATCGAAAATAGGTCAGCAAATGTTGAATTACCTCTCTACAAATCTATGGTAAGGCCACATTTGGAGTACTGTGCACAATTCTGGTCTCCGCACCTTAAGAAGGATATAATGGAACTGGAAAAGGTACAGAAAAGGGCAACAAGAATGATCCAAGGGATGGAGCGGCTCCCTTATGAAACCAGGTTGCAACGCCTTGGTCTTTTCAGCCTTGAAAGACGGCGTTTAAGAGGTGACTTGATCGAAGTGTATAAAATCATGCATGGGATAGAAAAGGTGAATAAAAGAAACAATATTTTCTTTGTCACAAAACACTAGGACTAGAGGGCACTCCCTGAAGCTCCAAGGTAGGAAAATTAGGACTAATAAAGGGAAATATTTCTTCACCCAGAGGGTCATTGGGTTATGGAACTCACTTCCAGAAGAGGTTGTGACAGCTGTCAGCCTGAACAACTTCAAGGCAGGATTAGACAGATTCATGGATACCAAGTGTATCGGTAGTTACTGAAAAGGACATTCAAGTGCCACCTCGGAGTTGGTTGAGGTAGGCAGGATTTCCTGGGTACTGGTTGTGGGGGGTCGGGAGCAGGTCAGGGTTTTGCCCTCCCTTCTGCTCGAGATCCCCGTGTACAACTGGTGGGCCACTGTGTGATACAGAATGCTGGACTAGATGGGCTGAGGTCCGATTCAGCATGGCTCTTCTTATGTTCTTATGTTCTTAACTTACTGTATGTTCCAGGCCCCAGGGAAGTACGTCTCGGAGCACAAGACGTAGGGCCTTCTCCATCTCTGCCCCTGTCTTGTGGAACTCCTTGCTTTTCTTCTCACCCCCGCAGGGGGACTCAGAGCGGCTAACAATGGCAACAATTCGATGCCGCAATAAATTTCAATTATAATAACAAGATAAAAACATACAAATACAATAGATTAAAACCACATTAGTTAAACAATATTAAAGCCTTTTCCATTACAACAATCATATGGTCAGATTCAATGTTCAGTTGCCGTTATATCCATTAGCCAAAAGCCTGGTTCCACAACCACATCTTCAGTTTTCTTCTGAACTAAAGAAGGGAGGATGCTGATCTGATTTCGCTGGGGAGCAAGTTCCACAGGTGGGGGGGTCACCACCGAGTAGGCCCTGTCCATTGTCCCCACCAGCCATGTTTGCGAAGCTGGTGGGACCGAGAGCAGGGCCTCCCTGGCGGATCTTAAGCTATGAGGCGGAACATAGAGGGAGATACGTTCAGACAAGTAAGCTGGGCCGGAGTTGTATAGGGCTTTAAAGGCCAAGACCAGCACTTTGAATTGTGCTTGGAAATGGACTGGCAGACAGTGGAGTTCACTTAACGGGGGGTGGTATGCTCCCTGTATGGCTGCCGCCCGTTGGACTAGTTGAAATTTCCAAACAGTCTTCAAAGGCAACCCCACGTAGAGCACGTTGCAGTAATCTATTCAGGAAGAAACCAGAGCGTGGACCACCATGGCCAGATCAGACTTCCCAAGGTATGGGCGCAGCTGGCGCACAAGCTTTAACTGCATAGCCCTACTAAATACCATGTAGATAGAACAACAACTTTCAGGAGTCCATAGCCATGTCAGTTAAAGTGGGGTCAAACTGCATTAATAAGTACAGCTGCACCCCAGACCTAGAGGCCTGGCAACCCTATTTGGGGATTATTTGGCTATTTGGAACCCAAACAAAAAGTTTCTTTTTACAGGCTTGTCGAAAAGTTCTCTTCCGCAGTCCATTTGGATGTTTTTATCCCCGGAAAGAGCTTCCGCTTGAGGAATCCAATTACAGTATTTGATAACAGTGGGAGCTGGAAATCATCTGCATCTTTGGGTCTTACAGATCTTCGGAGACACATCATTCTTTCCTTCAGGCTGTCCTTCTGACCGATTAATTGTGAAGTCGAGGGAGTGTGTTTCTCCACCTGCCTGGCTTTGCTGCCTTGAGCTGCTCACTCAAAGAGACATCATCCAGGCAGGTTTACGCTCACATCCAGCAGAGCCAAGAGGCAGAGAGAGGCAACCTCCGGAATCTCTTTAATGCGGGCAAAGCTTGGAAATGACGCCAGCAGAGAAGATGAACCAGAGATCGTTGTGCCTGCAAGGGGCAATTAAGGAAAGTTTGGAGAAAAGAGGACCATGTGAACATGAGGAAGTTTGGCATCAATGGATGGAAAGAAAGGCATTCATGGAAGATTCTCAGAGCTTTGAAAGGATCTCAAGGACTGGGTTGCTATGAGTTTTCCAGGCTGTATGGCTATCATCCAAAAGCATTATCTTGTCAAGGACCATCCATTCCAACCCCTTTCTGTCAGAAAGGAAGACACAGTCAAAGCACTCCTGACAGGTAGCCAGGGCCGGATCTTACATTACTCAAACTACGCAGCTGCGGGGGGTGCCACGTGTTCAGGGGCGCATCTTTGTCACTGCCAGGGGTGGCCCGCCGTTCCCTCCCCCGGCCTGCACGCTCCCTCCCTCGGCGTTTAGCAAGGGCGCGGTGCGGGGACCGCATTCCCTGCATTGGCCATGGACGTGTGCTCTTTGCACCGGCACCACTGCGCCCAGGGGCCGGGGGAGGGAGTGTGCAGGTCCAATGGCTGGGCATTCTGGGAGCTCAAGTCCCAAACACCAAGACGAGGGCAATGCCCGTTTCTGAGGGGTCGAGGCTCCGCCTCTCGCTTCCCCCGCCTCTAAGGGGAGGGAGGAGGCCAGCCTGCTAGTGCCCACCCTCCCTCCCACCCGGCACCATGTGGGCATAGTCCAGCCCCCAGAGAGA